>PITA01001478.1:0-118417 GCA_004023965.1 Spilogale gracilis | reverse complement strand
GAATATACCTACTGTTGTGGGTCTGTGTCCCCAAAAAATACATGTTCCTAACTCCCATGTGTGTTGTCTCCCCTTTGGCAGGTAATTAGGATTGGATGAGATCACTGGAGTGGAGTCCCCATGACGGGACTGGTGTTTGTTATTGAAACTCCCTCGACTATGGTATTCTGTTACAGCTGCCCGAACTAAGACACCTGAATACCTATGAATATGACCTTATTTGGAGACAGAGTCTTTGCGGATATAATCAAGGGAAGACGGAATCATAGTGGATTAAGATGAACCCTAATCCAATGACTGGTGTCCTTATAAGAAGAGGGAAATTTGGTCACAGGGAAAAAGGAGACACACACCCAGGGGAGAAGGCCATGGGAAGATGGGAGCCAAGACTGGAATGCTAAGGATTGCCCACGAGGCTGGAAGAGGCAAGGAAGGATTACCCTTAGAGTCCTCAGAGGGAACATGGCCCCATTGACACCTTGAATTCTGGATGTTTAACCTCCAGAGCTGTGAGACAGTGCCATCCTGAGGGGGGAAAATGCAGAAAAGCTCCTTCATTTTCCCTAGGACCTAACACCCCTTGACTAACCCTGGTTGGTGTGTCCTTGGGTCCTGGTAGTAACAGGACTTCCTAGGACAGGTGCTAGTAACACAGGGTTCTGGCCCCATAGAAGGCAAGCACGAGTGCGGGAGCGGACGAGGGGGTTCAAAATCGCCCTTAGAGTTATCAGAAGGTTTTCTACTCAGAACATTTTGTGCTGCTCACAAAGCATACACTTTCTGCATGAGGGGAGAGCACCCAGACAATCCCCACTTGTCAATTCGAGAGGTCCCCAGTATCAAAATGTGCTTCCTAAACTACAATAAGCCTCGGACAACAACAAAAACATCAAAAAGCTCCATTTCTTTTCATTAAGCAATGGCTTTAAGAGACTAAGCGTCTGGACCACAATAGCAAAACGACATGGCAACAAGTCAGGGGCCCTGGGCCCTACCCCGGCTCTGCATTTATTTAAGGACATGAAAACTGTTGTACTTTTCATGTCCTTTGATTGAGAAACCACCAACCAGAAACAGCTAGAAGGCACTGAGCTGTTCTTTCCATGTGCACTTTAGGAATGACAACTGTTAACACATGCAGCACACATTTTGTACCAGGCACTGTTCGAAGAACCTTCTCAGAAAATCTAACTGAAGCCTGACAACAACGCTTTGAGGTAGTATTACTGTTGTGCCCATTTTCCAGATAACAAAGCTGAGACCCAGAGAAGTCAAGCAATTTGTCCAGGATCATCACACATCACACAGCTTGTGTGTCCTAGATGGAAAATCTTAAGCCCTGCTGGGTCAGTGCTGGTCAGGTACCAACTGGAAGTAAAGCCCCTCAACTCCCCCAGCACTCAGATGGCAGGAGGTAGACGGATGTGACTTATTTGACTTGCTAGGTTGTCCTCCATGAGTTATCTCCAGGAGACTGTGGCTAAAATGTGGACTCTGGTCCTGGGTTGTGAACCTGTAAGTTCCTGGACAGAGAAGGAAATGCAGAAACATTCCAAGGCTCTTGCTGGCCACAGCGTAGGAGCCTGGCTAGACCCAGAGGCACACTGGTCTTGGAGATGCAGATGCCTAGTGGAAAATAGATGTAGAGACGAGCATGGCAAACATTTACCTGAGACTTCTATTTTCTCCTCTTTGCTTAGTATGCGTTCCCAAAGAATGCTGGACCAGATACAAACACAGTCTTCTGGACCGTGTCCTCTTCACTCTTCAGAAAGGGCTTGGGGTAATGATTTAGGAATTCCCCCTGCTGATGTGCACTAGGCCTTAAGTGTTCCTGGGCCAGGATTAGGGTGCATACATGTGCGCATGCACGTGCACACACCACCACAGACTCCCGGTAACGGCCGCTGGGCCAAGGGGTCGCGAGCCACAGCCAGGGGCTGCTTGTCACAGTGAGCTCTGGACAGCCAAGACTTCAACAAGAGCAAAGAACTCGCCAGAAGCTGGGCTCTGGGGACCTCCTATATTTGGTGACAACGGACAGCTTTCCATTTCCGGAAATGGGCTGCCCAGGTGCTGGGTGGACACCGACTGAGCTTTCTGCTAAGCTCCAAGGAGCTAAGTGCTAACCTGACACCTCCCACTGGCAGGGCAGAGCTACCTTTTGTGAGGTCTAAAGTTTTTACAATTCAAGACTCTTTAGAAATAGAATGCAGGGGCGCCTGGGTGGCTCAGTCATTAAACGTCTGCCTTCAGCTCAGATCATGATCCTGGGGTCCTGGGATCGAGCCCCGCATCGGGCTCCCTGCTTGATGGGAAGCCTGCTTCTCCCTCTGCCCACTTCCCCTGTCTGTGTTCCCACTCTCGCTGTCTCTCTCTGTCAAATAAATAAACAAAATCTTTAAAAAAAAAAAAAAGAAAAGAAAAGAACAAGAAACAGAACACAAAATTATGACAATAAAATTAGCCCTGTGGCCTTGTAATGAGCCAAGCAAATGCAGGGCCTTGTAGTTGAAATTTCTTTCAATTCGTGATAAATTCACCTCTGCCCACAAGTACCTTCAAGGTCACATGTGAAAAACTGAACTCATTATCTCCCCACTCCTCTCACACTCTGTGGGGGTCTGATTCTAAGGTGGTCCCAGGAACCAAGCCTCCTGGTATCCTTCCCTTATACAATCTCTGCCCCGCGAGCGTGGGGGACACCTATGACTTGCTTCTAACCAAGAGGACAGCACAGAGGTGACGGGACCTGCACCACGGTGTGCATATGATTGCAGCGCACCAAAACGCACATCCCTCCTGCTAAGAGACCCTCCCTTGCTGGCTCTGAGGAGGCAAGTAACCATGCTGGGAAGGCCCACGTGACAAGCAGCTGAGGATGGCCTCTGGCCACCAGCCAACAAAACACTGAGGTCCTCAATCCAACAACCCACAGACCGAAGTAAGTGGTTCTCGAACACCAGTGTGCACAAGTCAGGGAGCTCATTGGAAATCAGGGCCCACCCGCAGAGAGCCTTACTCAGCGATGCTAGTGGGGGGATAGGAGACTCAGAATCAACTTGTTACAAAATGGTGATTCGAAAAACCCCTGTTCAGTTTCGTGCCCAGAGTCCTTCTCGTCTACCACCTCTTCTCCGTTCTCACTGCCACCTGCTTGCTGTGTCTCACCCCGCCTGGCCTAATGGGATATTCTCCCATCTACTCTTCCTCCCTGTTTCAGGTATTTCCATCTCTTTAATCTGTTTTTCATAGTTCCCCCAGAAAGATCGTCCTTAAACTGAAATGCGATCATGTCCATGCCTTTCTCCAAAACCCTCCACTGACAACGCGAAGATTAACCAAGTCATTCACCATAGCCCTCATGTACGGAATTATGCACTTCTGAAACATACAATGATAACAGAAAGATACGCCCATATGATTAGACAGTATGTAGTCATGACAAATGATGCTTTAAGGATGTTTGAATCATATCAAAAAATATTCACAATATGACAGGTGAAAAGAGGTAAAAAATATTGCTGTAAACATGTATGATCCCCACTGAATAAATTCAACACTGAAAAGAAATTCACCAAAAACTTGAGTGGTCTCTCCCTAGGGTAAATTATGCTGTCTTTGGGTGTTTTGTGTTATTTTCCAGGTTTCTTATGATAAGTGTGTACTAAAACACACACATACACACAAACACACATCCCCCACAAAATGATCTGTAAATAATGTCTAGGACCCCCTCAATGCCAAGTATATGTTGCCAAAACCAGTAGTCAAGGCCATCTGGGACAAAGCTTTGTCTGCAAATACATCTATCCTCCAATCACGAAGTACGATGTGCTCTTCCTCAACTACATGCTGTGTCTTTGCTTGATACAGTTATTCTGGCCTGGAGTGAAGCCCCTTCCTTTGCCACCTCTCCACCTTCAGATGTCTTACTCCACTTCCAAGAGTCACATTAAAAGCCACCTCCTCTAGGAAGTGCTTATCCAATCCCTTCCTGATGAATGTCCCCCTCCTTTGCTTTCCTACATCAAGTTGTTGGCTAGCTCATTTGCTCATTCATCTATCACTCATTCAATCAACTTTCAATCACACAGCAGTCTACATGCCTCTCATCACCACGGAAAGCAAGTATGGAGAAGGCAAAGGACATGCATGAATCAACACTCGCTGCATCGCTTGACCTGAAGACTTGGATGTTGCCGACACTCAATAAAAGGGATGCTGAAATGAAATGAAATTACAGGGTGTTTACAGAAAGTAACTCATTACATTTTTTGGAAACTGGTGAGTATGGCTTGGATCCAATGGGGCATCAGCTCCTAATTAAATTCAGCATTTTACAGGAAAAAGAGTACCATCAAACAAATTTCCTGCCTGCAGATATTACCATGCCGCACCATGAGGAACATACTTAAAATCTAAGGCAAGATGAGATACAGTGCCATCCATAAGCCAATGCCTTTGAGTTTCGCAGGCCACAATCAAAGAAGGTGAGGAAAAAGTAACAGGTCCTTCAGCTGCTGTTTATATCAAGTTGAAGAGTCAAAAGCTAAGTGAAATAAAGTAAAGCCCACAAAGCCATCTGAGGAGAACAAGACCCAGACAGAAACTTCTGGGAAAATATCAGAGCAAAATAGACTATTCTAGGCATTGTTTGAAGGGTAGGAATGCAGACATGAGACTAGGAAAGGAAGTAGCATTTCCTGAGCAGTTACCATACACTAGACCTGACATTATTTAGTCCTCATGACGGCTCTGCAAGGGACGATCTGTCATTCCCACCTCTCTGAGGGCCAACTGAAGCTCAGAGAAGTTATATCATTTGTCTGAGGTCACACAGCTAGTAAATGGTAGAGCAATGACTCAAACCAAGGTCTGTCTGACTTAGCCCCAGGCTCTTTGCATTAGACCAGATCATATTGGGGCCCTATCTTCCACCTCCATCTCAGACATAGTTCCCCCAAGCTGCCATCAGAGAGCTCTTCCTACAACCTAACTTGAACATACAACTTTGCCATAAAAAACTCTCCACCAATTCTCCACTATCTAAGAGATAATGTCCAAGCTCCCGATCATGACACCATGGTCCTTTATGACCTGGCCCAGGCCTGGACCCCCCGTCCTCCTACCCACACATATACTTCCCCAGCTCACCCTCCTCTCACGATTCTGTGCCTTCGCAAGTTGTATTCTCTTTGCATTTCAATTTGACAAATTTCTACTCATCCAACAAGACTTATGCCAAACATCACCTCCTCCGAGAAGCCTCCGTTGCGCATGTATCCTCTATAAATTAGTGTCCTCTCCCTTTTGTGTCACTCTAACACACTGTGCATAACTCAAATGAAGAACCTGCCGAAGTACACGGTCAGTCTCCCTTCCTGGATGTGAGCTCTTCAAGGGTAAAATAATCTCTATACACCTGGTACTTAGCATAGTAGCTGACATACAGTAAAATGTTTATGGGAAAATGGCAGGTCTAATCTAAACATCGAGACAAAATATATTCTAATTACAGAGAAGGAGATAAGCAAAAGTCAAGTCCGCAATTACATTCCTGCATGCACACACATCAAGCCAATACGTCAACACTGCATTAATTATAGCAAAGTAGAAGCTCAGTCAATGTCAATCATCTCAATTCACTCTGGGCAACTTTCTGTTACCGATATCTGAGATGAGAATGGTGGCGACATCTCAAGAATGAGGACATCTCACTCGGGATGGTGGTAATAACGGCTTCCCAGATGAGTTCCATCCCTACGGTTCATGGCCGGATGTCAAAACCTCCAATGGCCCTGATCACTCATGTGATATGTAATGATGAACACGCTGATTGCCAATGTCTCTGGAGCCCCAGCTGCCTATCTCAGAGCCTACCTGTGATCTCAGCACTAATCAGCCACACATTTGATCCCGAAGATAAATACAGCATCCTTTATCAGCCCACAAAGCCAGGCGAAAGTCACACAGCAAAAATGAGGGTCGATGTCATCCCGTTCACACCATATACACTGCTTTTAAAATAACAATGCCAAGGTCTCCTCTCAAACACTCAGGTGCAAATGATGTGGAGTGATACTTCACCAACTTTATCATAATATAAACGACAAACATCAAACTTTCCAAAACCTATACAATCACACTTAATGAAAGACATCACACTTCACAAATAAAAGACGTTGGAATTCGAAATGAAAACTAGCATACAATTCCATGCTCAAAGGACTGAATGTGAGAGGGCAGTTGGAATTCGAAATGAAAACCAGGATACAATTCCATGCTCAAAGGACTGAATGTGAGAGGGCAGTTTCCAGATACATGGTGTTTCCTTATATTCACTTGTGACCTGAACTCTTTTTCATATTGCTTTTCATGGAAGTTTCACACTTACTAGTCAAAACGCCAGGTCTCTAAATCTAGGTGAGCATTGTGTAAACAAAATTCTGGAAGTTACATCACTAAAGCCATCTAATCAAGGTGATCGGCCTGTAGGTATATCAGAAAAAATTCCAATGTCTGAAGTTCTTGCTGCCTAGAACACACAGAAAGTCAATTCCAAATATCCTTCCTATTTAAAAAATATGAACTCTTTTTTATAATAAAAAGGCAAGAGTCTTCTCCATAATAAATAACAAAGGTTTTCCTTCCCTCCCTTGCTCACGTACTGCAACAAATATAGAGTAATACCTACATTAATAAACATTGGGTGGGGGAAAGAGAGCTGCAAAGGAATAAATACAGTAAGAGGTCTTCTACATAAGGTAAAAATAATGAAAAACAAGTGATATATTCTTTCTGGATAGATCCACACGCATGGAAGTACTTGTGCCAAATTCAGAATCTTAGAAACTTCCAGGAGGGAGGGAGGCCAGACAATATGGTCAGTCAGGGATACACAAGGAGTCCAACTGTATCCATAATATTTAGTAATGTAATACTCATGTTCACTAGATTATTCTTCACACCATTTTTGTATCTGAAGTACTTCCTAATAATTTTCAAAAAACCAGGGCTGGTGTTAATTCCGGGAATTCCCCTTATGGGACATAACTAAAAATAAATGATGCTCACACTGCTGAACCAAGAGGCATTCTTTCTCTGTAAAGAGAAATTTATCAAGATACGAAGTCTGAAGCCATTGGTGTTAAGTGAGTCAACAGTCTTCTGATTACAAATAAGAATATGAATAGCCAAAATGTATCCACACTTAATATGTGGCAGGCCCTGTGGGAAGCACTTTATACAAATTCTCTTCTTTCATCTTCATCAAATCCCTCTGAAGAAGATACTAGTATTATTTATGTTTGCTTAGTAAAGTTGATGCCCTAAGACAGAAGGAAAGCTATACAAGGGCACATGCCTAGTAAGGGGTGGGGGCGGGGATTTGAGTCCAATCCACTCCCCAATTCTCTCCTGCTTTTCACTTCCTTTTCCCGCTGTCTCCCCAAATACCCAGTGCTAGAGCATAATGCAATGTGGTAAATTAGAATAAGGCATCCTCTCTGGATGCAGGGAGGCAGACTCTCGCCAGGCTGCCAAGCACTGTCTGGATTTCAGTACCATTCATCCCAAGAGCCAGGAGTCTTGCTTGGTGCGGTGACCCTCCTCGTGCTGACCTCTGGCCTAGGTACCACTTTTGCCCTGCTTTCTTCCTAGAGCCCTGAAAACCCTTGCCTAAATTCAGCCTGATTGGAGTACAAACAATTGTTCAGAATGCCTTGGGATCTACGACGACCTAGGTATCAAAGAAGACCTGCAGATAACTCACTGGGGACAGAGAGAGTGTCTAAAAGAAACCATGCTGATCGTCGGCAGCTAAGCCTGCATTCTCAGTGCCCAAACCACCGAAAGGCTTTGCATAAGATCTCTGTACAAAGAGTCCTATTGCTAAAACTGTCGTATTAACAAAAGATATAAAAACCATTCCCCTAAACCCTTTCAGTCCATCCTTCCCATCTATCCCAGACTCGAAGCCCCAGACACTGTGTACACATTTCGGTCCCCCTGTCATCCCTCTCCCACTCTGCAAGCCAAACTTTCTTCCTTTGTGCTAATATGCCCTCCTCACCTCATCTAGAGTGCTGTTTCTAGAGCACACGTCTGATCAGGCCTCTTTCCTGCATGTGGCCCTTACAAGTTCAAGTTGCTTAGCTACGCCTGCTGGGCCTGTCGGGTCTATCGTGATTGGGTTCCCTGCCCTCTTCCTAGTCTTATCTCTTACTCCCTGCTTACCTGACTTGCCATCCATTTCCTGTCCCGAGCCCTATTCCCCAAGAAAAATCGACTTCCTCCTGTTAGCCACAAGGCCACGTGCCTTCGCAACCCTGGGACTGCTCTGACTGCCTTCCCCCTTCTTTGCATCTCTAGATCCAAGCCAGCTGTCAAGGACAGCTCCATTGACCTCTTCCACGAGCCCCCCAGGCAGGAATCAATTTCCTCCCTCCCTGCATTCCCATAGGTCCTCGATGGTGTCTTTATGTTTATCTCATCCCGTGGGCCTACTAGATTGTGAGCTCCTGGCAAGCAGGGTATGTCCCATTCATCTCTGTGTCCCCAGAGTGGACAGTGGGTGGCCAATGCAAGCTTGATGAAAGAATAAGGATCCATTCTCACAGCTATTTTTAAAAGAAGAATCCTTATTAGGAACGTGTTAAATGCAAAGTCTAGATCGTGCTCCTTTTTCCTCCTTAAGAAAACTATTATTAGATACCTAATTTCTCGTAGGTTGCACAACAGAGTACCCAAAGAATATTGAAAAAGCTTGTTAAAGAAACAAGTGCAAAAGAGTGGGGGATGGAATGCCTGTGAATACCTTCTGAACTGCGGTTCTAATCCAAGCCGTCACTGAACGCTTTTCAACCATGATCTCCTCTCTGCAGAAATGGGGGTGTGTGCAGACCCTACACCCCAATCCGAGCTCTGCCTTACTGCCTTGCTTATCTACCTACTTGTCTCTGTATGGCCACTCATGATGACTTGTATTTGTAAAACAGAAAACATTCAGGGTCATAGCTAAATCTGCTGCTTTTTTCTAAAATATAGAAGGCTTTAATAACAAGTCAGCATGCCCGTACTCAACAGCTTCCTGAGTCAGGAGGACTTATCATAGTCAAGTGAAAGAGCATGCTAATTGTTTTCTTTTCAGTGTGTGATTTCCAAATGGATGAATAAGTTAGAATGCTAATGACTCTATATAAGAAAACAATGGATTATCTTCTCTACATTGTGATTATGATATTGCTTTGACATGCAGCTGATTCATACACTTTTCATACACATACACATTGTTCTATTATTTTCCTTTATAAACATTCAAGTCACTTCAATGTGACTGGTTCTGTCTCTTTCCTGAAAAAATATAATAAAAACAAACAAACCAAAAAGCATACGTAGAATGTATTTTGCCTCCAGTGGGCCCTCAATAAATACAGTTGTTTAAAATTAGCTTCATCAAGATGAGTCCAACATAAAAATCCAGATACTACTCTGTATTTCTCTTTCATTTCTATTACATTCCCTACAGGTCCCTAAAAATCCCATAAAATTCATAAACATCTTGATGTGGTTATTTTTTTATTCCTTAATATCAGGACCCAAATCCAATTTGAGTAGAAAGTCATATGTGATGAATCTGATAGTTCTTCAGCTAGCTCTTCAGCAAGGAAGGGATGCTTATTAACTCCTTCCAGCCAGCCAGCCAGCCAGTCACGTGGGGAGATGGCCATCCGCTAGGTCCACCGGGACCCTGTTTCCTGATTCCCACATAGACTTATGCCAGACTCGTGCTCACATCACTTACACTTTCCATTTCTTCCTTCCCCTTACTCTGTATCTCTCTCCATTTTCCACCTTTGCCTAATCTGGCTTTTGCTTTCTTGGCTCTGAGCAGAAACCAGGTATTCCATCCATTCTCGGTTTCCAAGGTCGCGGTTTGAGAAGTAGCCCATTACTCGGCGAACCTGTGCGACCACAAATTAATCTGTATATTCACGTTCCAACAGTCAGAATCTGCTGGCAGACACAGATTTTCTCAAACCAAGATACAAATTTTACATAACACCTGATTAGGCTAAGAGACTGGCAAATTCTATTACCCATGGTTTGTTTTTTCTTTTTATCCTGAGCCAAGAACCAAAAGACACTTTAATTCCCAGATTTATATCAGACATATGCCCAGCCCCCAGTCAAATTCAACAAAAATGCATCAAGCATATATTATGTCATTGCTTTCAAGGGGGATTCAAATGCTGTGCAAAACCTGTCCATCTCCAATCTTCAGAGAGATTACAATATGATTAGTGTTCGATGATACAAATGTGTGTGTTCCCCCAAAACACATGTGTTGAAAATGTAATGCTGAAGGTGCTGGATTTAGGTGGGGTCTTTGGGAGGTGATTAGGCCATGAAGGTGGACAAGTACCCTTAGAAAAGCTGTCACAGAAGGGCACCGCCACGGTGCAGATGGTTAAGCATGCCACTCTTGGTTCTGTAATCTCACCGTCACAAGATTGAGCCCCATGATGGGCTCTGTGCTCAGCAGGGCTTGGGATTCTCTTTTTCCCTCTGCCCTTCCCACTCATCCTCTCTCTCTGAAATAAATAAGTAAATCTTTTAAAAAAGAAAGAAGGGGCACCTGGGTGGCTCAATCGTTAAGCGCCTGCCTTCCCTCAGGGTCCTGGGATTGAGCCTCGCATCGGGCTCCCCACTTGGCAGGAAGTCTGCTTCTGCCTCTCTTACTCCCCCTGCGTGTATTCCCTCTCTCACTGTGTCTCTCTCTGTGGAATAAATAAAATCTTAGAAAAAAAAAAAAAGGAAAGCAAAGCAGAGCAACCACAGACAGCTCCCTAGCCCCTTTCACCAATTGAAAAAACTAATCACAATCTAAGGCAGTTTATAAATACCAATGAATAATAGCATCAAGAAATGTCATAGGAAATATTCTCACAAACTCAACATGACAGCAATGTCTGCTCTGAAAGAAAAGACTTCGGAGGCATTAAGGCATCCCACCAGAACTCAGAAGAGCAGGGCTTTAGTCCCGGCTGTGTCACTGGCTATCACTTGGAGCGTGAACAAGCAAGCTAACTGCTCTGGCTCTCAAGTGTCTCATCCGTACAATGGGATAAAACTACCTGCCCCAGTTAGCTCATCAAATTGTATGATCAATGGAAAGTATTTTCAGAAACACCTTGGATACATCTTTACCCTCTCCAGGCCTCAATTCCTTCAACTGTTAGAATGCTGGATGATCTCTGAGGTCGCTGAGTTTAAGACGATGACAGAGGAAATGGAAAGAAAGGATGTGAGGACAGCACTGATGCCATATTGCCAGAGGAGGCGTCTAACTCCCCCTGCGTGTATTCCCTCTCTCACTGTGTCTCTCTCTGTGGAATAAATAAAATCTTAGAAAAAAAAAACCAGTTGATATTTCTATCGTTCAGCTCTAATAGCCCCAGAGAGAACGCTGCCGTGTATATGGTATTTCCATGCTAACACTCCAACAATCCCAGCTTACAGCCAGGGGCTTACACTCCACACCACCATGTCACATAAGAAAATTTTTGCACGCCTGCAAAGTTGGACACTCTCCATGAAAATCTCAAGGGGGGCAGGCCTGGCCTGTGATTACCAGAGATAGAATTTGTCAACAGTCAGCTCTGTGTTTAAGGGCTGTAAAGAAAGACCAAGCAAACGATGTCTAGAAAAACATGACACCATGCGTTTCGTGTGGTCTCAATTTGCATAATTTGGATGTCAGGTCTATAATCATAATTTTGGTGTGAGGTCTGTAATCACAGTCAATTTCTTCCTTTCATTCTTTTCACAAGCCCATTCCAATTATCTCCCTACTTTATCCTCTGACTGCAGGAAAAAGTAAGGGATTAAACTACACATCAGTGTTCTAGGCCCTTTTTATATCTCTTTCCTCATCTGAAAATTACTGACTCAGCCTAAGAAAGAAGAAAGGAAAGAAGGGAGGGAGGAAAGAAGGCAAAGGAGAGAAAGAGAGCTCTATCACCAAAACTACCTAACAAAGTCTTTCTTTTAAAAAAAAATAATTTATTTTTTCAGGGTTCCAAGATTCATTGTTTATGCCCCACACCCAGTGCTCCATGCAATACATGCCCTCCTTAATACCCACCACCAGGCTCACCCAACCCCCCACGCCCTCCCTTCTAAAACCCTCAGTTTGTTCTCAGAGTCCAAAGTCTCTCATGCTTCCTCTCCCTCTCTGATTTACCCCAGTTCACATTTCCTTTCCTTCTCCCACTGTCCTCCATGTTACTCCTTATGCTCCACAAGTAAGTAGAACTATATGATACTTGACTTTCTCTGCTTGGCTTATTTCACTCAGCATAATCTCCTCCAGTGCCGTCCATGTTGATACTAAAGTTGCATATTCACCCTTTCTGATGGACGCATAATATCCCATTGTATATATGGACCACATCTTCTTTATCCATTCGTCTGTTGAAGGGTACCTTGGCTCTTTCCACAGTTTGGCGATTGTGGCCATTGCTGCTATGGACATTGGGGTGCATATGGCCCTTCTATTCACTACCTCTGTATCTTTGGGGTAAATACCCATTAGTGCAATTGCAGGGTCATACGGTAGCTCTATTTTTAACTTTTTAAGAAATCTCCACACTGTTTTTGAAAGCAGCTGCACCAACTTGCATTCCCACCAACAGTGTCAGAGAGTTCCACTTTCTCCGCAGCTTCTCCAACACTTGTTGTTTCCTGATTTGTTAATTTTGGCCATTCTGACTGGTGTAAGGTGGTATCTCAATGTGGTTTTGATTTGAATTTCCCTGATGGCTAATGATGATGAGCATTTTTTCATGCGTCTGTTAGCCATTTGTATGTCTTCTATGGAGAATCAATCCATGTGACAGAACACATCAATAAGAGAAAAGGTAAGAACCATATGGTTCTCTCAATTGATGCAGAAAAAGCATTTGACAAAATATAGCATTGGTTCCTGATTAAAACTCTTCAGATATAGGGATAGAGGGAACATTCCTCAACTTCATAAAATCTATCTATGAAAAACCCACAACGAATATCATTCTCAATTGGGGAAAAACTGACAGCCTTCCTATTGAGATTAGGAACATGACAAGGATGCCCACTCTCACCACTGTCATCCAACATAGTGTTAGAAGTGCTAGGAACAGCAATCAGACAACAAAAAGAAATCAAAGGTATTCAAATTGGCAAAGAAGAAGTCAAATTCTCTCTCTTCACAGAGAACATGATACTCTATATGGAAAACCCAAAAGACTCCACCCCCAAACTACTAGAACTCATACAACAATTCAGTAATGTGTCAGCATACAAAATCAACGCACAGAATCAATTGCGTTCCTATTCACGAACAAGCACAAACTGAGTACTTACTGTGTACCAGGCACTGTGCTTGAGGTATACCAGTCCCCGCCCTCAAGGAGCCCACAGTTTAGTGAGGGACACAGCCTCATAAACAGGTAATATATGGCAGTACAGTAAATGAGATAATCCAGGAACTTACTAGAGAAAGTATTGATATTATAGTAGGAATTATCCACTGGGTTTAGGGAGAAGCATGGGGAAGAAGGTAGGGAACACAGATGTTTGAACTGGGCCTTGAAGGGGCTTGAAGGGCTTTGGCAGGTGGATGAAGTAGAAAAGAACATTTGTGGCAGCTCCTATTGGTTATTTAGAGGACAGAATTCCTTTCTCACCCTCTGTTCCCTCCCTAACAGAGCCTAGACTGCTTTGACAGAGACCCTCTAGGCTAATCATCTTGGTAATGAGAGCTTAAGTAATAACTGTAGTAGCAAACACTTACATAATACTTATTATGTATCTGACATTATTCTAAGTATAATATATGTTAACTGATTGAATGTACAGAACAACCCATTAGGGTAGGCACTGCTGTTATTCCCATTTTACAGATGGGAAAACTGAGGCACAAATGGTGTGCTTAACCATCACAGCATGCTGTCTCTTTATTATGAGATGCTGAAGCTCCACACAGTGTAGTGGTATCAGTGAGCATTCTCATGGGTACCTTCACTTAAGTATCAAATGGTAAATCCCAAAAGGGTCAATGGAAGGCATATCCTAAATATCTTAAATTGAAAATATTTCAAACTGAAAACCTCCCAATCTTTGAACTTCAATGGGATCATCAGTCTTTCATGTTAAATAAATTGAAGTGCCATAATGTTTCTCTTTTTTTTTTTAACATATAATGTATTATTTGTTTCAAGGGTACAGGTCTGTGATTTATCAGTCTTACACAACACACAGCGCTCACCACAACACATACCCTCCCCAGTGTCCATCACCCAGCCACCCTATCCCCCCAATCCCCTCCCCTCCAACAACTGTCAGTTTTTTTCCGGAGATTAAGAGATGCTTATAGTTTGTCTCCCTCTCTGGTTTCATCTTGTTTCATTCTTTTTTTTAAGGTTTCCTCTTCAAAACTGCATGCTGTTCTAGTACATATAGTATTAAACATTCTATATTTCCAGCAAGGTAACAGAAATGCAAGCTCTCCTGCTGATTCAGGCCTGTCACTTTCACAGTATATTATCTTTATTTGTCACTAGTAAATTGCCCACTTGTTCCCTTGGGGCAGGGTGGGGCAAGTATCAAAATGAAATTATCTAAGTGATGAAATCTTAGGAACCAAACATGTAACTTCATATGTGAATAATGCTAATTTGGGAGAATTTCCTGATAAAAGGCTTCATATCATCTGTAACAATCTTCCACCAATAAAGGCCTTCTGTAAAATCAAGCCTGTTCATTTGTAAAAGTTCCCTTATGTGTAGACTGCTATCACATGCCACATCTCATTTTAGCCTCCAATAAGCTTGGCAGGGGCTTACATTCCTGTCATTGTACAGGTTCCTGAAACTGAGACCCATTGAGACAAAGAGGCTCACCCGAGGGCACCCAGTTCCTATTCTCTTTCACAAATACATACAATTCCCTCCTCCTCCTCCTCCCCCATCCCATTCGAATCCTTCTATAACAAATAAGCACTTAACTGAAGACAAGAGGGGAAGGTCTCCCTGCAGCCCCTTCCCAATTACAAGAGCAGGTGGACTGTACCAAAGATAAAGCATCCATGCCCAGATCTTGTCCAGGAGAGGCCAAGATTTCTCACTTGGGGTCTCTGGTCACCCCAGTGTATAGAGTCAACTCTGCCCTTCCATATCTAGTGGGCCTTCCCACCTTATCCAGCCACAGATGGCAAGGGTTAAGCACAGTGCTTTTGAAAGAGAAAAAGAATCCACATCTACTAATTCTAGCCTTAACTCAAGACAAATACTGGACAAGAACTCCTCCCTCCTCCTCCCCCCAGCCATGGCTTTGACTCACCCCCTACTCAGTGCAAGCATTTCAACACTACATTCACCTGCATATTTCTGGTCCTCAGAGCAGCTCACCTACCTACCTGATGCTCCCTCCTCCTTTCAGAAGTCAAATGGTCCAAAGTAGCTCAAACTGAACCTCCCTCACCAGGGAGATGCTCCTTCTTCCAAGATACCAGAATGGTCCGTGCTTTCTTTTGCATAAAGGAAAATAGGGTATGCTTGCATTTGCAAATCGGCGGGTAGTTCTCAACACTGAAGCAAGTGGCTACATGGCTACAGACCAACTGAGTACATGCAAATGTTATGTGTGTGCATATACTCAGGTTTCAGAAAATGTAACCGAAAAACTGCATTTTTAAAAAAATATTTTATTTATTTATTTGACAGGGAGAAACACAGCTGGAGAGGGAACACAGCAGAGCGGGTGAGAGGGGGAGAAGCAGGCCTCCTGCCAAGCAGGGAGCCTGATGTGGGGCTCGATCCCGGGTCTCCGGGATCATGACCTGAGCTGAAGGCAGTTGCTTAACCAACTGAGCCACCCAGGCGCCCCTGAAAAACTGCATTTTTAAGCTTCATGCAACTGTAGACTGCATGTGAAATTCTGCCTTGCACAATTTATACAAGAATGCAGAAAGGACAACCTCTCTCCTGTTTTGGTTAAAAAAAAAAAAAACAGCCCTGACTGCCTGACTTCTGGGTAATACATTTTTTATTCTCCGACACTGTTTTTTTCCCCAGGCGACATGCAAAAGTTGGCAAACCTCTTCCCCCAGATATCTGCGCAGCTGTCTCTCAGGTTTTCACTCAAATGGCATCTTAGTGAGCCCATCTCTGACCACAGACACAAAACTATGACTAATTACCACCACGACCACCCCACACTCTTACATCTATTTCTCTGCATAACACGTGTTGGCAGATAAATACAAATAAAATGTTAAAGAGGTATGTTATTTATTTGAGAGAGAGCGAGGCAGAGAGAGAACGAAAGTGGGAGAAGCGGCAGAGGGAGAGAATATCCAAGTAGACTCCTGCTGAGCTTGGAGCCTGACACAGGGCTCGATCTCGTGACCTGTGAGATCAGGACCTGAGCCAAAAGCAAGAGTTGGATGCCCATCCAACTGAGCCACCAGGTGCCCCAACAAATCATTCTACCTATATATTTTCCTCATTATATGCCCACACACACACACAGACACACGAATGTAAGCCCAGAAGGGTGGGGAGCTCAGTCTTATTCCCTGCTGTATCATGTATATCTAGAATAGTGCTCATGTTGAATGAATGTTATATGAAAAAATCCTTGCATTCAACACTTAAATAAAATTTTCCCATACAGACATTTTCTATCTCCGAATGAAAAACCTTTTTTCAGTTCTTCATATTTACTAATGCATTTTTGTCTTAACGTGACTGTCTTCTTCAGAGGAAACACTCAAATGCATGTTCTAGAACACACTACCTGGACAACTTTCACTTTGGTAACTTCAGATATAAACCATTTGGTTCTGGCTCATGCACAGATGAAACCAGCCCTGGGCAGTATCTGTATTAACTTTGTTTTGCACCCAAGTGAAGCTCATTAAAAGAGACTCAATGTTAACAGAATTCACAAATCCCAAAGGGCCCAACCTTGAGCTACCTGTGGGGAAAAATTATGCCGAGTACATTCCAACCCTGGGCCAACCACTCTAGCAATAACTACTTCCTAAAAACATAGGAAAATTTTTTTAAAAAACATGTATTTATGCATTATGGCAAAATCCACGCAATTTATAAAATTTTGCTAGCTAGAAGCTCACATTACTTTGTCTGCTCATGCATAGCGAAGTCTTCCTTTCACCCCATTGTATAATGTCCCCTCTCTATTGTTCAGAAGACACCAATCCCCCAACGCAGTGATTCCAAAGCAATGGGACTCCACAATGCTGACCTTAAAATAGCAATACCAGGACTTGCACCTCTCCCCTTAACTGGGATTGGGCTCTTACCAGTGTAGTTTCGGCTTTTACATTTGCTGTTTCTGACAAAAGAGAACAGGCTGCCCAGGACCAGGACCGGGCAGAGCAGGGCCCCTCCCCAGGAGCAAGCAGAGGGATTCCCAGGGCGTGCAGCCGCTGTGAGAGTCCAGCCGGACCTCCAGGGCAACAAGTAAACCACACAGACAGAACACAGGCTCTCCCGAAAAATGCCTCTGGGGCTTCTATTCTTGGCCTTAGCCCATCCTCAAGGACAACCACCCTGAAATTCTTGAAGAATGGTCTATTATAGGAGAACGGTCTATTATAAACACTAAATGTTAAATGCTATTATCTTGTTAATAATAGCACCCCTTAAGACTCAAGTCAGAATCTGGTATTATCATCTACATTTTACAGACATGAATATTGAAATCAACCCCTTAAGTGATTTTCTCTTGCATTAAATAAAGGCAAGATAATAGCAAAGAGGACAAAAACTTGAGCTCTCCAGTCCCACTCCAGTATGATGACCATCATCAGACAATCACCTAAGGTTTCATTTCCACTTTTACAGGGTTAGTCCCCATTGAAAATAATATTCCCAGCAGTAAGCTGCTGTTGGTAAGAGAGAAATCATATGCTAACATGTACCTAACCAAGAAACACCATTGCATAAAATACAAGGGGTGACTGGTTAATGTAATTCCATTTATTTGAGCAGCATTTACTGAGGATCTGCTCTATACCTTAGAAGTAAATGACATCAGGGTCATTATCAGTCACCAGTGAAAATGGGTCTGCAATCACACTGGGGAGACTTGCGAGATGAATAGAAGGAGATGCAGAGAGGAGAGGTGACACTGCCTGATTACACAGTTTATAAGTGCTAGAGGTGGAGCTGGGTTCTAGAAACATCAGCCATTACTCTTGACTCCTCTCTCTCCTTTAAATTAAACCCAATCTCCTCCAACCCCCGAATAGTGCTCTCAAATCTAAAGACTTTGTCCCTCTTCATTCCTACCCTACCGACGCTAAGCTTGGACCACTGCTGTCCCGGCCAGATAAAACTTCTAAAAATGTACATCCGGGTCACCTTGGTGGCTCAGTCATTAAGCATCTGCCTTGTGGCTCAGGTCATGATTCCCAGGGTCCTGGGATCGATCGAGCCCTGCGCCAGACTCCCTGCTTGGTGGGAAACCAGCTTGTCCCTCTCCCACTCCCCCTGCTTGTGTTCCCTCTCTGTCTCTCTCTGCCAAATAAATAAAATCTTTTTTTAAAAAAAGTTATAGGGGCCCCTGGGTGGCTCAGTTATTAAGCATTTACCTTTCTCTCAGGTCATGATCCCAGAGTACTGGGAGGGCTCCCTGTTCAGTGGGGAGTCTGCTTCTTCTACCATGCCCCCTGCTTGTGTTCCCTCTCTCACTATTGCTCTGTTAAGTAAGTAAGTAAATAAATAAATAAATAAATCGCACATCAGATCACCGGGCACCCTACCACACAACCCTGTAGAGGCTTCCCGGTGCATTTATTTTTTAAAAAAAATATTGTATTTATTTATTTGACAGAGAGAAACACAGCCGGGGAGGGAACACAAGCAGGCGGAGTGAGAGAGGGAGAAGCAGGCTTCCGGCCGAGCAGGGAGCCCGATGTGGGACTCGATCCCGGGTCTCCGGGATCATGACCTGAGCCAAAGGCAGTCGCTTAACCAACTGAGCCACCTAGGCACCCCTTCCTGGTGCATTTAAAATGAAGCACAAAGTCCTCACCTTGACAAAGCCCTCAATGCCATGGCATGTGGGCCCCTGCCTAAGTCTCCAGCTTGCACCTCATGCCTTGCTAGCCACAGTGAGTGTTATTCAATTGCTCCCATTTATATTTATATTTGCAATTTCTCTCCTTCTCCAGTGCTCTCTTCCTTCCCTCTACTCCTCCCCTTTCTTTGTCTTCAAGTGTGATGGTCCCTCCTCCGCTTGAAATTCTCTTCCCCCTCCTCTTTGCCCACCCAGCTCTTAACTCACTTTTCTGATCCTCAGCTAAATGTCCTTTCCTCTAGAAGCCTTCCCTGACCCTTCAGAGCCGAGTCAGCTGCCCTCCTCCAGGCTCACACAGTCTTCTAGTCTTCCATGACACCATTGCTCACGCTGTGCTTCTCCCAATGGATCATTTCCTTGTCTGTCTTGCCCACCCGACTGTGAGCCCCATGAGAGCAGGGAGTGCTATAGCTCGCTTGCCCTTGTATCATCGACACCGAGAATCAAGCCTGACGTGGAGCTGGTTCCCACTACACGTTTGGTGGATGAACAAATGGTATGGAACCTTCCTGAAGTTCTACGTGGCAACGTCTGGCCACTTCACTTTCATGGCACTGCTAAAGTCAAAGCTGAGAGCCAACAGATGTAACCTGGAGTCAGAAATGAGTTGTGTCCTGCCTGGCTATAACCCCAGATCTCAAGAATGATATTAACTGTAAATATCAATGGCCTTTTTGATTTAGTAAAGATCTGTCATCTACTAACTATGGACGTCTGTATGAATGAAGTTGATTAAGCTGCCTTGTGTGCTGGGAGGGTCTGACTGCTAAACAGTCGTATTCTGGATAACTGAAAGGTTACCTCTCACTCATTAAACATTAACAACAAAAAGGATTCCACTTAAAATCTAGTGAGTTTTGGGCGCCTGGGTGGCTCAGTTGGTTAAGCAACTACCTTCGGCTCAGGTCATGATCCCACAGTCCCAGGATCCAGCCCCACATGGAGCTCCGTGCTCAGCAGGCAGTCTGCTTCTCCCTCTGACTTCTCCCCTCTCATGCTCTCTCTCAAATAAATAAAAAAACAAAATGAATTTCTCAAAATCTAATGAGTTTTACTCATTGAAAAAAGATAGCATCCCATGTTCACAGCTGGCCTTTACATGTATACATTATTAAGTTATCACTGAGCCAGCTGGAATTCTGAGTTGCTTGCCTCTTCATCTATCTCTTCCAATCAGGGAACCTGCTTGTTAACGCCTGGAGAAATGGTCGTTTTGATATACTGGACTCAGTGGAAAGTCACTGAACTGAGTTCGGCAGAATTCAGCCCGTGCAAGCGCCGCCCACTGATCAGGGTAATGAGCTTACTGTTGGGAAGGAGGTTGATTATTCGAGAGGAGCTCATTACCCTGCTCATTTCTGCCTTCTTGTCCACTGGCAGACCCTCGGCCATCTTTCGGGGGACTGGGTTCACGTTCCCACTACTACCACGACCCAACTGGGTTAGCTCCCTACCCTGTGGGCTTCCCGAGCTCGCCCCCGTCCCCGCACTGGGTACTGCTGCTTCGTCTCCTTCTCCCACCATCAGCTCCCTGCAGCAGAACGGGGCTCTCTCCCTCCTCAGTTTCCAGGGGGGCCGGCACCGAGCCTGCCATATGGCTGGTGCTCTCTGAAGGAATGGTGTCCAGATTTCCAGGCGTGTGTTTCTCAAGTGTTGTCTCTCACCTGAAATAAGCACACCCGGGCGCTCTGTGCCCACCGGTGGGAAAGAGAACATATTAAACACCGGAAGGGGCTTCATTAGAAACCAGAGCCCACTTTGGGAGATTCCTATTTCTGGAAACATACGAAGGTGTTAGGAAGGGTTCAGAAGATGGCACGGGGCGTGAAAAACAAGGCTTAGGAGCCAGAATGTAGAGTGGGAAATCTGTGCCCTGATACAGACACGGTGCTCACAGCCCACCTGGACACACCATCTTCGGAGGTGGCTGACAGGGGACGTGCGCTGACAAAGACCAGAGGGGCCTACACGAATCTACACAAATCAAAACTAAAGTCCAGGCTTGGGCACGTCCCCTCTTTGATGCCAAGAACTCAGCGAATGTTTCTGCCATTCCCCACACAGGATTGAGAAAGGAAACGTAATTGCCACATATTTAAACCTAATTTGTGCTCCTGAACATAAGCCATGTCTCACACATAAAAGCAGCAGAGAAAACAAATAAAAATGTCAAATTGTTCCAAGACTAACTAGGAAGTTTAAATTTTCCAAATGACAGAACAAGTCAAATTTCTACTCCAACCAGCATTTACTGCATTTTCTCTGTGGGCCAACCTCTGTCCTAGGGACTAGGAATCCAAAACTGACCGATATCATCAGGAAGTTTACAGTAGAGTAGGAAAGACATACAAAGCAAAAGGGAAATGGAAATAAATTACAATGGGCACAGGAAGGCACAATCTACCCCAAATGCAGGGATGAAGGGTCTGGAGGCTCTCACAGAGGAACTAAATTATTTCTACAGAAAAAAATCTCCAGACAAGAAACAGTAAATAGACCTAAGAGGATCAAGAAAAGCCCTATTCACTCTTCTCATGGTGCTCCAACTTGCAAGTCATTGGATTAAGACCTCAATTCTCCGGGTCCCTGAGGGTGTAGGCTCTTCCTTCACTATATTCACCATGCTATCCTGATGACCTATGACTAAAGATTGAGGAGACAACCTGAGTGTGTTAAAACATCTCCTCCCCTCAATTGAAAAAATACAGAATCAACACCCACATTCAACAGCAGCATCATTCACAAAACCAAAACGGCCCCAAATGCCCATCAATAGAAGAATGGATAAAGAAAACGTGGTATATAGATAGAGGAAGGTTACTTTTGTGTATCACCTCGACTGGGCTAAGGGATGCCCAGAAAGCTGGTAAAACATTATTTCTGCGTGTGCTTATGAGGGTGTTTCTGGAGATACTAGCATTTGAGTCAATCGACTGAGTAAAGAAGATGACCCTCACTAATGTGGGCAGACATCATCCATAGAACAAAAATGTCGGAGGAAGGCAATTTCTCTCTATCTCTTCTTGAACTGGGATGTCATCCTCTCTGGCCCTCAGACACCAGAGCTCCAGGTTCCTGGGCCTTCGAACTCCGGGATTTACACCAGCCCCCTCCCTCAGACTAGGCCCATCAGCTGCCCTGGTTCTCACATCTTCATGCTTGCACTGAGGGCATGGGACTTCTCTGCCTCAATAATCTCGTGAGCCAATTACTGTAATACATATCCTCTTATGGGTCTATATCAATATGGATATCGATAGGTATGTTCTGTTTCTCTGGAGAACCCTAATACTACATGCAATGAAATATTCAGCCTTTAAAAGGAAGGAAATTCAGACACAGGCTACAACACGGATGAACCGGGAGCTCATTATGTCAAGTGAAATAAGCCAGCCTCACACACACACACACACACACACACACACACACACACACACACCACACAATTCCACTCACACGAAGCATCCAAACTCTTAGAACCACAAAGTAGAATGGTGGCTGCTGGGGGCTGGGGGGAAGGGGGTGGGGTAGGGGGTGTTGTTTAATGGGTATAGAGTTTCAGTTGTACAAGATGAAAAAGTTCCAGAGAGATTTCACAACACCGTGAGTACTCTTAACGCCACTGAACCATATGCTTAAAAATGGTTAAGATGGCAAATTTTTGTTAATTGTATTTTACCCCAGTAGAAAAATTTTAACAAGGAACATGCTTTAAAAAAAATTTAAAAAGGTAATGTTCCTAATGTAAAGAAAAATTTAGAAAAGGAACATGCTGTAATGTTACATGGTACATTGCCATAAACCTCTGCTCCAAGAAAACGTGGTTACAGTATACAAAGTCCCCAGATATTTAACTCGTGTGGAAATATGCTACTCCTTCTAATGAGAGCTTCTTCATTTAATGCACAAGATAGGAAAAAATGCAATGCTTCCAGTTCTTTCAGTCATAGGTAAGTACAATGAAAGGAGACAAACACACTTTTTAAAAATGTTCTTGCCTTTCTGGGGGAAAAACAATACAAGCAGTCTTATTTAGGTCACAGCAGTTACTGTAAACATCCCAAGGAAAGCTTATTAATAACAGCCACCCACAAAGGACCTGGTTTCAACCATGGAATGCCATGGAGTCGTTGGAAGAGAGAGTTTAGAGAGAATCTGCCCAGGTTTTAAAAATTAGAGTGTTAGCATTTTTTTTTTGAAGTTCAATTTGGATTTAGAAAGAGCAAATAGAGCCAATACTTTAAATTAGGAATTTGGACTAGATGGTGTCTGAAGGGCCTTCTGGCTCTAAGTCCAAACAATTGATTGCTTAATTGATTAAAAGAAGTCAGGGAAGCATCCCATCTATGCCAATCCTTGATTCTGCCATCCATCGGTAAGGTAAAGGAGGCCGCTTGCCTCAGGCTATCAGTGTGAGTACGAGGAAAAACACTAAGCAAGGACCCTGCCGCTACCTTGCTCTAGGACCCTGGGAAGGTCACTGCCTCTCTGTGGGCCTGATTCCCTCTTCTGTGCAATGGGAAACTTGGATCAAATGGTTTTCAATTTTTTTGTTGTGGTAAAAGAGACAACATAAAATATACCATTTTAGTGATTTGCAAGCGTGCGGCTCAGTGACAACAAAAAAATGGAAAATAAATACATGTTGGCGGCGCTCTTGGGTGGTACAATTGGTTAAGCATCCAACTCTTGGTTTAGGCTCAGGTCAAGATCTCATGGGCCGTGGGATCGAGCCCTACACTGGGCTCCATGCTCAGCATGGAGTCTGCTTAAGATTCTCTCTCACCCTCTCCCTCTCTGTTCCCTTCTAAAATAAAAGTAAATCTTTTGAAAACAAAAACAAAAAGTGTCAAAAACATCCTGGGAAGCAAAAACAGCCACTCTGAGCAATAACTTGGAACTGTAGGAAGCCCAAACGCTTCCACAAGAGGCCTCTAGGTTTGGCTTTTATTTCTTTATTTTTACTCAAGTAATTCTTGATCCCTAAAGAAACATTAAGCTACACCAGAGATGATGCTATTAAAAGAAAGACTTTTCATAAAACAGTAACGCCTTTCTCACTGTAAGTACCTCCCATTCACCATCTGAGTCCAAACTGCATGGGTAAAGCTTGCATGAACCAAGCCTCACCTGTGTTACAATATGGTCAAGACCCAGGCACCCCAACCAGAATCTCACTCTCAATAGGGTACCTACTCTCATTTCCTCCAGCCATGGAAACTAAGCAACTCAATTTGTGGCTCAAAGGCAGGGGAACAAGTTTATTATCATCTGCCAGGTTTTTCAGATCCTAGGCAGATATCCTCTGCAGTAAAAATCAATACAAGATTTTCCAAGGTATTCAGTTTTGTCACTTGTCTGGAGACAATGGCCTCAGAAAAGAAGATGGACTATCTTACTTCCTCTCCTCCCTTTCTGTGCGTGCTGCCCTTTAAAGACAAGCTCTTTGTTCTGTAAATTCAAAGGTTGCTTTTTTGTCCAGTGGGATGGAGGGAGAAAGCTGTGTGTTTTTTAAATGGTGAAATCTGTCAAAGTCCCAAAGGCTCTTGTGATACAAACCAGGTTATTCTATACAGCCTGAACCCCAATTCCATCGGGAAAAGAAAAAAAAAAAGCATTTATAACTCAAAGTAACTAGCAGTAGTAGGTCAATGCAATTGGTTGGTCGGAAACAAATTAGAGGGATACTGGGAAGAGGTTGGGGCGTACCTAGGCCTGATCAAACCCTCACACTCCTACCCGCCCCCACCTCTTGCCAGATATAGATAGGAAAGTGGTACCTAGCCAGGGGAGTTCCCTTGCCCACCTGCTCCAGACCAGCAGAAGGAGATATAAGAAGTCCCATTCTCACCCCCCTGGAGCCCACCACAGAATGATCCACTGAGGTTCAACCACCAGAAATGTCAACCTATTTGAGCCATTCTGAGAGCACACCCGCCAAAGTTCCCAGCCAACCCTCCCCTCTCTGGAAGGGTCCAGTCTGAGAAATTGTCTTCCTTCCTTAGTTTCTCCTACAGAGGAGGCAGCGAGAAGAACTGCACACAGGAGAAAGGAGGCTGGCACCAAAACATCTACATGTATAAGGATAATCAATTCAACCCAGGAGAAAACCGAGGACCCACACAGCCCACGGCCCAGTAACAATGCCGGGTAGAGACCTCAGGGCTCCAACTCACTTAACAGTTGTAAACAGTTGTAGAGACACTGAGCCCTTTGAGGCACTGAAAGCTATGGCCCCCGCTGACCAGAAAAAAAAGCACATTTACACCTAATTTCCAGGGGTCCTGTGTTGTCTCCAGAACAATGTTTTCCCAACTCACCTAGACACTTGTTGATGATTTATATTACCAAGCTCTCCTCCTGAAGCTGGGGTTCAGCAGGCCAGGAGGAAGAGGGCAATCCCTTTTCTCTAGCAATCCTTATCAGCGATTCTTCAGGTGAGTCTGAGAAACACTGCCCAGAAGCAGTCAGTCTGGAAACTGGCTGTGCCTTAGACTCCACTGAAGAGATTTCTAAAAAGTGCAGATTCCTAAGCCTCTGTTAAACCAAAATCTCATGGCTGGGGAGGGGGATGTTTGTGGTAAGAAGGGATGCCGAGGCCCAGGCAGGTTCAGGGAACTCTGCTGTCGTGGTTACTGGACTGAAAATGAGTAATCCACGTCAGACTCCCTGCAGCCAGGGCCCAGGGGCTGTGATGGGCTCCAGATCATTTGCTGACATACGACCAACATGGAGCAGAATGCCTGGTACAATGATAGTTCAGTTCTTCAAAGTAAACTTGGAAAATACCAGCTCCACGAAGGCCCAGCTGTATTGCGTTCTCAGTCTCTACAGCAGTGTCTACAGCACATGGAAAGTTCAATAAATAACAAGAAAATTAATGGGTGAATTAGTAGAATGAGAATCCATTAAAATTGGACTATGACTGTCAAATGTGTGACTCTACAGATTTGTTTCTACTGCCAACAAGCCTGCTAAAAGGAACCCTCTAACTCAAATAATCAATATGAAAATTTCTACTGGTTTAGTTGTGTATTATCAATATCACCATGGACCAAACCCTATGTAGCTGGCACTGTCTTTGATGTTTTCCGTACATTATCTCATTCCACCTCTAAAATAGGCATGTAAGGAAAATGTAACTATCTCCCATTTTGGAGAGGCTTAGATAAATTATTTCCCAAGATCACACAGCGAATGAGTAAAAGAGCTTAGATGTGAACCCAAGTCCCAAAATCCACAACCATGTAGCCACTTTTAAATGGAAGATGGCTTACTGTAAAGTAGGAATTATACCCCAAATGAAATGAACAATATTAAACCCAGATGGAATGTTGCTGTCGTTCTAAGGGCTTTTGGTATAGTTTGGAGTCTCAAAGTACAGGAGCATTTAAAGAAAGTGAAGAAGGATGCTGACCACTGTGGTTAAGTAACACATTTACTGAACATGTGTTTTGTGAAAAGGGCCCTTAAGGAGGTTGCAATCTAGTTGGGGAGCTAAATCATAAGCAGGTGAAAAGTTCATCATAGAGTTATCCACAGTAGCCCATGGGAACTGCCAGAAGCCCAGTGTCGGGAGTAAGCATTTCATGCGGGGAGGGTGGAAGACAGGCTTGCTTCCTGGAGGAAGAAGAGGAGAATCATAAAATGAAGAATACGTAGAACATTCCAGATCAATAAATGGTGGGAGCTGCAGTAGAAAAGGCAGTCTGAAGACAATCCATGAGCAGTATTTTACTTACATTATTTTTATTATATGATTAATATCATTATATATGTCCACTGTAGAGAAAACAGAAGATACAAATTTAAAAAAAAAAACCCTATAAATGTTCTATAAGCCAACCATCCAGAGATTCCTTTTGGTGTCTTTTCTTTGAGGATTTATTCTAAGTATACTGTGTGTCTATTTATGTAGACATATGCATGTTTGTCTATATGTGTTTCATTTTATATTTACACAGCTATACATGCATATATATATATCTTTATATATGCATATTCATATATGCACATTTCTAAAATACTAATAATGTTTGTGGAGCCCAGTGAGATGGATCTCAAGGCCATACAGAACAACTGTTCACACCCACAGGCTCAAAATCACCATCTCTCCCTCCTCACCCCCAAATCCACACCCAGGGTGCACACGCTAAAAAGCACAACGTGGAAGATTATTTAATAACAGAAAAACATTCAAATATGTTGTTGAGCTAAAAGAGCAGGCTATACTGTATACCGTATGATCCCATACATACTCAAAGATAACTCGCCATGTATCTGCATGCATTCTAAAACTCAGAGAAAAAAAGACTGGAAGGAAAATCTCAACAACTCAACCTAGGGGTGGAACCCCGGGGGATATTTTCTTATCTAGGCTTGTAAGATTTTCCAAATTGTCCCCGCTCAACATGCATTATTTTGTAATCTGAAAAAAAAAATTTTGATGCAATGAAACGTAAACCAGGTAAAATTGCCCCGGGGAATTCAAATCGGCCCTGAAGCTTCTGCTCAAGAGTCATCCTGGGTTTCTGAAAAGCTAAAACCGGATTAGCATTGACCATTAGACCGAGAAAGCAATGCTCTCCTGTATTGGCCAAGCCCGGACTTCAAGGCTTTGATTGGAATCTGCCTTTCGCGTCCCCTCGGAGGCGTCAGGGGGGTGGGTCAGGTGTAGCGCGAGCTCGGACGCCTAGAGGGCCCCCCCACACACACACCGGACTCCCTCGGGCCCGTAAGGCCGCCACCATTTTAACGCTGCCTCCTGCGGGCTGCAAGGAGCCCTGGGCCAGATCGCTAGGCTGAGGACTGCGCCAAGCGAACAAGGAACCCCGCCCCGCACCCCGCCCCAGTCCCCTCGCCCCCGCCTCCCGTCTCCCGTCGCCTTAGGCCGGCCCGCGCGGGGGCTCACTCTGCAGCGTCCCCGCGCTGGCAGGCCGGGCTGTGGGCACCCGGGCGAGTGGGCAAAGCCGCCCGCTGCCTGTCGCCGCCGCCTGGAAGGAGCTTTGTCATGCCCAGCGCTGAGCAGCACCTCGCCAAGTTTCACCTTCGGTGACACAACTTTTCCGTGTTTCTTTTTTAGGCAGCGGCCACATCACGAGGCTAATGAGCACACTGAGGTTTGTAATAAACTCGCCTGCCAGATCCACGGCGACTGAGGGACGCTGGTAACCAGAACGTTCAGCACTGCCCGTCTGGTTCCCAGCTAGTTGGAAAACAAATCCTCCTGGGCTGACAGCAGCGAGGAGGAGCGTCGGGCCCTGTTTCCACAAGGGCTCACCTCGTCCTCGGGGCTCTGCAAACCACGCGCAAATTCAACATCTTGGAAGTCTTAATGCTCAAAAAAACCCCCCAAGGGGAGAGGCAGGCAGACACAGAGAATCAAAGTCACCGGCAAAATAAGCAGGTCAATTCATAATACTTTCAAAGTCATGCTTGAAAGAAGATTCTGAAAATATCTATAGGCATTTTCAAGAAAGGGCAGGCAGCCTGCCTTCATTAGGTTGTTTACCTCTACTTTTAACAGAAAGCTAAATCTTTTAAGAAATCGGTCTGTTTAATAACCCCCAGTTCAAGAGCAGTAGAAATGCTACCTCCATAATTCGGGGGGATTTTTGAGAACTGTGTTTCATGTTTGTTATTAAACTTACCTATAACCATGCACTATACCCGGCACTGTTAATTACAGCTGTTAAACATAGGTTCGGCAGCACAGAGAACTACATGATTCCTAACTTGGAGAACTATAATTAATATGCTCCTTCGAGGCTGTGTCTCCATTAACAAGATATATTTTTGGAAATATTATCTAACTGAAGGCAGCATAAATAGTAAAAAAATAAAAAAATAAATAACTAAAGCTCGCACTTTTTTATTTTGCCATTTAAAATGAGTTATATAATAAGTAGTGAAAAGCCTCTTCCGTGGAGCTACACTTTAAGGGGTGGATTTCTTCACTCAAGTTAATATAGCTATCAAGGGAGAAAATGCAGAAATGAGAATCCTCCACTGAGGCCAGTATACCCTAAGGAACCCCATTCAGCTAATGAAACCACTGACAGCTGTTGACAAGGAAAGGAGGGGGAGAGAAGATGACAGAGGGAGCTCGAGAGAGGGAGAGAGAGAGAGAATGGGGTAGGGTTGAGAAAGAGAAGGAAATGAGACAGATGATTCTGATGAGAGGCAGACTGAAAGCATATGCCGTGTAACAGGGGAAAAAAATAAACAACTGAAAGTTTCACCCAGCAGTGAATTAAGAAGAAGTGTAATCTTTAGAACACAGGTGAAACAAATTCCCACGGTTCCGGAGAAAAGCACCATTATTTTCAAACTGACAGATGCTTAAATCCTACAAGTCGCAGTCATGGCCAATTGAGGGAAGACACACAATGAAAAGTAAAAAGTCAGAATGTCGCAGGCCAAAGGGAAAGGAAGGGCAACAGTAAGGTAGGACTGAGCTTCTTTGATCTCTGCGCGCCCAGGCTGGTAAGAGCCACTCAAATGTTCAGAGATTCATTCAGGGACCTGAGGACCATAGCCCTGGAGCTGGCATGCATGCGTGCCTAGGCACACTCTTCCCCACCACGTCCACACTGGCAAACCAGAAATCATTTTGTCTTTTGCAAACCAAGATTAAATAAAGAATCCCCTGCGTTGCTTAGGAAAGCACTATGACACGGGTTAAGAGGTAGGTAGGTTTGAGGGACACCTGGGTGGCTCAGTTGCTTATGTGTCTGACTTGATTTCAGCTCAGGTCATTATCTCAGGCTCCTCGCTAGGCATGGGGCCTGCTTAAGTCTCTCTCTCTCTGCCCCTCTCTCCCGCCTAAAAAAAAGAGAGGCTCAAACCCTCACTCCACCATCTTGCTAGATGAGTGACCTCAGACTGGCCTTAGTCTCTGAAACTCAGTTTCTTCATCTGTCAAATGGGAATACTAATAGCATGTCTATCTATCCCTGATAGACTGTTAGGAAGATTTCAGGATATATTTCATGTCAAATCCCTTAGTGATTAGAAAAACTATTAAGACCCTAACCAAAATTACTTCTTCAACCAATCCAGATGCCAGAAAGTCAACCAGACATTAATTCCTCTGGCAATCCTTGGTTAAAATATAAATGTCCCCTGGCATCTATCAGATTAAACCAAAGTGAAACAGGGACAGAGCCATTCTGTAACACACAGCTTTCTGATATGACAAACTGGAAATGAACATAGCACAGGACCAACGAGTTCTGCTACATGCATTCCACAGTCATTCATTACTTACTACAATGCCAATCACTGCGCTAGGTGCAACCCACTATCTCTGTGACCTCATAACACTGCATTCAATCTATAAGTTTCAATTTTCTCATCTCTAAAGCCCATAAACACTAATTGCTACTCTGGCTGCCAGGAGGATTAAATGAGATATATGTAAAAATAATATATGCCTACTAAATAAGTACTAGATAATTTAGAAGTTACTATAGTAATGATAACTACGATGATTATTGTCATTGTTATTAAATGATGATGGGGGCGCCTGGGTGGCTCAGTCGTTAAGCAGCTGCCTTTGGCTCAGATCATAGTCCCCACCCCCCACACGCCCTACCCCCTTAGCGGGAAGCCTGTTTTTCCCTCTCCCACTCCCCTCCTCCCCCCGCTTGTATTCCCTCTCTTGCTGTCTCTCTGTGTCAAATCAACAAATAAAATCTTTAAAAAATAAAAAAAATTAAAACATTTAAAAATGATGATCCTACATAACCCTGCTTAAAGGAATTCCTTACCTTTCTGGGAACATTCAACAAATGCTCCTTGTGGACCTGCCAAGTACAAGACCCTGTTAAGTGTCCTGGTGTATGTGTGTGTGTGTTAAGTGAGAAAGGAGGCTTCCTGAAAGGAGAGGTGACTAGGTGTCAGAAGCAAAGAGTACATACTGCCTAATTCCATTGATAGTAAATTCAATAACAGGCAAAACCAAAATATGATGACAAAAATTAAAAGAGAAGCTGCCTCTGAAGAGGGAATGACAAGGAAGGAAAATGAGAAAACTCCCTGGGGTAAGGAAAATACTCTATAACTTGATTTTGATACTTGATTACATGGGTGTAAACATTTGTCAAAATTAATCAAGAGGCACACTTAAGATTTGTGTAAGTTACTGTGTATAATCTTCAATTGCACAAAAGGAAACTGGGCTCCTGCTATTTTTTTTAATTAACTATTTTCGGGGTACCTGGGTGGCTCAGTAACTTAAGTTAGTTAAGGCTCAGCCTTCGGCTTGGGTCGTGATCTCGGGGTCCTGGGATCAAGCCTCACATTGGGCTCCCTACACAGCAAGGAGCCTGCTTCTCCCTCTCCCTCTGCTCTCTCCCTTGCACCACTTGTGCTCTCTCACTCTTGTGCTCTTGCAAATAAATAAATAAATAAAATCTTTTTAAAAAATAACTATTTTCTAGTTTGGCCTCTGACCAGGCCTGCCTTTCATCAGAAGATTTTTTTTTTCTTTCCAGGCCCTCCTGACAGGATCCAGAAAGAAGAGACATGTACACCTGAGAATTCCTTTAGGCCAGTGACTGTCCAAACCAAATCTGAGGTCTCTGCAGAAGGGTGAGAGCAGGCAGGCCAAGCAAGCAACCCAGCTGATGAGCTGAACCCACCCCTACTGCACCTTCTAGAATGTCAACCCAAACCTTACACCAGCCAAAGCCAAGGGTGCTGCCCGAGTTTAAAAGAATCAACAAAGACACCTACTCCCATCTGCCCCTTGCCTCTGGAGAAGATCATTAGCCAGTGAGGCTAAGACCATTTCCATTTGAAAATCGATGCAAAAAGTAATTTCAATTAGAACTGCTTTTGCTTACAGTAATCTCAACATACAATAATTGTAAGTTGGGCTTCTTGTCTCTTACAAACCCAGATTCTTAATACACTAGTCCCCATTTATCCATCATACCCCAAGAACCAAGAATTTATCTCTTTTCTAATATGGAACTCCCATTTTCAGGGAAAAAATAAATGGCCTCCAATCCAAGGAGAAATTACACCTGCAGGCTGGAATGGTGGTCATAATGATCACTATATACTATTTCACCTTAAATAAGAAAGAAATGCATTTACCCAGAAATCCACATCCCTAACGAATGTTTCATCAAGATACAGCATTCAGGGCGCCTGGGTGGCTCAGTTGGTTGGGCCTCTGCCTTCGGCTCAGGTCATGATCCCAGAGACCCAGGATCAAGTCCCACCATTGGGCTGCCTGCTCAGCGGGAAGCCTGCTTCTCCCTCTCTCACTCCCCCTGCTTGTGTTCCCTCTCTGGCTATGTTTCTCTCTGTCAAATAAATACATTTTTTTTTTTTAAAAGAAGAAGATACAACATTCACCAAAGTGACAAAAATGCCACAGGAAAAAAATGTCAGAGATCTGATTCAAGGGAATCTGTAGAACCAGTATGTCAGAAACAGATCAGCTACATTTCAAATTGGTGAGGACTAAGTTGAATCGTATTCCTCAGTACACGGAACCTGAAGTCCACTTCTCAGCCAATACTGAGAAATCCTGGGGCTGATGTGTCTTCTGGAAAGGCAAACAGAAATTGGTGACTACAGACAATGATATATACAGACGTTTGCCTTCTCTACCTAATGCCAAAACCATAGTATGTATCTAATCTTTATGTTTCAAAGAGCATGTTAAGCTTGGTAAAGTAATAGACATGTGGGATCCCCTCCACCTGAACTATTTTAATTCATGGGGATTTTTCTCTTTGAATTGTTTAATCGTGGCAATTATTTTCTATGCCTTTCAAATTTCTCAACTCCAAAAATATAAGCCATAATGAAGCAGACACTAGAAAGCCTTTTTATTGGATATATTTGAAGAGCTGCAACACATTCTGGTGGTTCTGTGTTGATTGTAATTCCCAGAATGAGGAGTTGATTTAAACATAAAACAGCACAGCTGCAGAGAGACTTGGAATGTTAACAGTTTCATCTCCCTACTAACTGCCTCAGGACTCAGCCCTCCAGCTTACCACCCAAACCCTGATCCCCATTCTCTCCCCTGTTCGGATCCTGTTCTCAGGGCCACCCAGCATTTCCCTGCCCAAGCCATGGACCTCAGCTCTTTCCCTTTCACCCCACAGCTCACTTACTGCTTCTCACCCTGGCCCCAACCCCAAGTCCATTCCCACTCCATCCTCGCCCACATCTCTACCCTGAGGTCATGCCCTAAGCCCCGTTAATGATTTGAACTGTACCAGAAAGAGACTTAGAGGAAGGAACACTCAGTAACAAGATACAGCATCCCTAACCCATGCCCCAACGTGCTCCTCCGTCTTGTTTCAGCCTCTGCCAATAAGGAAGCTGCACACCACTAGAAATCATAATGAAGAGGACCAGGGGGATCTCTGCACTCCTCTTCTGCCCCTATCCCCAAGAGCCCACTGACATTTCTGATTCAAGATCTCCTTGGCCACACACTCTCACCAAGGTGATGATCACTAGCCCCAGCATAGAAGAAAACATGGGGTTTATGACACTCCATAAAACCATTGGCCCATGACGATTTACCCACAAGGTGAAAAAACAAGCCCCTACATGAGTAATAGGTTAGATTATGACGATCAGTTTTTAGTAAGAAGTCACCAACGTCATGATTTCCTGTGGGTAAAATACCTCTAAACACCTGCTTTGCCTGGCCCAAATCCGAGAAAGGCACTTGACCGAAGCTATTACAGTAATCCCCCAAGACCAAAATGATCTCTGGGAATGGCATTCAGGGTTCAATACTTGATATGCTGGCTGCCTGACCACAAAGCCCTGTCCTTAGGTATGGTTAGAGAGGTTATTGGAAACGGCCAAGAAGGGAGCAGAAAATGAGCCATACCCATAGATGCATGCTGGCACCACAGTCCGTTACAGCGACAACTGTGCAAGGGGCTGGTTTCTTGGACTATGCGTGGAATTCTCCATCACCAGCAGCAAGCAAAAGCCTGACCTGATGCTATCACAGACCGTCTTTCCAAGAGAACCCACAGCCCACATCACAGGGCCTTGAAATTTGCCGGATTGAGCTGGCTCTCCATAAACACGAGGGGAAAAGGTGGTTGAAAACACACACCCAACTCCGGACAGGTAGCTGTAAGCCAAATGACAGTTTTGAAATCGAGAACTGGCTAGCCCTTTCACTCGATCCAAGGATGATCTGGTTTTATCTAGAGCAGGCTACACATTTTCTGAGCGCCAGGTAACACGGTTGCAGGAAAGCAGACACAGCCTTAACTGAGTGCTTTTCCAACAGAGAACTGTCGAGAAGATTTTATGTGACAAGGTAGAGAAAAGCAAGTCCAAGCTAAGTGAATATCGCCTTGAATAAACAAATGTTATGCTTTCTTCTTCAATGAAATGGAAATAGGTCCTCCTGTTCCTTCAGGAAGCTGACTGCTACTAACTATATACATACCTACATACATATCTGCCAAATTAAAAGTTTATGTAAAGCTTAAAGAAATGCACTAAGGGTGATTTGCTACACAAAAGCCCATTTTCATGTTTCAAACAAGATTCCCACCCCCCCCAAAGAGGACAGACAACCTCATCTCACTCGTTATTGAAAAGATTATCAAAAAGATCACCGCCCATCACTGAGACTGTTCTTAATCTCAATGAGTTGAAGAAAATGTCATTTTATTTTTATTTTTTTCCAAAGATTTTTTATTTTTATTTATTAGAGAGAGAGATCACAAGTAGGCAGAGAGGCAGGCAGAGAGAGAGGAGGAAGCAGGCTCCCTGCTGAGCAAAGAGCCCGATGTGGGCCTTGATCCCAGGACCCTGAGATCATGACCTGAGCCAAAGGCAGAGGCTTTAACCCACTGAGCCACCCAGGCGCCCGAAAACATCGTTTTAAAGACAATTGGCAATTTGTGTGTCTGAAAGCCATATTTCATTCAGCGGCACAAAACAACTTACTGATTACCTACTATTTGTGCTTTAAAAACTCTAGAGACACTATATTCCATTATAGTCTTCTAGGCTGTGAGCATGAACCCCAGATGATAGGGTGGGAGGCTGAATTTAAATGAATAGTAGGCTCTGAAAACAGATTATGAAGTTCATTCAAATAATTGACTTGATTCAATCATTGTCACACTGTTGTTCAAAATCGAATGTGTGTATCTTCAAATTATCTATTAAATGTTCAATCATGTCTCTTGCCATGTTGCAAAGAGTGTGCTCTTGAGTCCCTTAAACTTAAAAAAAAAATTCAAAAATGACCCATACACGGGAAATTTGTAAATAACCAAACATCTTCATGAATGTGGTCAGAAAACTTTACTGGTTAAAATAGAAATAGACCTGGTATCTTTCATCTCTAACATAAAAAGTAGTCTTTAAAATTTGGTCACATAAGGTTTTTAACATGCTTGAAAAGAGAAGAAGCTGACTATTATGCACTGATCATTTTCAAAATGCTCTAAATTCAACAACCAACAGAGGCAGAAATGGAACTCCCATTCTCAGCAGCCATAAGATTCCCATCTCCTGGGGAAAGTAAACTCCCTTCTTAAAAGTTGTCTTATAAAATTAATCTATTCTAATTACAACCATAATTCCAAATGCTAATTACATAATTCCTACAGAGAGGTATTCGGTTTCAAATGTGGCGAGTCAACATGAGATGTTATGACATAAGCCTAGTAAAAATTTTCATTATTGAGTTACAGAGACCTGTCCCAATGTTTCCAGACTTGTTACTCTACTCTGGACAATTAGAAATTATATTTCTAAGACAGCAACTCATTTTCCATGAATGAATTTGGATACAGAGCCCTCCCAAAGGCAGCCTGAAATAAACCTTAGGTAACCACCTGCTGGAGATCAGAAACCAAAGTTCCAGAAACAAACCTGAAGTACTCCCAGGTTCAGAAGGGGAATCATTGGCCTAGATCAGTTTGGTGCTACAGTCTTCCATTGGAGTTACCTCGCTGGGCCCTCAAGGCAAAACAAAACAAAGCCTTTTAAGGAAACTGAAGTCATTTTCTCTTAAACATATGAATGCCTAAGACAAACTACGACTAGGAAAGCTCTGGAAATGCACACCCGGAGTTCTACTTTCTAAGCGTTTCAATTCATCTGTACACCTCAAACAGCCAGCACCTATGAGTGGGCCAGAAAGGGCTGAACCCTAGCCTGCAGCCAGGCCAGCGGCAACACGGACCCTTAGGACAACAGATCCATACCCAACCCCCCTACAAACTTGCGGGCCTTTCCTCCAGGCTTTGCCTAATTGGAAAAGATAGACTCCATTTAGAAAAAGGATAAGGGCCCTGAGCTGAAGACTTTGACAACTTTCAGCGGGGGAGGGCTGGTGCTGCCTTAGTAAGGGGGGGAGCTCTGAGATGGGGAGAGGCAAGAAGAAGGAGATGAGAAAAAGGAAGAGGGACAGGAGTGGGAGGGAAGGGGGGCCCCCTGAAGGAGAGCTGGGGCTCCCTGCCTGCAGCCCCACTTCTGCCGGTCAACTCAGATCAGCATGCCTGGGGCCCTCAGAACCAGTCCAGCCCGCTCTGGCGTCTGCTCTGGAGCCATTCCGGACACTTGCATCTAAGGCACCTGCCATTTCCCAACTGCTCTTACCACACCCCTCTCTGCGCCTCTCCTTGAACCTGGGTCTCCTAGGATGCTGGTCTCCAGCTGACCTTCCGGAGCTAAGCCAGGTCCTTAGTCAGGCAAAGGCTAGTGCTGACGGAGGTCAGGAGGACCCCCCCTCCCTCCCCTCTTCTGAGTTCTACCGGGTGGGAAGCCCTGCTCTCCTGCGCCTCCCCAACACGCCGGTGGGAGGCCCCAGGCCGGGAGGCACACTCCGGGGGACCGGCGGCCGGGCGCCCCGGGCCAGGTGTCTGAACCCCAGACAGCAGAGGGAGGGGAGCGTCCCCTCCCGCGGAGGCCCACTCCCGCTGGGCACTAGTGGCAAGGGGACAACAGCCTTTGTTCTCCCGGGGCTCGGGGCTTGGCGAGGCTGCGCTGCCAAGGCGCGGCGCGGGCGGCGCCGGGGCACCCACCGGCATTGCTCACTTTTGCACGCGGCTTGTCGAAAGCTGCAAGCTCCTGCCTACTGGGGAAGGGGTAGAGAGTTGGGGTGTAGGGGGTGTGAGGGGGGAAAGGAGCGTGGGGGGAGGGGTTTTACGTCTCGGCCAGGCTCTTTGTTTGCATTGGGGGCGGGGAGAGGGGGTTGAAGGTGGATTTGAGCTTGGGTTTCTGAGAGTGGGGCAGATCCTGAGTATGTCACCATGTTGCACCCGCGCAGCACACATATGCACACTCGCGCACATGCACACACATGCACTCGCACAGAGGCGGCCGGCCGGTAGCCGGCAGCGCTGTTCCCGGCGCTCCGGGCTGCAGCAGCTCCGGTCGCCCGCAGCGCCACCACAGTGCGTCCAGAGGGGGAGTGGAAGAGGCTGGAGGCACTCGCGGGGCGACAATTCCACGAGGAAGGAGGGAAAGTGGTGCAACCCCAGGCGCCCCCCCCGGCGGCCCGGCCCCCCTGCTTTCTCGCCCGGGGTCGCAGAGGTCACGGGCAGCTTAGGCTCCCGCGGCGAGGCAGGGAGCCGCGGAAGGGCGGCGCGCACGCGAGGGGGCGAGGGAAACCAGGGAAAGGGAAGCCGGCAGACTGGGCGGGCGGGCTTACCCTTAGAAGCATCTTTCTCCTCTTTGGGCTTGGTCACCTTTCCACTCATAGATCCCAGCTTGCTTGACAAGGTTCGCCCAGGAGACGGAAGTCCTCGCCGAGCGGGCCGGACTTCGGAGAGCGCTTAGGGCGGCAAGTCGCGACCGCGAGCTTCCCTCGGTGTGGCTCCGGGCGGAATCCGCTTTTCCCCACCGCTGCCGCCGCCGCCGCTGCCTACGAGAGAGTGGGGAGGAAAGGAGAGGGGTGAAGGAGGAGCCGGAGCCGCCGCCGCCGCCGCGAGCCCGAGCGGCCGGCCGCGGGAGGAGCCGCTCGCCTTGCTCAAGAAGTGAACAGACAAAGCGGCGCGGCGCTCCCTCTGCGCCCCGCGCCAGCCGCTCCCGCCGGCCCGCCCGCCCGCGGCCGCGCTCGCCACCCCCGGGGCCGCCGAGAGGTGCGGCCCGGGCTCCCGGCTCCGCCACCGGCCTCCCCGGGCTCCGCGCGGGGAATTGCCTGGGTGGGCTGCCCGCGCGCCGGCGGGCGGCTTTTCCCTGACCCCCCCCCCCCGCCCCGCCGCCTCTCTCAATCCGCCGTGGGCCGCCAACTCAATCAAAATAAAAACCCGAGGACGGTTGAAAAAAAAAATCAAAACAAAGACGAAAATATTCACTTAAAAATAACGAGCCTCCCTGAAAGGGAAATGTTTGAACATGTGATGAGCAACGTGTGAGCCTGTTACACCGCAGAGCCGCGCAGCTGCTCGCCCGCGGAGAATCGAGAGGGGAGGGTCGCTTCTTTCTTTCCGTTTAATCAATTTTCAGATTGTTATTCTTTTGCCAAAAGGGGGGGTCCGAGGGGCTCGCGGGCGGAGGAGCGGGAACCGATGGCCCTTACCTGCTCTCTCCCTACACCCACACCCCCTCGGAGCTCGCCCGCTCCGTCGCTCGCGCTCTCCTTCCCAAGAACTCTCCGGTCCCAGAGAGCCGCGAATTCAGCCCGCGGCACATTCTATATAAACGGCAAGGTGTGGGCTCGCGGGGGCGGGGGCCGGCGAGGGCGGGGCCGGCACGGAGCCGCCTGCCGGCTGTAGTAAAAGGAGAGCTCGGCAGGGGCGCGCCGACGTCAGCCGCCGGTTGGCAGAACCCCGGCGAGCCCAGCGGACAGCGGGCAAGTGTGGCCGCCGGGCGTCCCCCGGCCTCTCCTGGACTGGCCGGGCTCGCACTGTCGACCACCGAGACCGAAGCCCGTCGCGCCCCCCACCTCCCCCACCTAGTCCCGGTTAGCCCCCTCGGCTCCCAGCACCTGCCGACCCCGCGACGCTGCCCGGGCCCGCGCTCGTCGTCACCTACACTTTGGGGACTCCGCGGTTGGCAACTGCCTGCACCGAGCGGTGGAATCTCGGTCCGGGAAGTCGGCGACTCCTCGCCTCCGGCCAGCTGCCCAAGTTGAGACAGCCGGGCGCTCCGGGCAGGAGGAAGGGCGCGCTGGGATCTGGGTGTCACTGGGGCAGAGAGTGAAACTGACCGCGGCGGCTGCTACCTCCCACCCCCACCCAGTCACGCAGGCCCCTCCTTCTAGGGCTGATGGCTCTGGTTGGCAAGCTGGGCGCGAAGAGTGCCCACCACCCAGAAGAGCCAACCCCAAGCAAACGGAGTGAGGTGGCCCTGGGGGCGAGTGCTAGAGAGGAATAAGTGGGATCGGCATGTCGCCTGGGGCACGCTAGTAACAAACAGGGAAGGTCCCTGAAGATTTGAACCAGGAGGAAAACTGCTTGAAATTTGTACAAGAGAGGCCACTGAGGAGGGTGAAAAGGACCAAAGAAAGGGAAGGAGAGGACAGAGTAGTCAGGAATCAACCCCGGGGCGATCTGGGAATCCCTTTCGGTGATGGCTCCTTTTTGGGCGCGCGGATCCGCGGAAGCACTGCGCACGGTTGAGGCGCTGGGGTGGCCTGGCCGCTAACATGCATTGGTCCTTAGAGCCGTCCATTAATCAGACCAGAGGCTCCAGCCAGGCGGTGGAGACTCGGCAGCTACTCCCACGCAGAAAATCCGTTTCCCTTCGTCCCACCCAACTCCACCCGCTCCTTAATTCGGTTTCGTTAATGGCATTAAACCAGGCAAAGAAATTATATAGATGGATTAGTCCCACTGAATCCCAGGCGGTAACTCAATTACAAGAGCCTGCTGTGGCTTTCAAGACCAGGAGAGTGGGCTGCCTCCCAAGCCAGCCCGGGTCTAAAGGTCAGCAACCCTCTAAACTCAATTTGCAGCCTCCGTCCTCAGGCTGGGAGGAACTTGAGGTCTGTTTTTCCTGTAAATTATATCTAATAAGTGGGAGGCTGATGACACAATGTGATTACCCAACCCAAGGTTAGACCATTAATTAATACCAGAACTTTGGGAAGAAGGAATTTCTCTTCAAAAGATGGGAAATCAAAGTGGGTGGAGACTTGGGTGAGTTTAGAGGAAAGGTCTAGGAGAAGATGATAGAGTCCTTAGACAGTGTACACCCAATAGTCCGTTACCTTGGATTTACTTCCTACCTTCCTGCCAAGCAGCACACTAAAATCTTTACATCATTATCCTATTTCATCTTTACAACAGCCCTAGGAAGCGTTGGCACCACTATTTCCATTTTACAAGTGAGAAAATTGAGGCTCAGAGAGGTTAAGTAAGTGGCCTGGAGGTCACACAGCTGGTAAGTGATGAAGCCTGGACAAAAAAAATAACCTCTCAGATAGGAAAAGAGGTGAGTTTGTCATTTTAGACAGTGCTCTTCTATTAGACCACATGGTCTCTCAACACTCCTATCAGCCTCTTGAAAGGTGGGGGGGGAGCACATTTTTACTGGATCCATCTGTGGATCCTAAACCCCCAAAACTTTTCAAACTCCCTTAACTCAACACATTCAAACATACATGTATGTGTACAAACATACACATGCACACACACACACACACACACAGAGAGACCCCTCTTGTGTGACAAGACCTTCTTTTGGGAAAAGAGTCAGTCTCTGTCTTGGGAAATAATAAGCATGAGACTTATGTCTATCCCGAGTATCTCAGCTTTCCTGCCACATGAACATTTCCAGATTTCCAGGAAAGTTCTCAATGCAGGTAAGACCTCCCCCTTCCCCTCCAAACCCTATTACCAACGACACCTCCAGCAAAAGTAACTTTCCTGGAAGCCTGATACCACCCTGTTCCTTGAAGAACACTAGTTCGTTAACATATGAGTAAACCTGGGTTACTATATAATATGATTCAGATGAGTTGAGATGTCTGTTTGCTAGTATTAGTAGAATCTGTCTATCCATGAACACAAATAGGTAAAGTTTGTTTCTTTCACCATAAACCACCCTGCAAAAGAAATGATCAGAAGATAAAGAAAACAGATACCGGAGGCAAGAACAGTATAGTGATGTGTGTCCCTATGGGGCAAATCAGTGACATCCTGAGTGCGTGCATTCGGGGAGACCAAGGATCATGAAGTGTTGGGATAAGCAATCTCACCTAAACAAAGCTAAAGACCCTACTAGGGAGGTCATGGGCAGCCTCTTTTGTAGAAGGCCTGGGGCTTTCCCCCTTTTCAAAGCCCTGTGTTTAATATGAACAGAATGTTGTTGGTATTGGCTCAGAAAAAGGCGTGCACCAGTGTCCCCAAGCTCCTTGGTAACTTGGGATGGTCAGCTGGAAGAGGATCTGCCATCTGTGTGAGGACATTTGGGAAGTAGTCTTTTCCCCACAGTCAAATGGAGTAGTCTCGAAGCATCTCAGTGCAGCTCTGGCTTAGTCTGCAGCACTTCCTGTTCCCCACACAGATCTTCTGGCCCTTCCCACTGGGGTAGAAGTGCCTTCACTTTTCAGCCTAGCAATTGACATTACCAGATTCCTTCACTTCTCACTGCCTTGTCACTATGGTAACATGGCCCTGTCCATCCTGTCTCTGCCCATCCTATGAGAGAGAGAGCGCCATATATCTGAGAAAACCTAGGGCACGGGGGTTATCTGGTATAGTCGAGTGACTTGGTCCTGGAATTACAGCAATAGGCTAAGGTGAAATGCTGCATGGCCACGCCACTACAGAGACCTGGGTGTTTGCCAGAATAAGGGGCAGAGGCTTGAGTCTTTGGAAGGAAAGCGGGGAAAAAAGTCCTGAGAGTTTCATTCCCTTGGCCCTATCATCCTTCTGCTGTCTGTTGCATGCCAGTCCCCCAATGTCTCAAGACACCAGCCTCTGGATTCCAGGTTTGTTCATCCTCCAGCAGCTCTGAGCAATGTTTCTGGGCAAGACGCCACATGCTTCCATTGTCTGTGCTGGAGGGTAAGGTTGGGGTGAGTTGGGGCACGGAGGACAGATACACTTAGCGCTCTTTCCTGGCAGGTTTGGACTGGCCGAGTGTAAAGCCATTGTCATCGGGAACCACCAAATTAGATGCTTTAGTGACAAGACTGCTCCTCACCGGACCAAATGAGTTTTTCATTTGCAAAAACACTTCACCGCAGAAAGCTGGTTCAAAAGGAGGCAGCCTGGCCAAAGCAACACTTGCGATAAAGAAAGGCCCACTGGGCCAAGATCTAGAAGCTGGAAGTCACTTTGATTTTTTAAGCTCATATTTTAGCAATTTGAACTTTCAGATCCAAATGCAAGAGTTCTGAAAGGCATTCATTTCTGACTCAAACCCTGCAGTGTTCATCTCCATCACCACTCAAGATTGCTTTCGATCACAATCTTCAGTTGTGGATTTCTTTGATGAAAGAGTTAGGTAAGATCATCTCCAAAGATGGTCTCTGTGGCAGTATGAAAACATGGCCACTGGGCACTCTGTCCTCTCTCCCTTGATTCTGGGTAGGCTTGTAACTGCTTTAATCGATAGAATATGGCAGCAGTGATGATCCATTACTCTCTGGATAGGTTAGAAAGGGCCAGGCAGCTTCTGCCTGGCCCTCTTGGGATGTCAACTCTGGGGCAAGCCACCTACTCTGAGACAGCCATGCTGGAGAGCTCACCTTTGATGCTGCTTGCTGGGCTCCCAACTAACAGCCAGCATTGACTGCCGGCCAAGCAAGAGACCTGTCTTGGGTGTCCAGCCCCAAACCAGCCCCAGCTGACATCTGACAGCAGCCTGGTGAGAGACCCCTCCATGGAGAACCCTTTAGGGGAGCACTTCTCAAATCCCTAGCCCGTGAAATTCTGAGCCAAATTATATGGATGTTTTCAGCTGCTAACTTTTAAGGTAATAAGCTATGCAGAAATGGTAAGTAGAATAGTGACCAACAATTTCTCCTAATCCTTTAGGCCTATGCCAGTCCACCCTCTACAAGTGAAGTCTCCTTGAATCCAGGATGGCCTCATGACTTGTTTTACCAATAGAATGTGGCCAAAGGGATTCTGTGCCAGTTCAAGGCCTGGGCTTTAAAGGGTTTTGCAGCTCCCCTTTGTCCCATAGAAGAAGGCAGACAGCCTGAGACGTATGTTGTGAGGAAGCCCAAGCTAGCTATATAGAGAGGCCTTGTGAAGGACACCTGAGAAACCCAGCTCACGGCAAGAACAAATCTCCAGACCTAGGATCCCATTCAGGCCATCCCAGCCAGCTTCCAGCTTTTTGAGGTGCGAGGCCCCAGACTTCATGGAGTGAAGAGTCGGTCTTGCCACACCCTGTCCAAATTCCCGACCCACAGCTTTATATGCAAAATGGTGATTTTAAGCCAGTCTGGTTGGGGATAAATTGTTACACACAGCAAGAGATGACTGAAATGCGAGTTCCAGAACCATTTTGGGACCCAGTTATGTCCGTCCCTTGGCCTTCTTACAGACTAGAATGGGTTTGTAGAGTGGGTGCCAGTTATAAGACAGCGAGACATGAAGGATTTATTCCAAAACAGCTTAATACAAAGACCTTTCCAATCTACATAAATGGGACCTTCTGCCTCTCCTGAAATTGAGCATTTGGAACATTATAATGGGCTCTTGGGATGCCAGTCAAGAATGGAAATCCTTAGGGATGCCTGTCTCTGTCAGAAGAGCATGGAACTCTCCATCTCAGGGTTGTGAGTGTGAGCCCCACATTGGATGTAGAGTCTACCGGAAAAAAGTAAACAAACTTGAAAAGAGAGAGAATGAACATCTTTAAATGTTTTATCAGTTTCATGTCCGGCAAAGAAGGAAACAATGAGCTACAGCTTGTTCAAGGATTTACTCTTGCTCCCAAACAGGGAACATCACTGGGCAACATTGGTTTCCCACCCAGAAACCCTATCATTCCAAAGCATTCAAGAATCTTTCATGTCAAGAGGAATAGATCATGAAAAGTGGCCTTTTCCTCACAGCAAGCTCCTGCTTTTCTCTAGAATCCTTGAGATTGTATGCCCCTGGATGATAGGATGACAAGGGCTGGGGCAAACTCTGCTCCCACTAACTGTCCCCATGCCCATCCCATGGTTACATAGCATGAGGCACATCGAAGACATGGTGACTAGCCTCATCGTTGTAACCTCATTTATTCAATATACTGGGTTTCTTGCTCCATAGTAATATTTATCCAAATTATGCAAGCTTATATATTCAAAGCAACCCCAAAATAGTGACTGTGATTATCTCCATTTTTCAGTTGAGAAAACAAGCTCAGAGAGGTGAAGACTGCAGGAAAAAGGTACATGCAGGACTGAAACTCAAGTAGCACCTTCTGCTTCCAAAGCCTCCCCCTTCCACTATATGACACTGCATATTTTGTAAATGTTATGGAATAATTAGTGCCTCTAACATTTCTCCAGAGATAAAGCCAGCCCTTAGAACAAGAGCAAGAGATCTCACTCAGGGATTACTGGGTTTTCATTCACTTTCGATCAACACATACCCCTCGGTGCGGTACACATGGATGTGAGCGGTCCAGCTTGCCACCCAGCTGTGGGCAGTGTGGTCAGTGAGTCACCCCTAGATGTCAGCTCCTTCAGAATCTGCCTCAGCGGCAGAATCCTGACCTCACGTGAGGTCACGCCTTTCCTGGGCCAGCCACATCCAGTGACTGAGAGAGGCCTGGCCATTTGGGATCTGCACAAGTTCTCTCCTCCCCCTTCCTTTCACAGCCACGGATCCCTCATGAATAGTTCCGATGTCATCTCCTTTCGGAGATCCCAGCCTGTGACTTGTCTCTTTTTCTCTCCAACCCTGTCTTTTGGGCCGGGCTTTTGACAAAGATAGATTCTTCCCTGGCCAGTTTAAGTGATCTCCACTCTATTGCTAGTGCCTTTTGCCTCCGACTCCCTTGTCTTCTTGGGAAGTTGCTTGCAGCCTTCTTCGGAGCTCCGGGGTTTGGGGCTTGGTTTCCTACCTCCCCACAGAGCACTGACCCCCAGCTGGTACTGTAAATAGCTGTTATGTTTTAGGGAAAAAAGGAGCAACTTGCATGATGGTTAACAAATCAAGCTGAGTTTCTGACAATGGGACACTTGTACCTGCACTTTCCTTCCCTTGAAAGTCTGTGTAACCCAGTTGCTTTGATTTGACTGGGCCCAGAATGTTCTCTAGGGGACTCCCCTACTCAGTTTCCCACTTCTGGAATTCTTTATGCTTCCCCATTCCACTTCTACCAGCACAGCCTCCCGTGTCATTTCCCTTGTCATGTTCTCATCCCCTCTCCCACTGCCAGGGTCTAGCATGACTGTTCCTTGTCGCTTTCCCCCCATATTTATTGCTCTTCGTGACATAAAGCCTCCCTCCTCCCTGCATCACTCAGCCTGCGAGCATTTGCTACTGGGCACTTCCAGAGAGAGCATCTCAGCTTAGTGAGAGGAGATTTGCTCCACTGCCACCAAGCCAGGGAAAGAGGAGCCCCTTTGAGGGTCCCCATACCAGACTAAGGACCAAAAATAGAGGAGGCGACTAATAGGCAGTGCTTTATATGAACTGCCATCTCATCCTTGTACCTGTCTCCAAAACTAGATATTGTCACCCTCTATTTGCAAATAACAAAAAGAACTGAGATGAAGCCCCAATAGTTCATTTAAGCTTTTGTTGCCCTTGCCTTTGGAGATGGGCACTAAGGAGAGCACATGATGGGATGAGCCCTGGATGTTTTATGCAACTGATAAATTATTGAACACCACATCTGAAGCTAATGATGTACTATAAGTTGGCTAATTGAATTTAAATTTAAAAACAAAAAAATCAAAATCCAGAAAAACAAAAAATGACCTGAGCAAGAACAATTCACCTGTTCAGGTTCCCACACCCACAGCTAGTGAATCGCACGGGCAGCATTTGAACCCAGGTCTTTCGGTCACAAAAGCCCATGCACTTTGCCCTGCCGGAGGCTGACATGGTCAAGAAGGCTCAGGTACCTGACTTGGCACTAGCTGGCACAGGCCACAGGATTCTGAAGGAATCGGTGACTAGTGAATAACAGGCTAGCTTTGGTGTTAGTGGATGCCTCCGAGAGCTAGAACAAAGCATGGCAGCCGAGAGAGGTATGGCACTGAGACAGAGGGGAGAGAAGTCCTCTCCAGAGGCCTCTTTGGCCACATCCACACCCCTCCCCTGCTATTCTTTGGTCTCCGTCTGGGGTACTGTCCTAGGTTGTCAGGTTTCGGCTCAGCTACCACTGCCTCTCCTGACCAAGGCCAGGCCCAGGTTGCCCAGAAGCCTCTTCCCTGCGTGGTTCCAGGGGAGTGTTTGCCCCTGAGAGAAACTCACTGGAGACTTGGAAGGTGGGAACGAAGCAGAAGTCACTGTTCTCAAGAGCCTGAGGTGGTCACACAGTATGACTTCACAGGTTGCTCTGTGAGCTTCCACTTCCTGGTGACTTCTCAGAATTCCAGTGAGTTCTGGATTCCTCACTTCTTCTAGTGCTTCTAGTTACATTCCTTACAGACATTTGTCTGATCGTTTGGCATGAACCTTCTGGACCTTCAGTCTCCTAAGCTCCTCCCACTGCCGCTGTGCGTGTGTGCGTATGTGTGCATGTGTTTATCTATTTATCTGTCTGTTTGTTTACTTAACCCCTTATTGCAATATTTTAGTAGCTCTGTTTTCGCCACTGGCCAAGGTCCAGTCATATCTAAAGGCCTTCTTTCTTTTTTGTAAGAAATCACAGCAGGTTCTGGAAAGATGGGGACCTAAACATGGGTTATTTCCCATTTCCAACTCCTGGCTGCCTGCTTCTCCTCAGCTAAATGGCTATTGAGGTCTCTGGAGAAGAGCTAGATATGAAGACCTAGATATCATGAACATCTTTCACAAGGAAGTGTTATCCGGATTTCTTCCATGAGTGCTGAGCACAGCCTGGATCCATTCCCAGAAAGGCCCAGCACAAGGAAACCGGGAGACAGGGAAAATAATATCAGACCTCTGTCCCCGGTTTCCCTAGTGCTCCAAGGGGCCAAGAAAGGATAAACTGAAGTAACAGATCAGGTCAGTGTAGAGACGGACCACGTGAAGAGGCCTGGGAAGGCCTGAGAGAGGGACCATGTGAAGAGGCCTGGCTTCCCACCACTTGAGGGCCTACTAGTACTTGGAAAGCTCTGGGAGAGCCCTTCCAGCCTCAGCTGATCCCGACAGGCTGGAAGCAAAATACTTTATAGCCATCTCTGTGAGTCCAACAACCAACCAGCTCCCAGAAAAAGTTCACTAAGCAATACATGCCTAAAGAGATAGAAGGCAGGAAGAGACATAAATGATCACTTCAACAACAATGAGAATAACAAAATAGGAGCAAATAGATAAGAGTCAAGTGCAGCATAAAAACGGACTTCCTGGAACTATATGCCATGATTCCTAAATAGACCAATGCATGAACAGAAGGACAGGATGATCACTGCTGAGATTCCAAAGACTAACCTGGAAGATAAAGTAGAAGAATCACAGAGCACAAAGCCAAAAATACCATGAGAAGGAAATCATGAAGGAAAATGTAAGAGATGTGGAGATTCTGAAGAAGTCTTCCAGAAGAAGAGGGAAGAGACAGAGGAAAGGCGGTACTTGTTTTAAAAGATAATAAAAAAGAACTTTTCTGAGCATAACACATAATAAATTTGAATATACATTTTTATATTTAAATGTTCAATATTTAAAACATAAAATAAATACAAAATCTGAATAAATAAATTTTAAAATGCAAAAAGTGATTGCTTGGAAACTAAGAAATACACTCGTAATACATTTGTTGCACCAAAATAAAATTACAAACTATCGCGAAAGCAATTAAAAGGAACTCTTTCTGGGGTGGCTCAGTTGGTTGAGCATCTGGCTCTTGGTCTCGACTCAGATCATGATTTCAGGATGGTGAGATTGAGCCCTGTGGAGGGTTCAACACTCAGTGGGAGAGTCTGCTTGAGATTCTCTCCCCCCCGCCCCTCCCCCCACCTGTGCGCACTCTCTCTCTGTCAAATAAATAAAATCTCTTAAAATATTAAAAATAAAAGTCATCACAACATGGTTCATCTGTTTTAAATCAACTTATTTTTTAAAACAAGTAGTTTCAATATCATTTAAACTATTCCGGGCCATAAAAAAAGAAGAAAAGCTCCTCAATTCCTCTTTCTCCAGCTTTAGTGGGATTTAATTGGCATATAACATTGTGTACATTTAAGGTGTTCAATGCAATGATTTGAATGTTTAATAATTAAATGTTCAAACTAAGGTTAATTAACCCATTCTTCAGCTCACATAATTACCTTTTTGTTGTTACAATGAGAACATGAAGGATCTGCTCTCACTGCAATTTAAAAATACATAAAACAGTATTATTGTTAACTATAGTCATCATGGTGTACATTAAATTCCTGGAACATATTCATCTTATAACTGAAAGAACTCTTTGACCAACATCTAATTGTTTCTTCCATCTCCCAGCCAGTGGTAACAACCATTCTTCTCTCTGTTCCCCTGAGTTCAACATTTTTACATTCCGTATACAAATGTGATCACACAGTAATTATCTTTTGATGTCTGACCTATTTCACTTAGCATAATGCCGTCAACAGGGCATTTATCCTTGTTGTCACAAAGGCAGGATTTCCTTCTTTTTATGGCTCAGTAATATTCCATTGTATATCTTTATACCATACCTTCTTTTTCTATTCATTCAGCGATGGACACCTAGGTTGTTTGCATGTCTTGTCTATTATGAAGAATTCTGCAATGAACATGGGAATGTAGGTACAACTTCAATATAGTGATTTCATTTCCTTCAGGTATATACCCAGAAATGGGATTGCCGGAGCATATGGTACTTATATTTGTACTTTTTAAAGGGATCTCCATACTGTTTTCCACAATGCCTGTAACCAAGATACATTCCCACCAACAGTGTACGAGTGGTCCCTTTAATTCACATCCTAGCCAGCATTTGGTATCTCTTGTCTTTTTGATAACAACCACTCTAACACATGTGAGGTGATAACTCATTGTGGTTTTAGCTTGTATTTCCATGATTATTATTGACGTTGAGCACCTTTTCACATACCTCTTGGCCACATTTGTTTATTGTCATTTTTTCAAAGATTTTATTTCATTTTTTAAGTCATCTCTACACCCAATGTAGGGCTAGAACTTCAGAGCCTGAGATCAAGAGTTGCACACTCTACCGACTGAGCCGGCCAGGCGCCCTCTCTTGGCCACATACGTATGTCTTCTTTCAAAAAATGTCCTTTGGGGCCCTTTACCCATTTTTTAATCGGATTTTTTTCTTTTTGGCTGTTGGGGGTATGAGTTTTTATTAGACATGTTAGATACTAATCCCTTATCAGATATACAGTTTGGAAATATTTTCTCCCGTTCTTTAGGTTGCCTTTTGATTATATTGTTACTTTTGCTCTGCAGAAGTGTTTAATGTTGGTCCCACTTGTTAATTTTCACCTATTTGCCTGTACTTTGGTGTCATATGCAAAAAAAAAAAATCATTGCCAAAACTGATGTCTTCTCAAGTTTTACAGTTTCAGGCCTTACTTAATCCACTTCAAGTTAATTTTTGTGAGTGGTATAAGATAGGGGTTCAACTGCATTTTTTTTTTTTTGCATATAGGTATTCAGTTTTCCCATTACCATTTCTTGAAGAGACTATCCTTTCACCGTTAACTATTCTTGCCTACTTTGTGGTCTCCTGATTTTGTTCCATTGGTCTATGTGTCCTTATGCCAATACCATACCTGTTTTGACTACTGTAGATCTGTAATATAATTTGAAATAAGGGAGTGTCAGGCCTCCAGCCTTCTTCTTTCTTAAGATTTCTTTGGATACTTAAGATTTCTTTTGTGGCTCCCTATGAATTTTAGGATTGTTTTATTCTTTTTGATGCTTTTGTAAAGCATCTTCATTCTTTATTTCTTTTCCACATAGTTCATTGTTAGTGTATAGAAATACAAGTGATTTTTAAATGTTGATTTTGTATCCTGAAAATTTACCGAATTCGCTTATTAGTTCTAAGAGATTTTGGTGGAGTCATTAGGATTTTCTAAATATAAGATCATGTCACCAGCAAACAGAGACAATTATATTTCTCCTTTTCTAGTTTAGATGCCCTTTATTTCTGTTTTCTTGCTTATTGCTCTGGCCAGAACTTTCAGTACTAAGTTGAATAGAAGCAGTAAGAGTGTACACTTGCCATATTCCTGATCTTAGAGAAAAAAATTTCAACCTTTCACCTTTGAATATGATGTCAGAGGTAGGTGTGTCATATGTGGCCTTTATTATGTTGAAGTATATTGCTTCTATACACAAACTTTTGAGAGTTTTTTTTTTATATTATGGAAGGACGCTGAATTCTGTCAAATGCTTTTTCTGCGTCTCTTGAGATAATCGTATGATTTTTGTCTTTCATTCTGTTAATTGACTTGTGTGTGTTGAGCCATCCTTGTATCCCAGAGATCAATCCCACTTGACCTTTATATATGATCCTTTTAAGGTCCGATGGAATTCAGTTTGCTAGTATTTCATTGAGAAATGTTGTATCTATATTCATCAAGGATGTTGGCCTGTAGTTTTCTTTTCTTGTAGTAGCCTTATCTTGTTTTGGTATCAGGGTAATTCTGGTCTCACAAACCAAGTTTCGGAGTAGTCCCTCCTCTTCTATTTTTTTGGAAGAGTTTGAAATGAATTGTCATTAATTCTTCTTTAAATGTTTGACAGAATTCACCTATGAGGCTATCTTGTGCAAACCTTTTCTGTGTTGGGGGGTTTTTGATTACCGATTCAATCTCCTTACTTGTTATTGGTCTGGTTAGATTTTCTAATTCTTCATGATTCAGACTGGGTAGGTTGTGTGTTGCTAGGAATTTATCCATTTCTTACAGGTTGCCCAATTTGGTTGCCATGAAATTATTTGTAGTAGTCACTCATGACTCTTTGTATTTCTGTGGTATTCACTGTAATGCCTGCTTTGTATTTCTGTGGTATTCACTGTAATGCCTGCTTTTTCATTTAAGTTTATTACTTGAGTCCTTTCTCTTTTTTTTCTGGGTAAGTCCAGCTAAAAGTTTGTCCATGTTTTTTCACCTTTTTAAAAAACAACTTAGTCTCATTGATATTTTTACTTGTTTTTCTATTCTCTATTTCATTTATTTCTGCTTTGATCTTTGTTACCTCCTTCCTTCTGCTAACTTTAGGCTTAGTTTGTTTTGTTTTTGTAGTTCCTTGAGATATAAAGTTAGGTTGCTTGAAATCTATCTTTTTTCTTCACCATTTATCACTATTCACTTCCCCCTTAGAACAGCTTTTGCCACATCTCATACATTTTGGTATACTGCATTCGCATTTTCACATTTGTTTCTGGGTATATTTTTAATATCCCTTTTGATTTCACCCTTGGCCCTACTGGTTGTTTAGGAATATGTTGTTTAATTTCCACATATTTGTGTATTTTTCAATTTACCTCCTATCATTGATTTCTAGTCTTGTGCCACTGTGGTTGGAAATACTTGGTATGATTTTGGTTTTTAAAGTTTGCCAAGACTTGTTTTTTGGCATAACACATGATCTAGCCTGAATAATGTTCCTGTGTGTTTGATAAAAATGTGTATTCTGCTGCTGTTGGATAAAATGTTCTTTTGGATGTGTCTTTTAGATCCATTTGGTATAAAATATAGTTCAAATCCAATATTTCCTTATTGGTTTCCTGTCTGAATGATCTATTCTCTGCTGAAAGTGGGGAACTGAAGTTCCCTACTACTACTGTAGTGTTGTTTATAACACCCTTCATATCTGTTAGAATTTGCTTAATAAATTTAGGTACTCTGATGTTGGGTGCATGTATATTTAAAGTTGTTTTATCCCCTAAGAATTGACTCCCATGTCATTAAGTCATGACTTTCTTTGTTTCCTGTTACTGTTTTTAACTTAGAGTCTGTTTTCTCTGATGTAAGTGTAGGTACACATTCTCTCTCTTGGAATGACCTTTTCCATCCCTTCACGTTGAGCCTGTGAGTGTCCTAAAACTCAAGTGAGTCCCTTGTAGGCAACGTATATGTGGGTCTTGATTTTTTTGTCCATTTATCCACTCTTTGTCTTTTGATTAGAGAACTGAGTTCATTTCCATTTCAAGGAGTAACTGATAGGTAAGGACTTATTATTGCACTTGTTAATTGTTTTCTGGCTCTTGCATAGTTCCTTTGTTCCTTTCTTCCTCTCTTGTCTTCCTTTGTGAATTGAAGCTTTTCTATAGTGGTAACTTTCGATTTCCTTCTCTTGTGTGTATCTACTATAGGTTTTTGTTTTGTGGTTACCCTGAGGTTTACTTAAAACAAACATCTTATTACTATAAGTGATTTTGGAGTTCCTACCATCAATATGGTATACGTTTTCCTGCCCCTTAACTTTGGAATAAGCCAAATGACTTTGGACAAATAAAATGAAGTAGAAGTGTGCCACTACCCAGCCTATGCCTTAAGAGGCTTCATGAATGTCCACCTTCCTTCCTTCTTATGCCTCAGCAATCACTCTGAGACCAGCCTGTCTGGCCTATTTGCCCTGGCAGGAGGATAAGAGCTACCTGGGCCACAGCTGCTCCAGCCACAACAACATGAAGCAAAGCAGCCTCAAAAGACCTACAGGCCTATAGTGACAAGCAGAGCCACTAAGACAAGCCCAGACTAGATCAGCTAGACTAACCTGAAGAAAACACTAGCAAAAACAAATGATTATTGTTTTTGAAGCCACTGAGCCTTTGGTTGGTCTGTTTTACAGAAATTACTAACTGACATATAGGACTACAGTCAGAAATGCAAAGGAGGGTCAGTATCAGCAGATCTATCGGCATAATTCATTACATCAATAAATTAACGAGGAAAACCATATGAATAATGATATCAAGAAAGGCTTAAAAGTCAACTGATAAATTCAATGGCATTCCTAGTACATTATCCTAACAAACAGGATTAGAAGAAAATTTCTAAAAACAGTACAGACTGTTTACCAAAAACAGATGCAAAATACTATTTTAAATGGCAAAACACACACCTGTTCAAATAAAATATGCAGACAAGAATTCCCCCGTCCCTATTATTATTCAACATTGTCTTGGAGAGTCAAGCTTATAAAAAAAAAAAAAAAAAAAGATCCGACCCTCCCCCTGAAAAAGAAAGAACTAATATAAACATCAGAAAAGACCAAGAAATACAAGGTTACTATACAAATCAGTGTTTCTCTATTCAAGGATCAACACCACAAAATGAAAATAGGAAAGATGACATTCAGAATAATGAAGAAAAGCCTATATACCACACAGGACTAAATCTAACAAGCATCAGACCAGTGTGAAGAAAACAGCAATAGCTTACTGAAGGAAATAAAGCAAAATCTGAAAGAAAAGGAAATAATGAAAAAATCATAAGACTTCATATCATAAAATTTTAATTCTCTTCAAATCAATACCTTTAATCCAATTAAAATTCCCAGCATTTTTCAAGAGAAAAAGAGGGCATTTATTTATAGACATAATACTTATACAGAAGGATAAAAACCCTTAGATTAGCCATGAGAAATAAGGATAATGAGAGAGACACATCTCAGGCCAGATATCAGAATTTACACTATCTCAGGCCAGATATCAGAATCTACACTAAAGTCACCACAATCAAGTCAAAACTCAGTAGTGGGATAGGAATAATAGGCAATTAGATCCAAGAATAAAATAGGGAATGTGGAATTGAATCCCATACATAAGCATTTACTACATGGCCAAAGTGGTATTTTATTTCAGGGAGAAAAAGATGGATTGTTAATGAATAGTGCGGATGCAAATGGGTATTAATTTGAAAGAATATGTAATTGAACCTATATTTTAGGTCAAAAATCAATACTGTTTCTAGATAAAGAAATATTTACATATGGAAGCAGTAAAAGTCCAGCAAGAAAATCTGGGAAACTACATGCACCACACCCCTGCTAACCAGTCCTTAAAACCCGAAAGTTAGAAACAAAATTTGACTACATACAATTTTTCTAAATTTTGGCACAAGGCACAATAGTTAAAATAAAACAAGAAATTGGAAACATAGCTGCATGCAAAGAACAGATGAGGGCCCTATAGCTATAATGTACTAGGAGTTCTTACAAGTTGACAAGGAAAAACAACCCATTTCAAAAATAGGCAGAGCACATGAAGAACCACTTCACAGATGAAGCAAATCCAAATGGTCAACAGTTTCTTTGTTTTGTGTTTTTTTTTTTCTAAAAAAATGCTCACATTCAAGAGTAGCCAGAGAAACTCAACCTTCAACTAACAATAAGATTACACTTTACACCCAGGGGACGATTAACATTTAAAAAGAGTAAAAAAATCAACTGTTTGTGGACTTATAGGAAAAGCTATACACCCATACATTACTGGTAGAGTTGTTCCTTTGTTACCCACTTTTTAAAAAGGCAGTGTTGCAATATTTAGTGAAATTAAAGACAACACATATACACTCTTCAACCCAGCTATTCCATTCCCAGAACTCCTTCCCAGCATAAAAAAAACAAGTGCAGGTGAGGGTATATATACAAAGGTGTGTATTGCAATGTTGCTCTTTAGTGACCAAAAAAATGGAAGCAAATTAAATGTCTGCTAAAAGTCCAATGGTTGGATCAATTGGTCCATCAGTATCACAAAATCCTGGGCTCGAGGGAGGGGGGTGGAGGGATGGGAGAGCCTGGTGGTGGGTACTGGGGACACCTAAAGCGGGGAGCACTGGGTGTGGGGAATGGGGAATGAATCTTGAAACACTGGAAGACAAAAGTTTTATAAGTAATAAAAAAGAAAAAAAAAAAAAAAAAAAAAAAAAAAAAAAAAAAAAAAAAAAAAAAAAAAAAAAAAAACAAAATCCTGGGCTGCCATTAAAAAGAGTGAAATCAATCAAGCGCTGCCCATGTGTAGGTTTTGTTGAATGTGAATGGCCGTAAGATGATAATAGCAAGCACGCACATAGAGCACTGTCTTAAGTGTTCTAGGTATTTTGACTCACTGAATCCTTGCAGCAACCCTGTGAGATAGGTATTATTACCATCCTCATTCTCTAGATGATGAAACTGAAGCTCTAAGGTCACACAGCTCATAAATGGCAAGAAATATAAAATACAGAAAAGTATAACACAATATAATTTCCATAAAATAACCTATAATTTAAAAGACATATGCATGTATATATGTGTACATGTGCATGTTTCACAAAATTACACAAGAATAAAAACATCAGAAGGATACATACTAGGTTATTAACATGGGTTATTACACACGCTTTATATAATTATGCATTATATGTATATAAGTAATTTAAAAATCATGAAAGAGCCATAACACTTCAATAACAGACAATGCCAGAGGAGTTGCAGGGCTGTGCGAGGTGAAGCAATGAAGGGAAGCCTGTCCTAAGTGAAAACCTTGCAGATGCTGATCACCCAATGTCTCCTGCCCCCCTACCCCCCTTTACACTGTGTTCATCCCTCCCTTATGACGGAAGTACTGTATTTAGAAATGCCAGGTGATTCCCAGCCTACCTAAGCCAAGAGACTTCCTGGAATCTAGCCATCACTGTGCTCTGAGACTGCCGAACCCCAGAAGCCTCTCAGATCCCACTCTTGTTGCATAAATTTCAGACTGGGGACATGGAGACAGAACGGATCTGCCTCATTTCCACATCTCTTAGCTTGAAATAAAGCTTCATCTTCGAACAGATGATTTCCTTGCCTGATCTACCCCAGAGTGATTGAAGCTTTGCTATGCCCACTGACACTCCACACTCATGCCCAAGGTGTTTCCTGAGATCAATGGACAGAGATCTTGCCTCCTAAGCAGCTCGGGCTCTTGAAGGAAAGATAGACCTTTTATATTAGGTATTCATTGAGTGTTTATCATGTGAGGGAAATGATAAAGTATAGCAATACTTCAAATAAAAAGAGAGTGAAGTTTTAAATTACAGAGCTCTAAACAAAATGATATGGGAGTTGGTGTGGGGAAGCATGAACGTTTCAAGAGATAGTTTTATAAAAAGATGACATTGATCTGGGGGTCATAAGTTTAAGCCCCATGCTGGGTGTGGAGCCTACTTAAAAAAGAGAGAGAGAGAGATGAAATTTGAGCTAGATGCAGTGTTTCTGAATATGTGATCAGCATCACATTCTCTGAGGTGCTCTAGACCTGCTGCATCAGAATCCCCACGGGTAAGTCCCAGGAGCGGTGTTTTAAAGAAACCCTCCAAGTCCTCCCTATGCACACTAATGTATAGACCAAGAAAAATGGGGCAGATTGGGGTGTGCAGGAAAGCGAGGAAGGACACAGCAGTCAAAAGCAATAGCATTAGTAAAGTGCACAGGCCTGAGAGAAAAATGGGTATGTGGTCAATTCAACTTGACTGGGTTAGGGGTAGGTGAAGAGGAATAATGAGGAATAAGATCCAAACGCTGGGTCAGGGCTAGATCACGGAGGGCCTGGGGAATGCCGGGTGAAAAAAGTGTGAACTTTATTCTAAGGGCTAAAGGAAATCATTGAGAGATTTGAGACAGAGAGATAGACAGACAGACAAAAATTGGAAGACCTTGACTTGTACAGTGCCTCCCAAAACTGGCAATGCATCAGGATGACCAGGACTGCTTGCTACAAGTCCTTTTTCCAGGGCTCCACTCCCAGGCTTTTTCAATCTGCACATCCAGGGATGTGACCCAGAAATTATATTCTCAAATAATCTTTCCAGGTGATTCCTGCGCATCCAGCCTGCACTGATTCATGAAATGGAGCTTGGGAATCAATGCTTTACTGATAAATGCATTCCTGAAAAGCTGTTCATAGAGATTTTACCAGCAGAATCACTTGTTCAAAGTGCTAGGCAAGTGGACTACTTGGAGGCAACCTTCAGTGATATGCTTTCTGTAGGATGTTTCAATAAAACACATCCCCAATTTGAATGCAAAACCCCTGATGACTTTCAATAAGTCGTCAAAACACATTTCAGTACTAAGACCAGCACGTGGCATCAATGATGCCATATGGCTGCACCAATGCAACATGGGCAAAATAATTCCGAATGTTTCATCTTGCTTTGCAGCAACATGAATGAACCTTCAAGTAGTAATATTGGAAAGGAGAGTGCCAGTAGGATGTGATGCTGATAGAGCCAGGGCTTCAAAATGGGAACATCCACCACATACCTACTTTGAGGTCACAGGGAAAGTTGAGGCAACAATCTAAGGATAAAACCAGAGAGTCACTCATCCCAACTTGGGCTCCAATAAGAATTATACACCACATGACTTCCAAGATGTTTCTTCTAGTTTTAAGACTTTAAGTTTATGCTTTCTAGACACTCATCTACCTTGAAGAAGAATGAAGGGAAACCAAGTGGGGAGGGGATATAAAGCCCAAGTACCAGTTGGTATAATCCATTCTTCTACAAAACGCACAGAGACCAATGATCCTGCATTGGAAGATTTGTTTCTTCTAGTCATGTAATATTTTAAGATTATGACTTTCATTTAAAGTAAGCATATCTGTTACTAAAGTGTCTCTTCACTTACATGAAAACACCTTAGTTTGGCAAGCTGGAATGTTGGCATAGTAGCTTTCTTAGCACGGTGCTCTAAACTCAACTTGAGGCAAGAAATTGTTAGTGTTTAACCTCCCAACAGCTAATGCAGCTTCTTTTGCTGTCCAAGGGCTCTTAACCTTACCCCCAGAAGTTTCCAGCTCCCCTTCAGTTTCAAGCCCTTTTCCAAGGCCCACTGCTGTAAACAGGGTAGAAATCAGAGAGGAGTCCTGACAGTAGTATTTCAGGAAGTAAACAGAACCCAGGCAAATCTTTTGTGTACCTGGACTGGATTGCTCTTTCATGGGGACTCCCTGAATTAGGAATCCCTGCTCTAGGCAGCTCTCTATTACTATGGCGGTATAGCAGAAGAGGCCAACACAGATAACCAAGGCCCTGAGCCAAATTCACATTCTCAGAGTTACCAGCAGGACAGGAAGGACAAAGCATCTACAATAAAGCAGCTCTAGGTAGTTGAGAAAGGGTTAATTTTAACATCTGAGGTACTCTCCTGCTAGGTATTCCCTTGGTTTTTGGTAAGAGGGTGCAAGAAAGGGAAATAATCCTCAAACACTACCATGGCTTGATTGAGGAAAGGAATTACTTCCCAAACATTACTGTGGCTTGATCAGTGTGTTGGGAGCATATACTTAGACTTTTATTTATAAGCTATGTCCTGCCTTGACATTTGCTCCCTTGCCCTCGGCCAAGGAAACTCAGGCAGGGGTTACCCAAGAGGATCACAATTCCAGTCGCATTTCCCCAGTTAGTTTGCTTTCACCTACCTTAGAAGTGGAGACGCAGTGGGCCTGGCAGTGAGGAGCAAAACAAGATCCCACCATGGACTAAAATCTTAAAGGGGCCTGTTGTTATTAGTGCCAATGGTCACGCACTCCCAGCGGGAGGAAGCTTCTTGGTCATACTGTCATGGTGCGTCTCTGTGATTTGCAAGAGTCTGCATCTGAGCCAAAGCACCCTCAACTCCCTCAGCCCCTACTGGTTTCGAGGGCTCCAGGCAGGGCAAGCAAATTGTCTGAAGTAATTGCAGGGGTCACTGGACACTGTGCGGCTCACATCAGACTGTTCTGAGGAGTGGCAAGTCACAGGGTCTATATTGCAGCTATTTTTAGTGAAACCAAATTCCTTCCCCAAGTTCTCTTGCTTCCAACTTGTTCTAAGTGTAGGAGACCAGCTGTGGCCTGATCATCTTACTGGACCAAGGCTCTGTCAAGGCGAAGGGACCAAACCAGGGAGCTGGAGCAAAGAGCTGGCGACGCTTGGTATTTGGGCTCTTTTCCATTGGGTCAGACACCTCCAGAGAAGGAGGATCCTTTTGGAAAATGTTACTACCCAGGGGAGTGGGCATTCCCCTCCAATCTGGCAGAAACTTGATAGGTAGATATTACAGAGGAAAAACGGAGAAGTTTGCAGTCCTTTCCTTGTTTTCCCCAATTCCTAGCTCTCTGTTTTTCCTTCTCCCCTCCCCGCCATAGGTATGCACGCATGCACTTGCATATCTGTGCCAGGCTCTGCAACCAAAGCCAGATGCTGGCCTGACTTGCTAGAAGGGTCTTGAAAAGAATGTCCTGTACCAGCAGCCAGAACAGTGGTGAAAGTCTGAGGAGGACTGATGTCTAATCACTTGGTAGCTGTCATGCATTGTCCCAACAGGCAGTTTTAATGGAGAAGAAAATTCAGGGAACATTTACTTTGTCTCCAAACCTTGGCCAGAGGTGATAATTCAGAAGAAGATAGCTCCCTGGCATCCTGAGAGTGCTAAGTGCCTTCCTCAGGTTCATCTAGGGAAGCATTCAACAACCAGTGGGCAGTGACCCATTAGGTAGTAGTGAAATCTATACAGTGGGCTGTATCGACATTTAAGGATGAAGAGAAATAAAGTAAGTACAGTAGAGTAGAACAGAATTGAATACAATAAAGTAGACTAGACTAGAATAGCACGCTTTGCACACAGTAAAGTTGAGTATTGTACTTGAAAACTTTTGTTTCTTCTGTGTTAATGTGTACTTGATAGCCACCTAAAATATGTTCCTTATTGCTGGCCACCAGAATATTTTTACTTTTTTAAAAATCACTGATCTAGATGACTTGGTAGGAAAGTACATGAAGACAAGCCCTCGGGCCATTCCTAATTTTTTAACTACCATTGCTACAATGACTTCTATAACCACTATTTTGGGGTTTCATAATGCATTGTGCACTATTCTAAGTGTTCCATGTTTATCATCTTATTTAATACTTATCAAAGCCCAAGGTATTTTCATCCGCTTTCTACCGAAGAAGCAGTAGGCTTGGCATCAAGTTCCAGCAGGTAGAAAGGGGGATAAGGGTAAGAGTGGGGTTATGAATCGAGATGTCTGCACAGTCTGTGTTAACCGCTCTAGACCACGTCCCTCTCTAATAGTCGATACCTAGTTAAATTCATTCACTAAACACATACAGATAATCCTGGCTCTGCTGGTAGCTTTACATGAAAATGAGACTGTTTGGCAAAATCATTTCAGACTCCAGGAAACTTCCAGTAACTTCCAATGAAAAAGAGGATTTTATTTTGAATTAGCTGCCTATTTGACTCGGAACCCCAGGACCTCATTCTACCCCTAAGACCCCTGATGGGCATCTGGAAAAGTCAGCTGACAGAAGAGGATTGCCAGGTACCACATCTCCATGCTCTCACCCCTCTAGTTGCTTCCACTCTAATTCCATACAGAAATCTTGTACCAGAGCGCATTTGGTTTTGTCTTTTTATAGTTCAAGCTAAATTGGTTCAACCACTTTTGAGTTGATGAGGGAAAAAAAAAATCGTACTTCTTCCACTTCCAAAATAAGCTCCTCTTTTGGGCACACAGAAAGCTCAGAAAAGGCTGAAACTTTAAAACTTCCCACTTCACATATGGGTACATTTAGGTCCTCATTACTTTTAAATTTACTTTTTACATTCCTAGTGATTTGTCCCTTTTGCAACCCCCCATGTCCTGTTGTCCCCGCAGTGCACACCCTGCAGGCACGCCCAGGATGGCCCAGGTCAGAGCTATCATCTCATCAAGTGCCACCTAGTGGAAGGAAGGGGGGGGGGATGAGGAGAGGGGGAGTGGGGGGATGCCAAGTACGGCCTCCCACTGGAGTACAGCTTAGGTCAAAAATGCCCAAAAGGCAAGGCCCTCTTTTGTTTCTCTCATGGCTGCTGGCATGGGATTCTCTCCAAACGAGGGAAGTCTGAAACTTGACCTAACTGGCTATTACTTCTCTATAGCAGTTCTTGGCCACTCATCAGAGCTTCTCTGATCTCTTTGTTTGGAATGAAAACTAAGGGACTCACAGGCACGTGCAGAATTTCCAAGGATGTGACCAGACACTGGGGCCACCGGTGCTGTCAGGAGTCCAGCCCAAATCTCGCCTCTGCAGCCTGGGGCTGGGGGTGGGGCCAGCAACTTCCTGGCCCAGCTTGGCTTTGCTCTTCGGGGCAGACCTTCACCCCCACCTGTAGCTACATCCTTCCGTCGCTTTTCAAAACAGGAACAGTTGTCCCCGTCCTCACATTCTCCTGGCGACTCTATTTTTGCCAGCATGCAATAGGATACTGCAGGCCTGCAGCAGCCAGAGCAGTGCTGACTGGCTCCCCACCCCTGGGGCGAGCGCCTCGCCCTGCCTATTCTAGTCACCACACTCCTAAAAGCACCAGAAAGAAAAAGAAAACGGGTTCTACTTCTCAACCTTACCACTCTGCCTGAAGCTTCTATGAACAAAGGACATTTAATAATAGAATTCCTCCTCTGGTATTTATAGCACCAATTGCTCAAAGCTGTTTTAGGCTTTATTTTTAAAAATCCCAACCTTTGTCACAACCTCCCGGGAACTGGAGGAGAAGGCTGGGATCAGCAGGTCCACTCTGCAGACCAAGAAACTGAGGCTTGATGAAGAGGGATTCGTCCAACGATGGACACCAGGCAAAGGCAGCCGAGAGGCGGAAAGCCCATCCAAGCGAGGCATGAGGCTGATGAGGCTGTGGGCCTTTACTTCCCAGTTGATTCATTCTCCCAACATGAATTAAGCACTGATTCCTTTTTTGGGACCACACAAGGCACCAGCGAAACAGAGAGGAGCAAGTTCATGGTCTCCTATTTCCTTCAGTGAATAAATTTCAAGGAGACAAAAAGAAGGGGGAATTTTATGATCAAAAGATATTTGAGACACAGCATATGGACACATTTGTGAAACACCCAGGGGAATTTTAACTGGACTGGATATTTGATAACAAAGGAACTGTTGTTTTTAGATGTGATACGGTGATAAAATTACCTTACCATTTAGAGACATATTGAAGCATTTATTGATGAAATGATCTGATTTTTGAGAATGGCTTACAACAACAGGTGACTGATAGGAGAAAACAGGGAGGGATAGAGTTGAAACAAGAATGCCCTTGAGGGGCACCTGGGTGGCTCAGTCGGTTAAGTGTCTGACTCTTGGTTTCGGCTCAGGGCATGATCTCAGGGTCTTGAGATGGAGCCTGATGTCGTTGGGCTCCCCGCTCAGTGGGGACTCTGCTTCTCTCCCTCTCCCTCTGCCTCTCCCCTCCCCCAGTCATTGCCCCCCCTCATAAATAAATCTTAAAAAAAAAAGAATGCCCTTGAGTTTATGATTGTTGCAGCTGGGTAACTGCTAAGGGTAGCTCATTGTATTTTTCCCTTTAAGTTTCACGTCTGCTTGAAATTTTCCATAATACTGGAATCCAAATAATTTTTTTAAAAAAAGTCATGGTACCTGCTCTCAAGGAACTCCAGGAGTATGAATCACCTGGAGAGTCTTCCTGACAGCCACTTGAGCTAAGCACAACGTCGCCTGTAGGGTAACTAAGTCTGAGAGGCTGGAAGTGCCTTGCTCATGCAACATGGCAAGCAAGGGTCAAAACCTGATATCTGAACTCTGGGGCCACTGGTGGTCAGTGGTATTCAGCACCGTATTCTTTAAACATTTATAGGATGCTTGCTATGTTCCTGGAACCATGCTGGGTACTATTATGCCATCACTTCCACCCTCAGAGCCAAACAGGCAAGAAATACGTGTTTCTTCCATCGTAATGCCCTTCCTCTGGCATCCCCCGGATGGTAAGCACTGGACTAGAGTTGGAATTAATTATGGTTCGGGTCCTGAAGAGCAATTTTTCTTTGTTTGATTTGGGGGTAAGTTGTAGATTGTGTTATGTCCCTCATAAAATTCACATCTTGGGACTGCCTGGGTGGCTCAGTTGGTTAAGCGACAGCCTTCGGCTCAGGTCATGATCCCGGAGTCCCGGGATCGAGCCCCACATTGGGCTCCCTGCTCAGAAGGAAGCCTGCTTCTCCCTCTCTCACCCTCTCTGCTTGTGTTCCCTCTCTCGCTGTTTCTCTCTGTCAAATAAATAAATAAAATCTTTAAAAAATCACATCTTGAAGTCCTAACCAGAGTACCTTAGAATGAGACCATACTTAGGGGCACCTGGGTGGTGCAGTCGGTTAAGCGTCTGATTCATGGTTTGGGCTCAGGTCATGACCTCAGAGTTGTGAGATCAGCCCTGTGTCAGGCTTCAAGTTCAGCATGAAGTCCTATTAAGACTCTCTCCATCTCCATCTGCCCCTCCTCCCCCACTGTGCTCGCTTTCTCTTTTTCGCTCTCTAATTAATAAATCTTTTAAAAAATTGTGACCATATTTGGATATAGGGTCATTGCTGATATAATTAGTTAACAGATAAGGTCATTAGGGTGAGGGGCCTTAAACCAACAGGAGTGATATCTTCATAAAAAGGGGAAATTTGAACGCAAAGACAGGCATGCATAGAGGGAAGACAATGTAAAAGAGACATGAGAAGACAGGCAACCAGCAGCCAAGGAGGGAGGTCTGGAACAGATCCTTCCCTCAACCCTCAGAAGGAACCAACCCTGCCACCACCTTGATTTTGGACTTCAAGACTCTGAAACAGAGAGACAATACATTTCTGCTCTTTAAGCCATCCAGTATTGGTTCTTTGTTATGACAGCTGTAGGAAATGAATACAGCATGTCTGAGTAGTCAGGTGAGTCAGGGAGGAAAAGGCTGAAGGAGGGTTAATGGAGAAGTGTTTCATTCCACGAACATGAATTGTGGCCCTCTGATGTGAAAGGCACTAGGCCAGATACCAAGGGGGATATAAAGGTGACCTTTTCCTTCCCATGCAGGTAAGTGGTAGCCAGAGTTTGTTTTGTTCACTCACAACCCTAATACAGGGCAGAAAGTCATCAAAACTATGAAGGAAGCGCTGATAAAACACCACTGCAGTTCAGACGAGGAGGAGAACCTCCTTCAACTAAGAGGAGAGAATAAGAGAAAACTGCATTCAAAGGGTATCAATTAAAATATGTCCTGAAAAATGGGTACAATTTGGTCAAGCTGAAATATCAGAAAGAACATTCTCAGTGGAAAAAGAAACAGCATAAGCACAGGCATGACATAAAAAAAGGAACTCTACTGGAAACAGTTAGTACTTCTTTATATTGGAGTCCAAGGTGAGTGAAAAAGAGTCTGAGGAGATCAGACAGATGACCATGGCCTTGAATAGGACAGAGACAAAGTAAAAGGGTTTGAGGCAGAGAATGTAGCTCAAAATGGACTTGTGAATGGTTTTCCCTCAGGTCCAGGGCTACAGAAAGCAAGAGATTGGAAGTCATCTGGTTTAGGAAACTAACTGAACTTGGATGAGTCTGAATGTTCCTGCTCGGTACTATGCCAGACCCAGTGGGAAGCAATGCTAGGAGACAGTGACGGTCATGTGATCAGATTTGGGTGTGCTGTTCAGTGCTGGCTGAGCAGTTCAGCGAGGCTGTAGTGGCTTTAGCAGCCATTGAAGTTGGTTAGCATCCTTTCCCTCGGAGCAATCCACAGGCTCAGTCAATGAACAACCTCGGGGTGTCATGGAACCCCACTCCTCATTGCTGGCCCCATGAGCATTTTTGAGGCAACCCATTGTGTTGGGTCTGTGCTCTCTGTGATCTCTGTGATCTGTGTTCTGTCTCTCTCCGTCTCCCTCTCAGTTTCTCCCCCACCCCCCGGTTCCTCATCACCACGCACATGGCATGGCACAGGCAAGAGACACAGTGAACAGCACTTGGTGAAAGATACAAAATGTCATCGTTCCTCTAAACACAGGAAACAGCATTATCTTCCTAAAGCTGTCTAGACACTATCTGAGGTTCCTATCTAAAGCTATCTGGACACCCTTCCCAGAAATACAAAATAGGTAATGGGGGGGGAGTGGGTACTGCTTTTTATTTGCTGTCATTTGTTATATAGCTAAAACATTTCAAAATGTCAAATAAAGTAAATGGTGGAACCTAGGTTTCCAGAAGCCGTATGATCCATCATTAAAATGAATTTAATCAAGGAAATTGCCTTCAATAGGCACAGAGACTGTCATCTGGGAAAATGAAATTTACAAGGGAAGCAGCAGGCCTTCATCCCAGGGGCCTGGGGTCAGAATGGGCAAGTGCTGGAGATAGGAAGGCTGGGTTAAAGGAGTATGGGTGAAAGAGAAAAAGTTTCCTCAGGTTGCACCATGCAAAAGATTAGGACAATCTTAGGAAAAGGCCAGTGGATTTCTGGCTTGAAAGCTGAGGGAGAAAGGCAGAGAGGGGTTTCCCTGAAATGTATCAGTTAGGACTTTTCATCGCAAATAACTGAAACCCAACTGAAATAGCACCAGCCCCTCCTCTATTAGGTTAATCCCTCTTTGATAATCTCTAAGATATAAGCTTAGTGAAGATACCTCTTTTCCACTGGCACATATTTTGTATGGTCTATATAGGATATACCGTATTATTACAACAAAGTAAGCTAGCAAAAGAAAATGTTATTAACAATATCATAAAGAAAATACATTTGCAGTATTGAGCTATATTTATTGGAGAAATCCATGTATACATGGACCTGCACAGTTAAAATACATGTTGTTCAAGATCAAAGGTATGACTGTTCGAGTCCATTAAATGTTTACCCTATCAGTAGCTTTCTGGTCAATAGTAAGTTATCTGTAGTTAAGTTTGGGGGGGTGTCAAAAGTTATCCATGGATTTTTGACTGCATAGGGTGGAGGATCCGTGCACCTCACCCCAGCATTGTTCAAGGGTCAAAAACCTTTGAGGGGGATAAGCCCAGGCAGGAGATAAGGAAACAAGCACTGGATGATAATGAGGGAGGAATGTCAGTGGAGAGAAGGGCACTTCCTGAAATGATTGGGAGGGCCTTCAGAGATCTTTGCCTTGTGCTTGGGGCAGTGAGAGAATTCTTCACAGGACTGATGAAAAATGCTCTTTTCCTGGTCTAATTGAACAAGGAGGGAGTCAACCTAGTCACATGTTGGGGAGCAGCAAAACACACATATTTGGTCCAAGAAAATGTTTACTTTTTTGTTGTTTGGTGTTTCCTTGGTTCTTCTGTCTGATCACTCTGGTCCAACCTCCTCCACATATCTCAGCTGTTACAAAGGCTAACATGATTAATGCCTTCCAACAGCAGTCCTGATGCCAGGCATACCAGGAAAGGACGCTTGTCCTACCAGCCATAGTCGGGCTCCTCTGATTACCAGGGAAGTAGGAGAGAGAGTGGGAACAAGAAACTGAAAATCTATCAGCCTGATGAGGGCACTCCATCTTTGAGCTTTAATTTCCTTATCTGCAAGATGCAGGGGCGCCTGGGGTATCATTTGGTCAAGGGTCTCACTCTTGATTTTGGCTCAGGTCATGATCTCAGGGTCATGGGATCAAGCTCTGTGTCATGCTCTGTGCTGGGCATGGAGCCTGCTTAAGATTCTCTCTCTCTCTCTCTCTCTGCCCCTCCCCCACTTTTTCTCTCCCTCGCTAAAAAAATGCAGAGAATAATGTATTTGGAAATACCTAGCATCCTACTTGGTTCATGATTAGACACTCAAAATGGCTATTTCTTCTTTTGTTTTACCCCTCTAAGCTCCAAGATAATTCTGGCCAATGTATTTTCCTAGTCAATTGAACCATAGTCTGAAATACATATTCTGAAAACAGAACTAAACTATCTTATCCCTCTGGTCCTCCTCACCCCTGGAAGTCACTGGGAACTTCCTGATTGCCTGTTCCATCTTATTTTGTGAGGGAGTAGAAATGGTCATATCTTGCCTTACTCAAGAATCTTAAGATGTTATTAGTTACCCAATCTGTCCATCCTACTCTACCAGTGGACTGAGATATTCATAGTATTTCCAAAACTCAGGTGAACCTTAGAAGTCATCTGGTTCAATTCTCTCCCCAATTTTATAGCTAAGGGGACTGATATCCAGAGGGGGGAAGGAAGAGTCTCAAGGCCCCACAGTATCTTAGGGACAGAGTCCAGAATAGACATAGGACTGAAAGGCCAGTGCTCTTTCTGTTGCCCACAGATGATTATAAGTTTTTTCATTGTCATAAAGTATAACATATTTTATTAGCTAAACTGACATCTTTTGACATGGATCTACAAGAAGAGTTTTCAGAGATGAGACAAAGGTATTAAATGAGGACTGCTCCTCAAAGAAGAAAGTCACCCTAGTATTCATCTAACCAGGGCAGATTATTTGAAATGAGGGGTGTGAGAGAAGACTCTATGCCAAAGCCAAATATTCACAGAAGACCTCAAAGTTCAACTTCTGACATCATCTTTAAATGATAACAACAGCAGTGAACACACAGTACTTGGTATGTTCCAGGCCCTGTTCTGAGCCCCTTGTAGGTAATTACTCATTTTATCCAAATAGTTATACTATACTGATATTTTAAAGACATGTCAAAATTGTTAATATATTAATAGTACTACAAATATAACACAAGAGTTGAAACCCTATTTTGGTATTTCTTCTTTTCTTAATATATCACAAGCTTCAAACAATGAAAGAGGCCTAGGTATTGACCACGAAAAGACCATGGACCATCCACTCATCCATCCATCCACCCATCCATCCATCCATCCATCCATCCATCCATCCATCCATCCAACCATCCTTCCATCCATCTGTTCAACCATCCATCCATCCTTCCACCCATCTGCTCAACCATCCATCCATCCACCCACCCATCCATCCATCCATCCATCCATCCATCCATCCATCCATCCATCCAACCATCCTTCCACACAACCAGACACCCACCCTTCCAACCATCCAACCTGATGCCAAGCTAATCCCATATGCCAAGCCCCATGTTTTGTGCCAGTGACAGAGATGAAGAGAACACACTACCTGTGCTTGGGTTGTTCACAGTGTGGAAGAAGAGGAATAAATATGAACCTGCACAGAAACCACAGTGGAATAGTCATATAAAGGCATGCAGGAGGGACACCTTGCTGATTCTGTTCACTTATTTTTAGAGGAAAGTATGAAGGAAGACTTGCCTGAGAAAGTAACACTTCAGAGGACACTAAGAAAACAACAGCTGAAGAAGAGTTCTTCAGCTTCTGGGGTCATAATACCCTTGGAAAATATGATGAAAGTGTATCTTTCTAGATAAGGGCGCGCACACACACACACACACACACACAGGCACTTGTACACACATTTCCCCTTCCACAAGTGAGTTTAAAATTCAGCTCTGTCACTCACTAGTCATGAGACTTTGACTCGATTAAATGAGTAACAATAGTACTTGTCTTCCTCTCGGGGTAGCTGTGACAATCAAATGCAAAATTGTGTGTAAAGCACTTGCAGAGACTTGGCAATCAATAAGCTGTAGTTCCCTTTCCTTTCCCTAAGTGGAATTTAATTTTCAAAAGCAGTGAGACAATAACATAGCCCAGAGGGTAAATTGATCTTTTCTTGATTCTCTCTCTCTCTCTCTCTCTCTCTCTCTCTCTCTCTCTCTCTCAATCTCTCTCTTTCTCTCGGTCTTTTTTGCCTCTTCTATCAGACAAGTTAGTCTGGCCTCATTTCCCAACTGGCTTTTTATACCCAACCCCTTAGATTATTTGGAGCCCCTTAGGGTACCGTACCACAGAGATGTGATCCCTGCTTAGGGCAAGAATTGCTCTTGGGGAATCTTCTTTTCTACCTGAGAGGACTTTAACAAAGGCTGGAGGTGCTGTCTCAGGCCTGCAGGAAAATATCTCTACCACCACCCCAGCTCATCTCTTAGCTGAGCTTCTAGGGTCTATATCATTTTCCCAGGGCTGCTTTAAGAAAGTACCACAAATTGGGGGGCCTACAACAGCAGAAATGTCTTCTCTCACAGTCCTGTAAACCAGAAGGGATGGTTCCTTCTGCAGTTTCTAAGGAAGAATCTATTCACTGCCTCTCTCTCCTAGCTTCTGGAAGTTACCTGCAACCCTTGGCATTCATTGGCTCATACAGCAGCACCCCAGTCTCTGCTGTCATCTTCTCATCCTCCTCACTGTGTGTTTCTGTGTCAAATCTCTCTCTTTTCTTGAGGAGGACACTTATTGTTGAATTGAGGGCCCATCAACACAATCCAGGACAATCTTATCTCAAGACCCTCCAAACAATTACATCTGCTAAGACCCTTTTTCTAAAAAAAAAAAAAAAAAAAAAAAAAGATCACATTCCCAGCTTCTAGGAATGAAAACATGGACATTATTTTGGGGGTGCACCATTCAGTCCAACACTACAGGTCTTATTTCTTTGAACTCAGTCCTTTAATGAGCCTGGTGATAGGTTTTGTTTTGCTTTGTTTTTAAATAATGTTACTCCCTTTAGGTCAAGGGAACAATGTATCAGTTACAAATTGGTGCCAGACACAGGGCTAGGAGTTGTAGATGCATTAACTCCATCTTCACAAGCCTTGGTAGGAGGTAGAAGATACAATCATCTTTATTTTACAAATGAGGCTGAGAGTAAGTACTTCAGTAATTAGTGCCAGGTCAAATAGCTAGTGTGTAGTGAAGTTGCATTCAGACTCATCTCTACCTGATTCTGAGACCGACTTTATTGAGTGCTGACCCTGGGCAACACATCCTTCTTTTTTTTTTTTTTTTAAGATTTTATTTATTTGACAGCGAGAAACACAGCCAGAGAGGGAACACAAGCAGGGGGAGTGAGAGAGGGAGAAGCAGGCTTCCCGCCGAGCAGGGAGCCCGATGTGGGACTCGATCCCGGGTCTCCGGCATCATGACCCGAGCCGAAGGCAGTCGCTTAACCAACTGAGCCACCCAGGAGCCCCTCAAGACACCCTTCTATGTGCTTTGCCGATCAACACATATCTAACATTCATAATGACCTTACAAGCTGAATACATTATTAGTAGCCCTTCCTGTCTCTCTGGATGAGGAACTCAAGGCACGGGGAGATTCAGTAACCAGTGCAAGGTAATACAGCAAATGACTATGACCCTGGATGTCTTTCATCTGTAAGATGGCGGGGGGGGGGGGGGAGATTCACTGAACATCCACTATGCCAGGCACTATGTGCTTTCTCACATGGAGTATTCATGGAAACTGGTGATACAGACCTTATTCTGTTTTATGGAAGGGAAACCGAGGCTCAAAGGGGTGAAATGACCTGCCCATGAATGATGGAAGTTTGAGATAAGCCAGGTCTTTACAAGTGGCCAGCTGTGTTCCTTCCACTATCCCTCACTGCCTCCCAGGGTCATTGTGAGGATTTAGGGAGATGATGGGTGTGACTGGGACTCACTCTGGAAAGAAGACCAGTCTTTTTTTTAAGGTTTTATTTATTTATTTGAAAGAGAAAGAGTGAGAGAGAGCATGAGAGGGGAGGAGGTCAGAGGGAGAAGCAGAATCTCTGCAGAGCTGGGACCCCGATGTGGGACTCAATCCTGGGACTCCAGACTTATGACCTGAGCTGAAGGCAGTGGCTTAACCAACTGAGCCACCCAGGCACCCCAGAAGACAAGTATTATGAAGACAATTATCCATATCCTTATAGGAAGCCTCCTCTTCAAACTCATCCTAACTGCTGTTGTCATCACTATCGAAGTACTTTCACACTTGCTCAACCTGAAAAGTCCAAGGCTAGGGTCGCCATTGCTCGGGGGTGCTACTGGCTTGCACAGCCCTGATCTGATCCTAACACTTTTGAGAAAAAAAATTACATAACCTGGGGGAAGAAGGATGAGTTGGCATGAAGCACATAGTTCGGTCACATTGTGCTCACGCTTGGAGTGTCTAATTAACCATCAAGTGTATGCCTTATGGCGATGGCAGAAAAGAGGGCAGGACAGAGCCACTCACCCCCTACATACACAAAGAACTGAGAAAGTAGAATAGGGAAGCTCAACAGAGCCACACATCACCAAGGGCCAAGGTCCTCTCAAGGCGGGCCCAGGTGTTAACAGGCTGAGCAGGGCTGGGGATTGAAAGGAGGCTGGAATTGATGTCATCAGGGGGTCAAGGGACAACTGGGCTGCAACCACACAGGGCACGTTGCCCAACATACCAGCTCCATCTCCTGAATTCCCAATGTTTCATTTTGAAATTTTGAATGATACCATCAAGCCTGAACTGTTAAACCACCTTCACTCCTTCTTCACCCTCAAGTCCTGTGGGCCCCACATTATGGTAGTTGCCCAGGTCCCAGGAGTCTCCTCAGCTACTCTGCCTGGGTCCCCCACCTTTATCTCTCTTTCTTTTTAAAAAAGATTTCTTTATTTGAGAGAGAGAGAGAGAGAGAGAGAGAGAGAGAGAGAGAGAAGGAGAGAGAGAGAGAGCCCATGCATGGGTGGGGGCAAGGGGAGAGGGAAAAGGAGAGAAGCAGACTCCCAGCTGAAAGCAGAGCTCCATGTGGCTCAGTCTCACAACCCTGAAATAAGCACCTGAGCTGAAATCAAGAGTCAGGATGCTCAACCAACTGAGCCACCCAGGCGCCCCCCTCCACCTCTCTTTTGAGAAAGTGTTCCTCCGCTCTGTGACGATGTGACTCTAGGAAGTACCCTACCTCGCATCCCCACTGAGGCTGCGGGCAGAGATCAAACTGTGCTCATTAAGATAGGAGTCTGGCTGATCCACATCCTTTTCTGGCATTTTTCAAATCGGAGCTGGAGATGAGGACATTCTTTGTTCTTGGGTCAGTGGCCTGGAAGGACATGAGCTTGAGATTGCCCTGCGGTCAGGTTTCTCACCACATGGAGAATGCCCGCCTCCAGCAGGAAAGGATGAAGTTGACACATAAAGAGAGGAGAGGGGAGGAGGAAAATTTTTCTGAAAGCATTCTCCTTCCTGATTGCCAGATGTCCCCAAGGCCAGATTCCCTGGCTTGAGCACCAGTACCAATACATTCCTGTCTCTCTGTCCTTCTTTCTCTCTCCTCTCTCTTGGAAGATTTTATTTCTAAGATATCTCCACACCCCATGTGGGGCTCGCACTCACAACCCCAAGATCAAGAGTCACGTGCTCCCCTGAGTAAGCCAGCTGGGCACCCCTGCACTCCTCTCTTTTTTGGTTTAAGTTGAACCGAATTGTGTTTCTTTTACTTTCAATGAAATGGTTCTTATACCCTCCACATGCCAACAAGAGTCACAATTATTCTATGTAGTCCCTGTCGTTGGGGTCTTAGAGCATTTCTCTGAGGCAGCCAGTCTCATTTTACAGATGAGGAGGCTGAGCCACTGAGGACATCATTGTCCTGATGTCCACAGCCAGTCAGTGGGAAGCCTGGAGGCTGTGCTCTTCCCTGTCCCTTACTGCTAAAAATGATGAACTTCGTCCCAGCTCCATATGTCACAGTCATCCTTTCTTCTGTCCCCTCTGCCATCTGCCTCCTGCAAAGGCCTCTCTACCCTTTACCTCTTATAGTGCAATAACACCTTACCTAGTTCCCCTGCTTCTCTCCATCTCCAATCCATTCTTGCCCAGTCAGTATTCCTCAAGCATACTGGTTATGTCATTTACCCACCTAAAAAATCTTGGAGAGCTTCCCACTGCCTACTCAATTAACTTCTTAGCCTGGCATTCAAGGCTGTTCACAACCTGGGTGTAATCAATGTCTGTACGTTTTTCTCCCTTCCTCGTGTTACTTGCTGCTGGGGTTCCCGCTATACCAGACATGTGCCATGCATCCCTTCACTCAAGCACATCTTCCATCTGAACTGCCCCTGTTCTGTGGAACTCCATCTGGTTCGTTAAGGCCCATCTCAGAGACTGTTGCTTTCATTCTCCCTTTTTAGGCCACTTTTCATATTCTTCTGGATATTATAGCAATTCTGAGATTTTTTACAGAATCTTTACTGAGCCAAGAGTGTCAGGAAAACAAGGTCTGTCCCTTCTTTCCTGATTTCATTCAGCATACATTATTCAGCACCTTCTGCATGATTGGCCCTCTGCTATGTGCTAGAGATAGTAAATTATATTAGATAACATGACAGGCACTATTCTAAGAATTTTACACACAACAGCTCCCACCATGAGCCAGGCACTGATGGGGACTGAGCAGTGCCGTGGGCAAAGAATGGCTCCAAAGATACAGCCTCATTCTAATCCCAGAACCGGGGAGTATCAGCTTATATGGCATAAGAGGTGGTTCAGGTAAGGCTCTTGAGAGGAAGGTAGCCTGAATTATCCAGGTGAGTTCACTGTCTTCACAAGGGACCTTACGGGAGGAAGACAGGGGATCCAAGTCAGAGAGAGAGATGTGATGACAGAAGCAGAGATTAGACTGATGCAGCCACAAGCCAAGGAAATCTGGAAGCCATCAGAAGCTTTTTCTTAAAGATTTTATTTATTTAGCTTTTTGAGAGAGAGTGTGCGATTGAGAGACACACACACACACACACACACACACACACACACAAGGAGCAGGAGCAGGGGGAGCTGCAGGTCGAGGGAGAGGGAGAAGCAGACTCCTGGCTGAGCAGGGAGCCCCACATGGGGCTCAAACTCAGAACCCTGGGATCATGACCTGAGCTGAAGGCAGCCGCTTAACTGACTGAGCCACCCAGCTGCCCCATGGAAGCCACTAGAAGCATAAAGAGGTAACACACAGATTCTCTCCTACAGCCTCTAGAGCAAGTATGGCCCTGTGGACATCTGGATTCTGGCCCAGTGGTACTGATTGTAGACTTCTGACCTCTAGAAATGTGACAGAACACATTTCTGTTGTTTCAAGTCATCCAACCTGTAATGGTTTGTTATGGTAGGAAATTCGTATGAATAATGTGCAAAGTAAATGTGATTTCTTGCTCACGAAGCAGACAGGACGGATAGTAATTTTAAATGCACCGAGAAAGTCATGAAGTATTACAAAAGGGGAGTGAGTCTCTATACCAGCAAGCCCACGGCCACCCCGTCCTACATGTGAGGCAGCTACGGGGAAGAGATGGCTGGACAAGGGTCTGGAGCAGAGTTAGTGTCCTGAACGAGGCTGGCAGTACATTGAGAGCGTGAATTTATCACGGCATTGTTTTATGAGACCGAAACTCAGAGGATCGAATCCTCATCCTTGTGGCTATTAGCATCTTCATAAATGGTACACAGAGGCTCTTTTAGACCCCGTCCAGAAGAATGCCTGTCTCCTTTGTTAAGATGTGCACACCCATTACTGTGGAGGCAGTCCTCTAGCCACTTAAGGTTGGCCTGCCAAGTCGGTCACCTCCATGACAGTAGGTGGTAGGGACTGACTAGAGAACTGTGGTGGTTGCTTTTTTTGCTTTTTTGTTTTTTTGTTTTGTTTTGTTTTTAAGAGAGAAAGAGTGTGGGCATGTGCACACATGAGGGTATGGTTAGGGGAGGGACAGAGGGAGGGGACGGAGCCAAACACAGGGTTCCATTTCATGACCCTGAGATCACGACCTGAGCCAAAATCAAGAGTCCGCATACTCAACCAATGGAGCCACCCAGGCACCCCTAGAGAGCCGCTAGAGAAAGACCCTGCGGCGGTGGCCAGGCTCATTTGGACACAGGGGCATGACTGATTAGCAATGCCTGTCCTGAGCTTCACCCAGTGCCATGGGAACACATAGAGCACACATCTCTAGCCTATAGAGCGTTGTCCTCAAACTTTGGACTTCCATCAGAAGCACCTGGTGGGGGGCTTGTTAAAACACAGAGTGCAGGGCCCCACCCCATGAGCTTCTCATACAGTAGATTTGGGGTGAAGCCTAGGAATTCACATCACTCACAAGTTCTCCGATGATGTTGATGTTGTCGGTCCAGGCACTACACTTTGCCAACCACTGCTCTTAGAGTGCTTCTTAAACTCCAGGCGTGATGCAGCAGGCCTGGGGTGATGCCCAAGATTCTGTAGTTCTTGTAAGCTCCCTGGCAAGGTCCATGTTGCACCATGGCCTACACACACCCTGAGTGGAAAAGAACCAGAAAGACAGTGCTTTCTCTAAAAACAACTTAGGGATGATTCCTTATTTTCTCCATTTAAATAGTCTTTGAGTACTCGTGTAGTATGGGAGAAAGATGCAATTATAGCAAATTTGCCAGGAACTGAGTATAGACTCAAAGACCGTATCATGTCTCTCTTTTACCCATTAAAAATCTCATTTATTTATACAACTATACAGAGTTCTAGGAGAGCAAGAGGATCAGCTTGACACTCCATGCCCCAGGGAAGGGCAAGAGAATGCCATCTTTCCACATGGGTGAACCTGTAAGGACAAGAGGGGATGCCCTTGGAGGAGTGTTGGGGGAGGTGGGGGCAGGTGCCTCCCCCAAAGGCATCACCTGCTACCCAGGGAGTTACTGGCCCTAGAGGCATTGAGTGGTGTCTGGAAAGCTGTATTAATGGAACTGAAGGGGAGGAGGATAGACTGGGTGTGCTTTCGGAGTGGGCCAGGCCCAGCACTCCCACCAAGCACAGCCTGGGGCCTAGCTGGCTTTGTGGCTCACCCAGAGCAGGTCCTGGAGGATGGAGAGAAGTTGGGGCTTCAAAGAAAGAACATGGCATCTTCTGGCATCTTGGAAAAGCTGATCCCTGAGGACACTCAGCCCTGCCTGTGCTGCCCTCAAGCACAGTGTAGGTGCCTGTAGTGTACGTCGTGCCTCTGAAGGTCATCTATCACATGTAGAGCAGAGAAAGGCTATGAGCACAGGGCTAGAGTGTTAGGATGCCATCCTTTGGAAAGGACATCCCACTTCTTCCTCCTAAGCTGAATTACAAGGACAACATGAAGATTAGAAAAGAGATCATAAGCTCTGTAAATAGAAGGGCAAGAGGGAACACAGTTAGGGTGGCTGATCATCCCGATTGCCCAGGTTGAGGGCTTGATCAGGACACAGGAATTTCAGTGCAAAAATCTGGACAGTCCAGGCAAACAGGGATGGCTGGTCACCCAAGTGTCCAGCCCCTTTCTTCTGCTCCCCTCACATTTCATGTTCAGGCACCCCATAATTCCCTGCCCCTGACCAAGCATACCATATTCTCAGGAAAATTCATGTTCTTGGTGAGATTCGGGAACATTATCATTGCTTATAGAAAGTTACCTTTATCATTGCAACTGTGGGCACTTTTAGAGACACATGGTATAGCCTCCAGCTCCCCTCACCTTTCTACATCTCCCAAAAGGATGAGGGAAAGTGTGGAAGAGGAGAGGGATGGGAAGGTTTAGAGGAGTTCTGCCATGGGCAGGAAACATGTACGTGAGTAGGAAGCTATTTTCAGAGGGGGAGACTTTGTAGACTCCCCCCCCACCCCCCACCCCACCCCCACCCCCGTTCCTTTCTTGGTATGATGGGCCTATGAAGTGAGCCTGAGGCTCCCTGATCATCATATAAATAAGCTCTGATCTTTGTGGATAAGTATGGTTTGGACAGACAAGAGAAAACTACTTACCCAGTAACCTGCTGACCTGGGGTCATCGATGGGAATGCAAAGCCCACACACCCACAAAAGATAATCGATTGTACTTGAATATTTCAGGAATCCCAGCCTTGGGTTTTTCTCTCACTAGTTCATTAACAAAAGGAAATATCAAAATAGGGACCTCTCTTTTGGGGGGTTTAATCTTCTTCTTGGGCTACAGAGGAGAAGATATAAAACTAAATTCAAATGTAACACTCGTGCTTAGAATCCAGATGCTTGAAAAGCTCAAGGTAATGTCATGGGCTACAACTTTTCCCAGAAACCAAAGAAAAATCTTTGGTTGGCAGTTAGATGGACTGTAGTGTGTGGGGAGAGAGAAGAAAACTCTCAGTCTTGTGTTGTAGATGTCAATTTCAGCAACAAATACATATGTGTAAATATTAAACCTAGCTCTGGAACTCCTATTTCTACTGAAGACAGAAAATTTAACCTTACCAGTTCAAAGTGAACTCAGTCATTTCTGGGTAATTTCCTTTTTGTTTCAGCTCTTTTAAATAAATACTTAAAAATGCAGGTATTTTCTCTCCCCTGTTTTATTTCCTTCTTCATGCCGGATAGGTACAGGGACATTTCACAGTGTCCAGGTATCTGTGGCCTGCTCCTTCTCTTTGATCTGTCTTAGTTCTAAACTGGCACGTACTGACCATGCAATCTGGCCTGCCTGTTCTTTGTAGTCCTTTGGCAAATGACATCCCACTTCTTCTCCCTAAGCTGAATTACAAGGACAATGTGAAGGGTGAGGAAAGAGACAGCAAGCTCCATAAATAAAAGGGTGAGAGGGACTATACTAGGGTGCCCAATCATCATGGTCTGTTCAGACTGAGTGGATGTTGCTGCATCTATGTCCCCCCTCTGATATTTTATTGCCCTGGATCCTGCAGATTGTTCTGTGTCCTCCTCATTCTGACTGTGCAGCTCCTCAGGTCCACTGGTCTGTTGTTAAGCACCATCCCAAAGCAGCAAACGCTAGGAGAGTATGTCTAATCATTCCATACTGCCTTTGGTGTTAGCAAGGTGTGGTAGGGCAGAGGTATATTTCCCGACTGACCCCAGAATATGTCTTGATCAGGGGAGAGGGGATGCCTCTGGCCTCAGAGGGCAAAGAAAGAACCAGACCCTGAAAGAAAAGAAGAAAAGGAGAATTTTACTTAGCCTGCTTCTGGCCTGGCCAGAAGGAGTTAGAGCCATCCAGATTAGCTCACCAGAAGAGGACCAGTCACAGAGGGATCTGGGGCCAGAGCCCCAGCTACTGATGTGTTCTTAAAGATGATTTCAACAACTTCCAGAATGTGGAGCAGTAAGAGGAAATGGCTTGAACGTTAGTAGATTTGGATATATAGCCAAATTGTAACATCCAGGGACCAGCCGAGCTTTCTTCTTCCTCCACTCTCAATTCATTATTTCTGTGACTTTTCCCTATCTTTCCAGTTACGTTTTGAGGCATTAGCTCATCTCAGTTATGCTGGCATTTCAAAGAAATGTTTTTGTCCATAAGACAGAAGTTCATGAATGGTGATCTTTATACATTCTCTCAGGAGGTTTGATTATTAAGTCCCCAAATAATCTCACTAGCAAATGTTTTAATGATGACAACACAAGTCTCTTGTCCTTCCCATTAGTTTAGAACTATATACCTGTCTTCTAGAGATATCTTTACTTAGTTCAAAGACAAAGCTTTTATTCTTTTTTTAAAAGATTTATTTATTTACAAGACAGAGTGCATGAGAGCAAGTCAGGGGAGGGGCAAAGAGAGAGAATCCCCAAGTAGATGCCTTGCTGAACATGGAGCCCTAATGCAGCTCGATCCCATAACCCATGAAATCATGACCTGAGCCAAAACCAAGAGTTGGACACTTAACTGACTGAGCCACCCAGGTGCCCCAAGACAAAGTTTTTAAATTAAATACATACACATCTTAGTAAATGGATAGCTTTTTTGATGTGGAAATTATAATGTTGGACTATTATAGCAGTAGCTAAACGAAGCATGTGTTCAAAATTCTCCCAACAGCAATTTAGCCATATGTACAAAGAAGGCTTAAAAATGTGTTTATGCATATCCTTTGTTTCGATTGCACTTCTAGGAATTTATAGTAAAAAATAATTCAAGATATATGCATAAGACTGTACTTCTACTCAGAATGTAGCAAGGTGCAAGAGAACGTCACTTCCTCTCTAACAATGAGAAAACACTGGGTAATTTATAAAAGCAGAACATATCTTGAGCCTAACAGAAATCTGAAGTCACAAGGAAAGCAAGTAAAATGAGTTCCAGGGCAACTAAACCCTCATAGAAATGAGACACATGATCTATTTCATCTTTGGCCAGCAGAGGGAAAAATGAGGCTGTCACACAAGTGGTATCAACTAACATTTTAACAAATTCTTTTTTTTTTTTTTTAAGTAGGCTCTATGCCGAATGTGGGGCTTGAACTCATGACCCAGAGATCAATAACTGCATACTCTAATGAGTAAGCCAGTCATGCATCCCCATTTTAAGGAATTCTTAAAGGCCAAGTATGGGTTAACATATTTGGAATAACTACATTTGGAATAGCTAAGAACCATAGACATTAGGAGAGTTACTTCCACAAACCTCCACCGCGTGTTCACTAGAAAGACTGAAGGGAAGGCAGGCAACTGGAAAGAACTCCCTTTTGGAACATAGGCATGCAGGAGGTAAGTAGCCTGCTGGTAAGGAACAAGTATGAACTTTCACCCGATTCCCTGATTTATGAAGCAAAAGCATTAAGTCACTGTGGGAATGACAGTAAATCCTTCTACTTATGTTCTAAGCAGAAATCTGTTGCTTTAGGACAAGAGATAGCAGCAAGAAAACCTTCTGTCCTTACAGGAGGGACAGGATTCCATCCTACGCTCAAGATCCTGCAAAGATACCAAGCGATGATCCATATCATCTAGGAGAAGGGAGAGGAACTCTTGTACTTAATCAACTGCAGAAACAAGGCAAAGTTTGGCTGCTATAGGAAAGAAAGGAAAGTACATGGAGAAAGCCCTACCCTTGAGACCCAGGTAAACAGTACTTGCCTAAGAAAGAAGCTGAGCCAAAACAAAAGAAAAACCTTCCATCCCCAAGCATGAGTGTAGCACTGAGTAACAAGATATAGCAGTTTAGCAAGAATGTAGAGAGTGTCAACCTCCATAGGGCATGTGTATAAGAGCTAGTAATTTACCAAAGGGGTAATAGAAACACGAAGGAAAACCCATCACCACACCAAATCTATTATAAGAACGAGGTAACAGCACCAAATATCTGGAGGAACTTGAAGACATATTTAAAGCAAAGTATTTACTTTATATATAAAACATATTTAAAGTAAAGAAAAAAACAACAAAATCCAAACCCCACAAAATGACTGACTGGATTGACTCAACCCCTAAGAGGAATGGCCTAACAGAAGAGCTGTACTCATTGGTAGACTAAATACTGTTTTCACCCCTATCCCCAATGTTCTTCTACCCATAATGCTCAGAAATCAATAAAAAAATTACAAGAAAGACAGGAAAAACCAAGTTACACACACACACACACACACACACACACACACACACACACACAGAGTCAAGGGATGACATTATCAACACAACCAGACTCAGAGATGATCCATTTGTTGGAATTTTTACACAGTGACATTATTTTTTTAAACAGGGACTTTAAAATAAATATTATTAATGTGTTTAAGTCAGAAGGAGTATGATATTAGATGGAAAATTTGATTTTTTTGTAAATAAGAGTGGAAGAAATAGTAAAAATTAAAGTGAACATAAAATATATTATTTTCACATTTTAATTGTTTAAAAGACAATTGATTGAAATGGTATTGAAAGTATAGATTGTTCTGGGTAGTATAGACATTTTGATAATGTTTATTCTTCCAATCCATGAGAATGGAATGCTCTTCCATCTTTTTGTGTCTTCTTCAATGACTTTCATGAGTGTTCTGTAATTCCTCGAGTACAGATCCTTGACTTCTTTGGTTAGGCTTATTCCTAAGTATCTTATGGTTTTTGGTGCTATAGTAAATGGAACTGATTCTCTGATTTCCCTTTCTATATTTTCATTGTTAGTGTATAAGAATGCAACTGATTTCTGTGCACTGATTTTGTATCCTGCCACATTACTGAATTGTTGTATGAGTTCTAGTAGTTTGGGGGTAGAGTCTTTTGGGTTGTCCACATAGGGTATCATGTCATCTGCAAAGAGAGAGAGTTTGACTTCTTTTTTGCCAAGCCGAATACCTTTTATTTCTTTCTGTTGTCTGATTGCTGTTGCTAGGACTTCTAACACTATGTTGACCGGTAGTGGTGAGAGTGGGCATCCTTGTCTTGTTCCTGATCTCAGAGGGAAGGCTGTCAGTTTTTCCCCATCGAGAATGATATTCGCTGTGGGGTTTTCATAGATAGATTTTATGAGGTTGAGGAATGTTCCCTCTATCCCTATACTTTGAAGAGTTTTGATCAGGAACGGATGCTGTATTTTGTCAAATGCCTTTTCTGCATCAATTGAGAGTACCATGTGGTTCTTCTCTCTTCTCTTATTGATTTGTTCTATGACGTTAATTGATTTGTGAGTGTTGAACCACCCTTGCATCCCTGGGATAAATACCACCTTGTCATGGTGTATAATCTTTTTAATGTATTGTTGGATCCTGTTAGCAAGGATCTTGTTGAGAATCTTGGCATCCATATTCATCAGAGATATTGGTCTGAAGTTCTCCTTTTTGATGGGGTCTTTGTCTGGTTTGGATATTAGAGTAAAAAATTCTGAATTTCAGTGGGGGGAGCAAGATGGCAGAGGAGTAGGAGACCTAGATACCATGAAGCCCCAGGGGTTCAGATAGATGGCTATCAAACCATTCTGAACATCTACAGACTCAATGGGAGATTGAAGAGAAGAGCGGCAATTCTGGGAACAGAAAAGCAACCACTTTCAGAAAGGTAGGATGCGTGGAGAAGTGAATCAGAGGTGACATTTGGGAAGACAGACTCCCTGGCAGCAGCAGAGTAGCAGAGCACAAAATCGGAACCTTTAGAAGTCTGTTCCACCAAGGCACATCACCCCAGAGGCTAAGTGGGGGGTGGAACCTTCACTGGGATGGTGTGGTCTCAGGACCCTCAAGGTCACAGAAGGACCTGGGGTGCCTGAGTGCCACAGAGCTCCCAGGTATCAGAGCAGGGAAGCTGGCATCAGAAAGGGAGCCGAGGAGGGGCTCTCAGCTCAGGCTTACCTTAAACCGGGATCTGAAGCACAGTCGGGCCACCGCTCTTCCAGCGGGGACCCCAGAGGTGGCAGATCCGGGGAGACCCCTCCTTCCTCCACCAGGAGGAGCAGCATGGGCGTGCGCTGCAGGAATCTGCTGGGTTTGGAGACTCCAAGTGGGGCCCAGTGCCAGAGATAGAAACGATCCGTCACAGGCTGGGTGACATGGAGCACAGCCAGAGCCCAGGGACCCAGGCAGGATTGACTGCTTTTCTCTGTGGGCACACTGGGGAGGGGGCTCCCAAACTCTTGACTCCTCTGGGCCGGAGACTGGTGGCCGCCATCTTCATTCCCGGCTTCCAAAGCTGGATGGAAAGCATTCAGGGAACAAAAGCTCCGAGAGGGAACCTGAGCAGATTGCTGAGCCGGGCCCCTGGCAAGGATGGGGCACTTCTGCCTCAGGCAGAGATATCTGAGATTCACTGTAACAGGCTCCTCCCTCAAAAGACCAGAAAGAACATCCTGCCAAGACCAAGTTCACCCATCAATGAGAACTGTGGAACTTCAGAGCTAGGGGAATGCACCTTGTAGAATTCATGGCTGTTTTCCCATGATTCTTTAGTCATTCAAAGTTAAATTTTTAACTCTATTTTTTTCTTATTCTATTTTTTAAAATTTTTTTCTCTTTCTTATTTTAAAGTTTTTCAACTATTTTATCTTATCCATACCTTTAAAAATTTTTTTAATTTTCATTGTTTTAGTCATATTCTACCCCTTCATTGTATTTAAGCTTATTTTTTGTATACATATAGGTTTTTCTTTCTTTAAAATTTTGGGATACAGTTTCTTCTAACAGATAAAAATATACCCTAAATCTAGCACATGGCTTTGTTCTAATCTCTAGCCTCTCCACATTATTTCCTCTTTTATTTTCTTTTTTCTTTTTTCAACCAACTTCTTAGCTTATCAATTCCTTTTTTAGAATTTTTTAAATTTTCATCTTTACAGTCATATTCCATCTCTCCATTGTGTATACCCTTATTTTTGTACATATATAAGTTATTCTTTCTTTAAAATTTTGGGAGGCAGTTTCTTCTAACAGATCAAAATACATCCAAAATCAAATGTGTGGCTCTGTTCTATTCACCACTCTAATCATATATAGAGAGACAGACAGATAGATAGAAATAGATATAGATAGAGATTTTTTTCCTTTGTTCACCCCCTGGTTTCATGTCTCTTCTGATTTGGTTAGTGTTTTCTGGGGTCATCGCTACCCTTTTAGTATTTTGTTCTCTCGTTTATTTACTCTTATCTGAATACAATGACAAGGCAGAAAAACTCACCTCAAAAAAAAAAAAAAGAAACAAGAGGCAGTACTGATGGCTAGGGGCCTTATCAACAGGGATGTTAGTAATATCTCAGAACTAGAGTTCAGAATGACAATGATCAAGGTGCTAGCTGGGCTCAAATAAAGCATGGAAGATATTAGAGAATATATTTATGTAGAAATAAAATCCCTTTCTGGAGAAATAAAAGAACTAAAATCTAACCAAGTAAAAATCAAAAATGGTATTAGTGAGTTGCAATAAAAAAATGGAGGCTTTTACTGCTAGGATAAATGAGGTCAAAGAGAGAATCAATGATATAGAAGACCAAATGATGGAAAATAAAGAACCTGAGACAAACAACTACTGGATCACAAGGGGAGAATTCTAGAGATAAGTGATACCATAAAATGAAACAATATTAAAATCATTGGGATACCAGAAGAAAAAGAAAGAGAGAGGGGAAGAAGGTATACTGGAGCAAATTATAGCAGAGAATTTCCCTAATTTGGCAAAGGGAACAAACATCAAAATCCAGGAGGCACAGAGAATGCTCTCAAAATCAATAAAAATAGGTCCACACCCCATCATCTCATAGTAAAATTTACAAGTCTCAGTGACAAAGAGAAAATCCTGAAAGCAGCTCCGGAGAAGAGGTCTGTAACATACAATGGCAGAAATGTTAGATTGGCAGCAGACCTATCCACAGAAACCTGGCAGGCCAGAAAGAACTGGCATGACATGATATATATATATATATATATATATATATATATATATATATATATATATAATATTCATTCAGAGCACTAAATGAGAAAAATATCCAGAAGAATATTATATCCAGCTAGGCTGTCACGGAAAACAGGAGAGATAAAAAGCTTCCAGAACAAACAAAAACTAAAAGAACTTGCAAACACCACACCAGCCCTACAGGAAATATTGAAAGGGGTCCTGAAGCAAAGAGAGAGCCTAAAAGTAACAGACCAGAAAGGAACAGAGACAATATACAGTAACAGTCACCTTACAGGCAATACAATGGCACTAAATTCATATCTTTCAATATTACCCTGAATGTAAATGGGCTTAATGCCTCAATCAAAAGACACAGGGTATCAAAATGGATAAAAAACAAAAAAGACCCATAAATATGCTGTCTCTAAGAAACTCATTTTAGACCCAAAGTCACCTCCAGATTTAAAGTGAGGGGGTGGAACACAATTTACCATGTTAATGGACATCAAAGGAGATCTGGGTGGCAATCCTTATATCAGACAAATTAGATTTTAAGTCAAAGACTATAATAAGAGATGAAGAAGGACATGCCGGGGACCAGCCTCAGCAGAGATGTGGGTCCCGAACCAAGGGATGTCTGGCAGGCGAAAATAATGACACGGACACGGAGGTTTGATGCAAGCTGACAGACCCGAGGTCAGTCAGTAGAGACCTATGAAGCAGGCTCTGGCACTGGCTCTGGCATCAGCTCTAGCTCTGGCCCTGGCTCTGGCTCTGGCTTTGCAGGTTCTATCTTCGCAGGCTCTGTGGCTCTCAGGCTCTTAGGCTCTTAGGCTCTCTGGCTCTTAGGCTCTCAGGCATTGTCTCTGCTTTTGTCTTTCTTTTTGCTTCTGTCTCTGTCTTTGCTTGTGTTTTTGTCTCTTTACTGTTTTCTGTCTATCTACTGTTTCTCTACTGTTTCTCTACTGTTTCCGTCTCTTTACTGTTTCTGTCTCTCTACTGTTTCTGTCTCTTTGCTGTTTCTGTCTCTCTACTGTTTCTCTACTTTTTCTCTACTTTTTCTGTCTCTGCTTTTTCTGTCTCTCTTGACTGATAAGGGTCCCAGTTTTTTATTATTCCAAGGCAAGAGGAGGTTGGGGGATGCAGTTAGGTTAAAGTCTAAGAAAGTGAATTTTGATTACACAGTGTCCTTGTTAGAGAAACATAGTGCTTTGATCAGTGAAACATGTTTTTGCAGGTGCACCTATCTACAGTTTAGAGTTAACTCTCTAAGCCAAACCAAGGACATGTTTCTCAGTAAGGTTTTTTTACCGTTTCTACATTTGGTGCTTAGACGATAAAGGGCAGAGTAATGATATGGTGTTTTTTAAGCAGGTCTTACAAACAAGAAAGCAATTGAAAGGCTTAGATGAGTTATGTACAAAGTTTTAGCTACATTATTAACACAATGACCAAAAGTTAGTCTGTGTGGCATCAAGGAGGAAAATAACTTCTTTTGAAAATGTAAAAGCATTTGCTCAAGCCTGTTTTCCCATGACTGGGTACAGAACTCTTTAATATGGATCTTTAGTACGTGTGGCAATGTCCTTGTTAGTATAAGTTTTACCTTTTATATTAAGCCCTTTATTTAACCATTTAAAAGCCGTGACAATTTCCTCCATAGAGTTGCAGGATATCTAAGATTAAACTGTTTTTAATGATGGTAAGTATAAACAAAAGTATTTACTTGAGTAAGTAAAGTAAGAAGAAATAGTGTCAAAGAATTTATGGTAGTTAAACAGACAAGGAACAATGGACACAAATATTTTTTGGTGTCAGTGATTGCAACTTTGCAGAGCTCTTTCACTTTGAGGGAGGATCATTGCTCTCCATGCCTTGGATGAGCGCCTGCCCAGGTGCACATCCCAGGGACACAAAGGACATATTGCCCCAGTCCACAGGGTATGTGTCTTTCCAGATTCTTGGTGGGGAAAGCCTGGAGGGACTTTCATCCACATTCATGGGTACCTCCACGAAAGTTTTTTGGCGGCTTGCGGCATGGCGGGAGGGGCGGATCATGCCGTCCCCAACAAGGACACTATATTATACTTAAGGGTTCTGTCCAACAAGAAGATCTAACAATTGTAGATATCTATGCCCCTGACATGGGAGCAGCCAATTATGTAAACCAATTAATAACTAAGTAAAGAAACACATCAATAATACAGTAACAGTAGGGGATTTTAACATCCCCCCCATTGAAAGGGACAGATCATCTAATCAAAAGATCAACAAGGAAATAAAGGCTTTAAATGACACACTGGACCAGATGGACATCACAGATATATTCAGAACATTCCATCCCAAAGCAAAAGAATACACATTCTTCTCTAGTGCACATGGAACATTCTCCAGAGTAGATCACAACCTGGGTCACAAATCAGGTCTCAACGAGTACCAAAAGACTGGGATCATTCCCTGCATATTTTCAGACCACAATGCTTTGAAACCAGAACTTAAGCACAAAAGGGAAGTTGGAAAGAACTCAAATTATGCAGGCTAAGGAATATCCTACTAAATAATGAATGGGTCAACCAGGAAATTAAAGAAGAATTTAAAAAGTTTATTGAAACAAATGAAAATGAAAACACAACTGTTTAAAATCTTTGGGACACAGCAAAGGCCATCCTGAGAGGAAAGTACATACAAGTCTCTCTCAAGAAACAAGAAAGGTCTCAAGTATACAGCTTAACCATACACCTAAAGGAGCTGGAAAAAGAACAGCAAAGAAATGCTTAACCCAGAAGGAGAAGAGAAATAATAAAGATCAGAACAGAAATCAATGAAATAGAAACCAAAAGAACAGTAGAACAAATCAATGAAAATAGGAGCTGGTTCTTCAAAAGAATTAACAAGATTGATAAACCTCTGGCCAGACTTATCAAAAAGAAAAGAGAAAGGATCCAAAATGATAAAATCATGAGTGAAATAGGAGAGATCACAACCAACAGTACCAAAGAAATACAAACAATTATAAGCGCATAGTATGAGCAACTATACACAAGCAAATTTGACAATCTGGAAGAGAGAGATAAATTCCTAGAGTTACATGAACTATCGAAACTGAACCAGGGAGAAATAGAAAACCTGAACAGACCCATAACCAGTAAGGAGATTGAAGCAGTCATTAAAAATCTCCCAACTAACAAGAGCCCAGGGCCAGAGGGCTTCCCAGGGGAATTCTACTGAACATTTAAAGAAGAATTAATATCTATTATCCTGAAACTCTTCCAAAAAATAGAAATGGAAGGAAAACTTCCAAATTCATTTTATTTGGCTAGCATCACCTTGATCCCAAAGCCAGGCAAAGACCCCATCAAAAAGGAAAATCACAGACCAATGTCCTGGATGAACACGGATGCAAAAATTCTCACCAAAGTACTAGCCAATAAGATCCTACAGCACATTAAAAAGATTATTCACCACGACCAAGCAGGATTTATTCCTGGGCTGCAAGTTTGGTTCAACATCTGAAAATCAGTGTGATACAGTACATTAAGAAAATAAAGAACAAGAACTATACGATCCTCTCAATAGATGCTGAAAAAGCATTTGACAAATTACAGCATCCTTTCTTGATCAAAACTCTTCACAGTGTAGGGATAGAGGGTACATACTTCAATATCATCAAATACATCTATGAAAAACCCACAGTGAATATCATTCTCAATGGGGAAAAACTGAGAGCTTTTTCCCTAAGGTCAGGAACACGGCAGCGCTGTCCACTATCACCACTGCTATTCAATATAGTACTAGAAGTCCTAGCCTCAGCAATCAGACAACAAAAAGAAATAAAAGGCATCTGAATCAGCAAAGAAGAAGTCAAACTCTCACTCTTTGCAGATGTTATGATACTTTGTACAGAAAACCCACAAGACTCCACTCCAAAACTGCTCAAACTCATACAGGAATTGAGTAAAGTGGCAGGATATAAAATCAATTGCACAGAAATCAGTTGCATTTCTATACACCAACAAGACAGAAGAAAGAGAAATTAAGGAGTCAATCTCATTTACAATTGCACCCCAAACCAAAAGATACCTGGGAATAAACCTAACCAAAGAAGCAAAGAATCTGTACTCAGAAAACTAAGAAGTACTCATGAAAGAAATTGAGGAAGACACAAAGAAATGAAAAAACATTCCTTGCTCATGGATTGGAAGAACAAAAATTGTGAAAATGTCTATGCTACCTAGAGCAATCTACACATTTAATGCAATCTCTATCAAAATACCATCAATTTTTTCAAAGAAATGGAACAATCAATCTGAAAATTTATGTGGAACTTAAAAAGACCCCAAATAGCCAGAGGAATGTTGAGAAAGGAAAGCAATGTTGGCGGCATCACAATTCCAGACTTCAAGCTCTATTACAAAGCTGTAATCATCAAGACAGTGTGGTAGTGGCACAAAAGTAGATGACACATAGATCAATGCAACATAACAGAGAGCCCAGAAATGGACCCTCTATTCTATGGTCAACCCATCTTTGACAAAGCAGGAAAGAATGTCCAATGGGAAAAAAACAGTCTTTTCAACAAATCATGTGGGGAAAAATTGGACAACCACATGCAGAAGAATGAAACTGGACCATTTCCTTACAACACACACAAAATAGACTCAAAATAGATGAAAGACCTCAATGTGAGACAGGAATCCATCAAAATCCTTGAGGAGAACACAGGCAGCCTCTTTGACCTCTGCCACAGCAACTTCTTCCTAGAAATGTCACCACAAGCAAGGGAAGCCAGGAAAAAAATAAACTATTGGGAATTCATCAAGATCAAAAGCTTTTGCACAGCAATAGAAACAGTCAACAAAACCAAAAGACAACCAACAGAATGGAAGAAGATATTTGCAAATGGCATATCAGATAAAGGGCTAGTATCCAAAACCTATAAAGATCTTATCAAACTCAAGACCCAAAGAACAAAGAATCCATTGAAGAAATGGTCAGAAGACATGAAGAGTCATTTCTCCAAAGACATCCAAATGGCCAACAGACACATGAAAAAGTGCTCAAGATCCCTCATCGTCAGGGAAAAACAAATCAAAACCACAGTGAGATATCACCTTATACCAGTCAGAATGGCAAAATTAACATGTCAGGAAATGACAGATGTTGGCAAGGATTTGGGGAAAAGGGAACCTTCCTACACTGTTGATTGGAATGCAAGCAGGTGCAGCCACTCTAGAAAACAGTATGGAGCATCCTCAGAAAGTTGAAAATAGAGGTACCTATGACCCAGCAATTGCACTACTGGGTATTTACCCTAAAAGTACAAATGTAGTGATCTGAAGGGGCATCTGCCCCTGAATGTTTATAGAAGCAATGTCCACAATAGACAAACTATGGAAAGAACCCAGATTTCCATCAACAGAGGAATGGATAAAGAATATGTGTTTTATATATACAACAGAATACTATGCAGCCATCAAAATGAATGAAATCCTGCCATTTGCAATGATGTGGACAGAACTGGAGGGTATCATGCCGAGCAAAATAAGTCAAGCAGAGAAATACAATTATCATATGATCTCTCTGATATGAGGAATTTGAGAGGCACAGCAGGGCTCAAAGGAGGTAGGGAGGGAAAAAATAAAATGAGATGGTCCGGGGAGGGAGACAAACCATAAAAGACTCCTAATCTCAGGAAACAAATTGAGGATTTCTGGGTGGTGGTGGGGGAGTGATAGGTTGGCTGGATTATGGAAAAAATAAAAATTAATTAAAAAAATTCTGCATTACTTGGAGAAAGCACAGTCCATGCTCTTTCCCACTGAGATCAATTATAAAATCTTGATAAAATATATGAGCTTCTATTTAAGGACTATAAAAAGTAAATAGCAGGTCTATTGAATCAATAGGTCATAATTCAAAATATTACCAACTGTGCAGTGAATTTTCCTTTTCCTACCCCCTCTGCTATCTTCCAGCCTATACTTAATACAGCCTAAAACCTGGAAGTGGGAATTGGATGGACAGAGAGAGCTTCAGGAGGTACCCTATAGTTATTGCTCATTGAGTAGGAATGTAACTTGATAATGTGCAAAGTGGAGGAAATCCACATTTAAAATTTTTTCTCCATTCTCTCACACTCCAACTTTCAAGAAATCCTTTATCAGAAGAAGTAGCAATAACAAAAGCAGCAACAGGGCCTAGTAAGAGCCAACAACTTTGAAAGGGAACCAGTTTCTCCAATCAAAGGAGCTTAAATCCAAAATGGGTCGACTGAATCTGCATTGCTTTTTTTCCCCTCTCTTTTCTTCCACAAATTGTGCCAAATGTATACATGGGAAGTGCATAGCAACATGGGGTAAATACAGCCCCAGCTACTAAACCAAAATAGGGAGGCCTAGGGATCCAAAAGTAAGTACTCATGAGATTACAGAGAGAGAGTAGATTGGGATAGCAAACTCATGAAGTTGTTTATGAAATCAAGTGCACATACGAATCTGACCCTAAAGAGCATAATATAGACTCTGAGAATTGAAAGAAAGGATAGCCCATCACTCAGGGCCCAGACTAGCCACTAGCTGATACAGATCCCAGAATACTACAAAGTCTTTGAAAATGGGACACTGAAACCACAACTCACAGAACGCTGGTTGGAAATTGTGCCCTGAACAAGACAGTGTTGATTGCCAGCAAAAGCTAAAATATTGACATGTGATTTAAACAAGACCCAGAATCTCATAATATGATATTAAAACACAATAAAAATCCAAAATCATTAAACATAAAGAATCAGGAAAATGGAAATTTGCATGGAAAAAATAATAAATAGACAGCAATACCAAGATGACACAATTGCTAGAATTCCCTGACCAAGCAGCTATTTAAAAATTACTTGTTTAAAAAAGCAGTTATAAAAATGCCACAAGGGTGAGAATAACTAGAAGGATAGAATGTCTTGGGGAAAAATAAAACATACACAAAAATGTAAATTTTAGAACTGAAAAACACAATAACTAAAATAAAAAGCAGAGCGGATGGGATCAGTAGCAGAATGGGGAGAAGAGAGAACAAATCAGTGAAATTGAAGGTAATGCAGTAGAAATGATCTAATCTGCAAAAAAGAGCAAAAACTAATTCAAAAACAGAGTCTCAGGCATGCAGAAACAAAACCAAAGATCTAACAGTTATGTCACTCAAATATCAGAAGGAAGAGAGACAGAGTACAGTGCTGAAAAAATATTTGAAGAAATTATGACTTAAAACTTCCCAAATTTGGGGCCATTTTCTTCTTGCCACCATGGACTCTGATGAGGAATCTCTCACTGCAATTGTTTTCTCCACATAATCAGCGTCTCTTACTGCTTTAAAGATTTTTTCATTGTCTTTATTTTGCAAAAGTTTGATCATAATGTATCTTGGCATGGATTTCTTTGGGATTATCCTTTTGCAATTTGTTCAGATTCTTGAATCTGTTTTTGTCTTTGCTACATTTGGGGAGTTTTCAGTCATTATTCTTTAAGTACTTTTTCAGCTCTATTCTCTCTCTTTTTTTTAATTTATTCCAGGACTCTTATTATATTAATGTTGGGTATTTTGTTATAGCTCCACAGGTTTTGATGCTATACTCTAAAAAAGTTTTAGTGTATTTTCTTTTTTGCTATTTGTTTCAGTTCACTGATTCTTTCCTCTGTCACTGTCTGCCACCACTTTGTTGTTAAACCCATGCAGAGCTTTTAATTTCAGTTGTGTTTTCAGTTGTAAAAGTTACATCTTGTTCTTCTTTGCAACCTCTATACCTTTGTTAAGACTTCCTATTTATTTGCTGTGGCTTTTTATCTTTTCACTTTTCTGAAGTGTATTCAGGGGCAATTGTCCTTTCATATAATTTTTATGATGGTGCCACTAAATCTTTGTCGGATAATTCTCACACCTATGTCATCTTGGTGTTGGAATCTTGATTATCTTTTTTCATTCAGTTTGAGATCTTCCTGGTTTTTTGTAATTTTCTATTGCAGTGTGGAGAATTTCATATTGTGTTCTGAAACTCTGAATCTAATTTACTTAAACCTTAGTTATCTTTCTCTAACACTACTATGGCATGGGAGGGGTGAAATATACTCATTGCTGACAAGTGGGGTTAGAAAGGCAAGTTTCCCGCTTAGCCTCCATTGACAGTCAAGAGAGGGGATGACATTACTGCTAAGCTGTAAGTGGGAGTTCTGGTTTTGATTAAGCTCCAGTTACTACATCCCTGCTTGAAGGGGTAGGACTTCCTTGTTATTGCACCCAAAAGACCCTCAGTGACACCATGAGGTAGTGGGTTCATTTCTAGCTGTCATGAATGAAAGTTGTTCCCTACTTCTCTGACACTGACTTGGTGGAAGTACTAGGTCACCTTGTCATAATCTGCAAGGGTAGACCTCTAGGCTCCCCATTCTGCCTTTACTGGTATGAGCAGAGGCAGGGCCGTAGTTTTTTCTATGGTGTTTGGTTGAAGCATAGCAGTACTATCTTAAAGGTTCTGTCTTGCTAGGGTGCCTCTATTCCTAGTCCTTTGACTAGAGAAAATGTACTTTCATTAGGGCTGCTTCTTTTTCTTTTGGGGGGGGGCGGTGTATGTGCCCATTGCTGCTTCCATGTTGCTGACTTCTTCAACTCCAAGCCTGGGACATACAAGGGAAAAGAAAACTCAGGGAACTCAGATTCTGAGATCCATAGATGGTTTGCCTTTTTCTCCATGTTTCAAAGTCTTAAAATTTGTAGTATATATAATTTCTACAGATTTTAGTTGTACTTAGGAGTAAAGATAAGTAAAGTATGTCTACTCCATCTTCTTTAAAGTGGAAGTCCTTCAAAAATATTTAAAGAATTAGGGGCGCCTGGGTGGCTCAGTCATTAAGTGTCTGCCTTCGGCTCAGGTCATGATTCCAGAGCTTGGGATCGAGCCCCACATCAGGCTCCCTGCTTGGTGGGAAGCCTGCTTCTCTCTTTCTCACTCCCCCTGCTTGTGTTCCTTCTCTAGTTGTGTTTCTCTCTGTCAGATAAATAAATAAAATCTTTAAAAATACTTAAAGAATTAAAATCATACAAAATATGCTCTCTGGATTAAAAAAGAATTAAACTAGAAATCAATAACAGAAAGATATCTGGAATATCCCCAAATACTTGGAAATTAAGAGATACACTCCTAAATAATTTATGAAACACCAGAGAAGTCACAAGAAGAAATAGGAAAAGAAATTGAGTTGAGGGATGTCTGAGTGGCTTAGTGAGTTCAGCGTCTGCCTTCAGCTCAGGTCATAATCCCAGTGTCCTGGGATCAAGTCCAGCACTGGACTCCCTGCTCAGCAGAAAACCTGTTTCTCCCTCTGCCTGCTGCTCTCCCTGCTTGAGTGTGTGCATGCTCTCTCCCTGTCTCTGACCAATAAATAAATAAAATCTTTAAAAAATATGTTTTTGAGTTGAACAAAAATAAAAACATACTTTAGTGAAACTCTGTTTCATTCAGCTAAACCAGTATGGACAGGGAAATTTCACAGCAGTCAATGCATAAATTAGAAAAAAGGATAAGTCTTATATCAATAATCTAAGCTGCCACCTCAAAAACTAGAAGGAGTACAGGAAATTAAATCCAAAACAAAGAAAATGAAGGAAATAATCAAGAGAAGATGAAAAAAACAGAAACACCAAAAAGTCAATGAAACTAAATTCTGTTTCTTTGAGAAGATCAGTAAAACTGATACACCTCTAGCAAATGTGCTCAAGAAAAATGAAAAGACACGAATTATCAACATCCCAGATGAGGCTAGTATTATAACTAGAGTTTTAAAAGATATTAAGGCTATATTTTGAACAATTTTTGTGCCAATAAATTTGGTAACCTGATGGAACGCAGTTATTCACTAAAAAACAAAACCACTCAAGTTATCCAGGAAAAGGAGATCACCTGAATATCCTTATGACTACTAAAGATATAGAATTTGGAGTCAAAACACTGCCACAAACAAAGCCCTAGCCCCAGGTTAAAAACCGCCCCTAGGAAAACTATTGAGCCAGACGAGGAATAAATAGTTAACAACTCAGTTTATGAGATCATCTTTATCCTGTTATCAAACCAAAGACATTACAACAAAACAAAACAAAACAAAAAACTAAGGAACAATATCCCTCCTGAATATAGATATGAAAAAAACCTTAACAAGATATTAGTATATTTAATCAAACAGTATATAAAAAGACTAATAATATAATTCATTATAAAAACAAATTTAAATTTTTTAAAAATCAACTCACTCCGTGCCACAAAAATATTTGACAAGATTCAATACCCACTCACATTAAAAACTCTCCAGAAACAAGAATAAAAGAGAAAAATTTTAAAGATTTTATTTATTTATTTGACAGAGAGAGAGATCAAAGTAGGCAGAGAGGCAGGCAGAGAGAGAGAAGAAGCAGGTTCCCCGCTGAGCAAATACATTTTTGTACTCTCAAATCAAAAGAGATTTTAAAGGAAGAAAGAACACCATCTTCATTCTTAGAAGACACGATTGTTTCTGTGAAAAATGTCAATCTACTATAGAGCTCCTAGAACAAATGAGCTTATCAAATTCATAGGATATCAGGTCTATGTACAAAAATCAGTTGTATTTCTATATCTTGGCAATGAATCATTGGAACTGAAATTTAAAATGAAGCACTGCCTTTTACAATACCACCTAAAGCATAAAACAATTATGTATAATCTAACAAAGTACATGCAAGACCTGTACCTTGAAAATATATCTTCACTGTATTACTGTTTTTAATAGCTCTAAACCACAAACTAGATAAAATGCCAAAAACAGAGGACTGGGTGAATGATGTGTGGTTCTCTGAAATAAAGGAACACTATTCAATCACTTAAAAAGACATTGTAGATTATTACTTATCAAAATGTGTTTTAAAGATTTGTTTTTTAAAAGTTGAAAACAGTATCTATGGTAATAGTTTCTGTGAAACTAGACACATGTGCATAAATATGAGTTGTGATAAATATCAAGATTTAAATAACATATCTCTAAGTGACAGATTGAATGTTTAAATTTTTACAACTACTTATCTGCTTTTCTTCATTTGTATACATGAACATGCATAGCTAATGTAATAATAATAAATATTTTTATAGATTAAATCTGGTCTCTGTCAGCACTCTTTATGTTGTTAAGAAGGAATGTTATAGGGTGATAGACATGTATCATCTTTGTGAATTTCTCTTCATCCTTCCCATCTTCATCAGAGGAGCTCTCTAGATAAATGTGGTCCCAACATTATCATATAACTGTGCTGCGGGGTGCCTGGGTGGCTCAGTTGGTTAAGCAACTGCTTTCGGCTCAGGTCATGATCCTGGAGACCCGGGATCGAGCCCCACATTGGGCTCCTTGCTCAGCGGGAAGCCTGCTTCTCCTGCTCTCAGTCCCTCTGCTTGTGTTCCCTCTCTAGCTGTGTTTCACTCTGTCAAATAAATAAATAAAATCTATAACTGTGCTGGGCTATGAATGGTTCAATTCAACCTTCATATTTTTCAATATTCTAGAATCTTAATCTTCATTACATTTTCTATTCCCTTAAAATACTAAGCTGCCACCTCAAAAACTAGAAGGAGACACACTGATATTTTGACATTATATATAATTTTTCATTTTTGAATTTCCTTTATTTTACCCTTACTGCATTTGGTGCGATAATATGACACATCACTAATTCCAAGATTAGTTTTAATCAAACAATAGTTTAAATGATCACATTCCTATTTGCATTTAAAAATATGATTTAGGTATTCATATCATGTGTATATTTAATTCAGATACTGCTGAGGAACCTAATTTCTGTTTTACTTGTACCGTCTGCATTGGAAAGAAATCACTAATTTACATCTTGAATTATTATTATGTTAAAATGTTCCTTAGCAGAAATCAGATCCTGACTTGTCAACAAAATCTTTTGCCTGATTTTTTTTTTTGCAAGTCACCTATTCCACCCTCTCTATTAAATGATTATGGAAATGAGTATACACTGGTCAGGTCATTGGATTTGAAAGAGAACTCTGGCCCATAATATGAACTCTAGCATATAATTATGCAACTGAGTAAAAACCCTGGTAACTGAGTTAACCATGACACATGTGCAGCATTTAGGAGAATAGAGTACTTGGGTTCCAAATCCTGGCTTACTGGTGAGGGATCATGGGGAAGTGACTTTCTCTCTCTCAGCCTCTAGTTCCTCCTTTGTAAAATCATGATAAGGTCAGTACCTTCCTTGGAGTGATGATATGAAGATTCATGAACATGGAGATTCACTACATGGGAAGTGCCTAGAACAGGGCCTGGAACTCAATAAATATTACCTATATTGGATTAAAAGACACTAAGTGATCTAATGACAGTTACATGACTGGCAAAATATACCAACATTTACCTACTGAGTCCTGAATTTCATACTTATGCTAATTGCTATAGCATTACCAGCATTAGTGTAAACTTCCAATAATCAAATGCAGTAAGTGTTAGCATCTCCATTTCATAAGCAGCACAACATAGTGGTAAGAGTTCAGATGGAGAATCAGATTTCCAAGATTTTAGTCATGGCTTTATTACTTACTAGCTACATTATCTGGGGCAGATCATTTAAACATTCAAAGCTTCAGTTTCCCCATCTGTACAGGAGGGAGCACTTTAAGGACAAAAGGTCTACATCATGGAATTATTGTGAGGATTAAATTAGCTACTGCATATTAAGGTCTTAGCACAAATGGGAAGAGTTGGGGGTCCGCAGAGAAAGAAAGATGAAACATAGCTATCTCAGGCTTCTGGCTATTCTCCCTGATCTGTGCCTCACAGGCACTATTTGCCCAAAAACACTCAGGCCAGGAAATAGCCTAACCATATCACAGACAACAAGTCAATGGTAAAACTTCTAGTGCTGTTTCAAAAGTAAAGATTGACCCCACACACATCCTTGAGTCGTTTTTGCAGGATTGAAACTGAGTCCTATAGGGTTTAAAGACCCTCCATTGACCCACTTCTTCACAGGAATACTAACCTTGTCTTAGAGGCAAACAACAGAAAGAGCTTGGTGGCCTAGACACCTACTCACACCTCTATCTCATTATGATATTACCCCCCAACCCCCCCACCCCTGCCAGAGAAGCACGAACCTCATTAACATAACATACAACCTTAGGCCCGCCTCTCCATAGGATGACAAAATTCCCCTTTCTGAATATTCATCCTAACCCTAAGTAAAATGAACCCACTAACCCTTGCTCAGGGAGTCATGGTTCGGAAGCTATTCCCAGTCATCTCCTTATTTGTAGCAACTCAAGTTTTCCTTTGTGTGACAACCCAAACTGGTATAGTCTCCACTTGTAACTCACTAAGGAATGAATTCACATTAGTTGTTACAATGGCACATAAAAAAATCAGGAATTCTTAGCAGTTATTACTGCTACTAGAACAGATGATCATAAATACATTGTCCCACGTCACAAGCTGCCTAAATCTCCATCCTATGTTCTTTGCATGGTTCTGTGCTGCTTGTGATAGCAATTCAATTCTCCGTTCTTGGTTTCAGTGAAGATCCTCATCTTTAAAATAAGTGTTGTCATCTCTTGCTGTACTAAACAGCTCTGCTGCTCCAAAAAGCAACTCCTGGATGGACTGAGATAGTTTAAAGGAAAATTATAGAGTTTTAAGTGCATATTTAAGGAATGGAAAATATTGAAATTAATGAGATGCAAGTTCCGATCAAGAGGTAAGAAAAAATAACAATAAACACAAAGGAAAAAGAAGGGAATGATAGAAATCAAACTCAAAATAAAATATTAATAAAAACAATACAACTGGCCAACACCATAAGTTGGTTATCTGAAAAGACAAATACTGGAAGTGAAAGAGGGCCTTAATAAGATACTGTAGAAACGTAAAAATAATAAAATGCTAATGTGAAGAATAGGTGCCAATAAACTTGAAGATCAAATTAATCATGTTTTTAAGAATTTGCTTGAACTGATCAAGAATATACAGACTAAAAGCACCTGAGAAACTGAATTAGTAGTCAAACAAATCTAAGCTCAAAATAAGCAGATCACATGATGATTTCTTTTCTTCCTGGCTGATTTGAGATTGCTCCTGAGAGAAGGCAGTGCAGTCTTCAATGGTCTTCAACTCTTTTTATTCTCATTCCCCAAAAGAATGTCTAAGAACAATGCGCTTCTTTGCTGATTGCAAAATGAGCAAAAATGAGCAAAAAAAAAAATGACTGTTTTCGTCATATGTGTAAGATGGTCTAAGGAATAAAATTTCCCACACATCGTGACTAAAACTATTAAATCATTATTTACTACTCACAATTATCTACTTTAAATATACATAGTTCCCACTCTTCCTTGATATCATGCATCCATTCTGTTGCCAAGATTTTTATAACATTTTATACTCAAGTATCTATAATTAAGTCATAGAAAAACATATATGTAAATTAAAATAAATTTTTAAAAATTTTTTATGAACACAATGCTCTATGTGTTATTTTTTTCTTCTGGATTGGTTTACAATTACACTTACCACCATTATATAATTGTTTAAGACAATATTAATATTAAATGTCTTAATAAAAATTATTAAACCTAAAAATAAAATTACTTTCAAATTCATCTCTTCATACATTGGATGAGGATAGGCTCTCGATTAACTGATATATCTCTGAATTAATACCACTTTCTGGCACAATGAAATAGAGTATACCATTAATTCTATCCCTCTTTTACATTTTTGTAGATGTAAGGGCTAAGAAACTTTATTCCCATAAACAACTACTAGAAGGAGTTTAGTATAGCAAATCACTCAATTCCCTAAACTCTTTCTGAATTATATGCCCAAATCACTTAGTCATAGTTCATCAAAAACTATATTTAATGATCTATCAGTGGGCAAGCCTATTAAGTCCACTTGATATCTCAGGTAGATCAATTTCAGGAATAAATACATATGGAGAAGATATGGAAATGGTACAGATTGCCTATGCATTCCTAGGGATTTAAGTCACCCAAACTCAAAAATCATTGCTTTGTTGTACCACCTTAAAACTGCAAGTTTGCCTAACATAATTTTTTATTAAAAAATTAGAAAAACCTAAAGCAAAACTGTTAACATTTGTTCATTTGGGATGTGAGTATATAAGTGGGTTTCTTCTAGAATTTCTCTACTTTTTTGTGAATTTTAAATAATCTCATTTAACATAACTCATTCCAACTTGACAATGGTTAAAAACACCTAATGGGAACATTTTGTTCAAGTCGCAGTGCAAGCCCCATCTGATGTGTAGCACACCTGTTTCCATTGTGGCATTTAGCTGCTTTGATGTCTCAGATTTCACTGTCAAGTTCAAGATGTACTTTCTTAAATAACCATTTAAAATCCACTGAAGAGCAGGTAGAGAGCATGGAGGTTTGTCAAAGTTGAAAGCCCCAGATTAAGATTTACGTTGATGTATGTTTAACCAGCCTCCACCCACCAGACCCACAAGCACACATTCTGAAAATACACTGTGCAGAGGGATCCTTGAGAACAGAAGTATAGCCAAGGTTTGATAACCAGGATATCCAGCCTATGAACTGATGGGGTTTGGACAGGGAATGGTAGGACTCTGAAACCACTTAGCCCGAAGGAGGTGACCTAGGAAGTAAATAGTGAGCTCGAGCACATACATTAGATGGTCAAAGTCAAGTAGTATTCACTAGGTAGCACAACACCAAGGCTTTGGAAGGATCATTGCAAAAGCAGCCTGTTAGGGGAGAAAAACTACAGACTGAGGAGTCAGATGATGTGAGTTCAAATTCTGGGTCTCCTGCCATGAGCCAGCTTACCGCTCTTAAACAGATTGCTTAATTGACACCTTAGTTTCATTGTATATAAACTGGGGGTTATAACTCCTATCTGAAAAGACCATTGTAGGTTTAGGTTTACATTAAATGAGAGGCATTGATGTAATAGGTCCTGGTCGAGCCTAACCTGGAGGACACATCCCCTCAAAACATGTTTCTTTCATTTTGTAATTTTCTAAAAGACATTCTCACACCATTTTAGGTATTGGGAGTAGACAAGTTTCAATGGATGGTACCTGGATTTGGGCAGTGGAGAGTTCTAGGTGGACAATTATATGCAGGTTTGAGATAGTACGCTGTATTAAAGAGCCCCGGTATCCGTCTGGGTAAAATTCCTGCCTCTGCCACTTTCTAGATGTAAAACAACATAGAGGCATCACTTTACTTATCTGTGTCAAGTCCCTCAACTGTAATACTGCTGCTATAGACTGAATGCTTGTGTCCTAAAATTCATATGTTGAAACCTAATCTCTAATGTGATGGGATTAGGGAGACGATTAGTGTTAAAAGTGGAGCCTTCTTCCTTGGGACCAGTGCCCTTACAGAGACCCCAGAGAGCTTCCTAGCCCCTTCCACCACATGAGGACACAACAAGAAGCCAGCTGTCTACGAACAAGGAAGCATATCCTCACCAGACACCATCAAGACTAAAAGATAAGTGTCTTACTCAAAGGACAGTTACAAGGATTAAAAGGGATAATCTTTTAATAATCTTTAATCTGTAATCTTCTAAGGCTTTGGCATTGTTCTTGGCACATAGTAAACACTCAGTGTTAGTTATTTTACACAAGTACACACCCAATTTTATTCAAGACACTATTACCTGCCAACTATGCCTACATGAGTTTCTACTACAGCTGTGTCCTCAAAAAACTGCTGAATGGTTTAGCTGACAACCAAGGTGGATAATCATTCCTTTACAGTCTTGCTTCTCCATGTATGTTCTGCAGAGACCCCCCAACATCAGTGTTATCTGAGAACTTGTTAAAAATGCATAATCTCAAGCCCCACCCCAGACATACTGCATCACAATTTGCATTTTTACAAGATGCCTAGGTCTTTCCTGTGCATATCATAGATTGAGAAGCCACCTGAGGTCTTGTCCCCACTGAAATGTCTCACAGTCTGGTAGCAGGCAGAACTCCCTCTGGTACCTTCAAGAAAGACTCCACTGTGACCTTGATCTCTTTTAGAAGTTCTCCATGTCCTCTCTGGTCTGGCCAGTCCTTCCAGGACAGGGACAGTTAGGTCTACTTCTGCTTTCCCTCCAGCACTGAGCGCAGCATTGCTTAGCCTGTTCTCTTCTACTAGATGGCAAACTCCATGAAGACAAGGGCTATGTTTTGTGTTTCTTCTGTGTACTACACTTTCCCTTAGCTTTTCAGTGTAAAGTAAGTACAGCAGTCATCCTTGCTGTCTCGATTATGATCATTTCAGCAGACTTGCCTGGAGGGGGAGATTTTCTAACTGCCATGGCTCAGGGTAGCAGTTCAGAGGGGGCATAAGAAAGAATGGCCAAAACCTGTCCCTTGTACTCCTGATTCCATTCCAGAAAGCTGCTTTCCAAACAGAAATGACCCTGACAAACTGAGTGTATCCTAGGATGGCTTAGCTACTAGCCATATTGTCAGCCTACCCATCGAGCCACCTGCCCTTTAAGATCCAGAAACACTCTGAATAACAACCCTGGAGGCAGTCTGTGCACCAGCAATGGAGTAAGAAGAAAGGCTGACTAATTTGGAAAAAATTCTCTTTCCTCCTTTTCTTTCCAGGCACTGCTAAAGAAAATAAGAGAAGGGAGAATAAGGTTGAGCTTGGCTGGGCACCATGCTAACCACCTTATATAGATTATTTACTTAATTTGTTTCTTTTTATATGCTTCCTAATTCACAAACATTTGTAAGAATAGTGCAAGAAATTTCTGTATTCCTTTACCTAGATTTGCCAATTGTTTACATTTTTATGTGTCTATTCATTTTATCATTCATTCTCATTCTTCTGCTTTCTCTCTCTATATATATACTATGTATACATTTCCCACCCCTCAGGGAATTCTACTAAACATTTATTAGTAAGTAATATGTTCAGTTAGCCACTGTATAGTACATCATTAGTTTTCGATGTAGTGTTGTAGTGTTAAACACTCGATGTAGTGTTCCGTGATTCATTAGCTGCACATAAAACCCAATGCTCATTACAGCATGTGCCCTCCTTTCAATACCCATCACCCAGCTACCCCATCCCTCCAACACCTTCCCCTCTGAAACCCTCAGATTGCTCCCCAGGGTCCAGAGTCTCTCAGGGCTCATCTCTCTGATTTCTCCCCCTTCAGTTTTCCCTCCCTATACTATGTATACATTTGACCGTTGAACAATGCAAGGGTTAAGGGCACCCACCTCCATGCTGTCAAAAATCTGCATATAACTTTTGACTCCCCCCAAACTTAACTACTAATAAATAGCCTATTATTCACTGGAAGCTTTACCAATAACTTAACAGTTGACTAACACATATTTTGCATGTTATATGTATCCTATACTGTATTCTTATAATAAAGTAAGCCAGGGGAAAGAAAATGCTATTAAGAAAATTGTAAGGAAGAGAAAATATCTTTACAAAAATATTGTGCTATATTTATTGAAAAAAACCATGTATAAGTGGACCTGAGTAAGTCAAACCCATGTTGTTTGGGGGTCAACTATATATTTGTGTACACACACACACACACACACGCGCGCGCGCGCGCACCTACTTTCTTTTTCTGAACCACTGTAAATTAGAAACATTGTGCCACACGACTCTTAAATATTACAACATGTATTTCTTAAGAACAATGCCATTCTTTTTTTAATTGGGGTAAAATATGTAGAACATGAAGTTTACCATTGTTAATTTGTTAAGCGTACAATTCAGTAGAATCAAGTATGTTCACTTACTGTTGTTGTGCAACTTTTACCACTGTTCATCCCCAGAACTTTCTCATCATTCCCAAACTGAAACTCTGTCCTCATTAAACAACTCCCCATTTCCCACTCCCCCAGCTTCTGATAACCACCATCTATTTTCAGCCTCTATGAATTTGCCTACTCTAGGTACCTTGTAAGTTACATGGACTCATACAGTATTGTTCTTTTGGACTGGCTTATTTCACTTAGCATAATGTCTTCAAGGTTGTAGCATGTGTCAGAATTGCCTTCCTTTTTAGGGCTGAATAACATTTCATTGTATGAGTGGACCATATTTGTTTATGCTTTCATCCATTGAGGATACTTGGATTAACGCCATCTTTTGGCTATTGTGAATAATGCCACTATAAACATGGGTGTACAAATATCTGTTCAAGTCTCTGCTTTCAATTTATTTGGCCATATACCCAGAAGTGGAATTGCTCTTTTGTATGGTAACAGTATCCATTATTTTTTTCAGAAACCATCAAACTGGTTTTTTTCCACATGTTTTGTACCATTTTACATTCCCACCAGGAGTGCACAAGGGTTCCAATTTCTCCACAACTTCACCAATATTAATTATTTTAACAGTAGCTAACCTAATGGGTATGAAGTGGTATCTCATTGTGGTTTTGATTTTCATTATCCTAATAATAGTGACATTGAGCATCTTTTATATGCTTATTGCCCATTTTTATATTTTCCTGGGAGAACTTTCTATTCAAGTCCTTTGCCGATTTTTAATTGTTTTATTGCTGTGGAGTTGTGGGGGTTTTAAAAATATATTTGGATATTAATCCCTTATTAAATATATAATTTGCAAATATTTTCCCATTTTGTGGGTTGCATTTTTACTCTATTCATAGCATTTCTTTGTTGCACAAAAGTTTTTAATTTTGATGAAGTCTAATTTATTTTTTCTTTTGTTGCCTGTGCTTTTGGTGTCATATACCAGAAATCATTGCCAAATCCATTTTCATGAAGCTTTTCCCCTGTTTTATTCTGAGAGTCTTATGATTTTAGCTATTATATGTTGGTCTTTAATCCCCTTTGAGTCAATTTTTGTATATGACTTAAGGTAAAGGTCCAAATTCATTCTTTTCTTTCTTTCTTTCTTTTTTTAAGTAGGCTCCACACCCAACGTGGAACCTGGCACAGGGCTTTATCTCATAACCATGAGATCAAGACCTGAGCTGAAATCAAGAGTCAAACGCCTAACTCACCAAGCCATCCAGGTGCCCCCCATCCCCAACTTCATTCCTTTACATGTGAATATCAAGTTTTCCCAGGCTACTTGTTAAAAGTCTACCCTTTCCCCATTGCCCTTTCTCCTGGTGGCACCTTAATCTTGGACTTGCAGCCTCCAAAACTGTGAGAAAATAAATTGGTTTGTTTAGGCCACCCAATCTATGGTATTCTACTATGGCAGCCAAAGCAGATTTAACAACTTTGGCTGTTTTTAAAAAAATGTTGAGTCCTTTGTATTCCTTAGGTAAATCTCAATTGTTCATGGCTTATAATCCTTTTAGTACACTGCTGGATTTTGTTCGCTATTATTTTGTTGAGAATTTTTACCTCTCTATTCAGGATGGTTATCGATCTGTGGTTGCTTGTGATGTCTTTGGCTCTGATACGATAAAGCTGGATTCAAAGAATAAGTTACAAAGTATTCACTTCTCTCATGTTTTGGAAGAGTTTGAGAAGGACTGGTGTGAATTCTTCTGTACATGTTTGATAAAATACATCAGTGAGGCCATCCTGTCCTGGGATTTTCTTTGATGGGAGGTTTTTAATTACCAGTTCAACCCCAGATATGGATTTACTTAGATTTTTCTATTTGTTCTTGACACAGGTTGTTAGTTTGAACATTTCTAGAAATTTATCCATTTCATCTAGGATATCTAATTTGTTGGCATGCAACTGTTTGTAGTATTATCTTATAATATTTTTTAATTTTTAAAAGTCAGTTGTAATGTCCTCAGCCTCAATTCTGATTTTAGTAATTTGAATCTTCTCTATGGCTAGAGGTTTGCCACCTTTGTTGGTCTTTTTGAAGAGCCAATTTTTTGGTTCTGTTGATTCTACTGTTTCTCTATTCTGAGTTCTATGCTTTTGTTTCTTTCTTTTTAACGATGTTATTTTTAAGCAATCTCTACACTCAACATGGGGCTCAAACCCAGAACTGCAAGATCAAGAATCGCAGGATCTTCTGACAGAGCCAGCCGGGCACCCCAAATTCTATTCTTTAATTTCTGCTCTAAACTACTACTTCCTTCCTTCTACCTCTGTAGGGTTAGGTTTGCTCTTATTTTTCTAGTTCTTTAAAGTATAAATAGTTATTGATTTACAATCTTTCTTCTTAATAAATCTCTTTAAAAAGTATTTTTTTTAAGGAGGGGCCTGGTCGATGGAGTGTCTGGTTCTTGGTTCTGGCTCTCCAGTCATGGTCTCATGGGTCCGTGACATACAGCCCCAGGACAGGCTCTGTGCTCAGTAGGGAGTCTACTTGAGGATTCCCTTCCTCTGTCCCTCTCCCACTCACTCATGTGCTCTCTCTAATAGGTAAATAGATCTTTTAAAAAAAAGTATAAAATCTTTATTCTTCTTTGTAGGAGTTTACAGCTATACCTGTCCCTCCAAGCAAGGCTTTCACTGTGTCTATTAAGCTTTGGTATAATGTCCTTTCATTTTCACCCACCTCAAAGTATTTTCTAATTATCCTTGTGATCTCTTTGATCATTCTAATGTCTATAGGATCTATAGTTACAGCTCATCTTCCACTTCTGATATTAGTAATTTGTGTCTACTATTTTTCTTAGTCTGCCTAGATGTTACTGATCTTTTCAAAGACCCAGCTTTTGGTTTAATTGATTTTCTGTATCAATTTCCTGTCTTAAATTCACTTCTGCTCTAATTCTCATTACTTCTTTTGTTCTGAGTCCTTTGGATTCGATTTATTCTTTTTTCCTTCCTAATTTCCTAAAGTGGAAACTTAATAATTGATTTTAGATCTTTCTTCTTTTCTGGTACATCTATTCAGTACTATCAATTTTCCTGTAAGCACTGATCTTGCTGCATACCACAAATTTTGAATAGTTGTGTTTTCAGTTTCATTTAGTTCAGAATATTTTTAAAGATTGTATTTATTTCTTTGTCAGAGAGAGAAGGCACAAACAGCAGGAGCAGCAGGCAGAGGGAAAAGCGGGTTCCTCAATGAGCAAGGAGACCAATGAGGGACTCGATCCCAAGACCCTGGGACCATGACCTGAGCTGAGGGCAGATGCTTAAACAACTGAGCCACCCAGGCATCCCTAGTTCAGAATATTTTTTATGTTTCTCTTGAGATTTCTTCTTTGATTCATGTATTATTTAAAGTATGTTGTCTAAGGACACCTGGGTGGCTCAGTCAGTTAAGCAAGCGCCTTTGGTTTAGGTCATGATCCCAAGGTCCTGAGATCGAGTTCCACATCAGGCTCCTTGCTCGTTGAGGAGCCTAGTTCTCCCTCTGCCTGCTGTTCCCCCTGCTTGTGCTTGCTCTCTTCTTCTCTGTCAAATAAATAAACAAAATCTAAAAAAAAAATATATTGTGTAATCTCTATATATTTTGGCATTTTCCAGTTATCTGTTAGTGATTTCCAGTTTAATTCCATTGTTATATGAGAATAGCTACTGTGTGATTTGTATTCTTATACATTTGTGAAGGTGTGTTTTTGGTCCAGAATGTAGTCCATCTTGGTGAATGTTCCATGTAAGCTTGAGAAGAATGTGTATTCTGCTGTTATTGGATGAACTAGTCTATAGATGTCAATTGTGTCCAGTTGATTAATGGTATTAAGTTCAACTCTGCCTGTTGGATCTATCCTTTTCTGATAGAGGGATGTTGAAGTATACAACTATGACAGTAGATTCATCTCTTTCTCTTTGAATTTCTATTGTTTTTACCTTACAAAGTTGATGCTCTGTTTTTCTCCTTCTAGTAGCTACTAGGCTACTGCTTTTCAAGGCTACCATTGATTTGGCAAGAGAAGGCTGTGAATACAGAACGTTAATACACAAGAGAGGCCTCTGTTGTTACCAAGATACAGTTTTTTTTCTTGAATAAAATGCTCCAAAGACTTTTGCAAGTCTTCAATTAATTACCAGAGTTGTAGAAAAGTTTATTTTGACAATTTGCCATGGTTTTCCTTGCTTTCATGAAGGAGTATAGTTTTGGAGGTCCTTACTCTTCCATTCGGCAAGTGTTTGTCCCCTTTAATGCTTTTTGGTTCTAGTCCCATACTGTCTCTGTGACTTTGGGTTACTCTCATTACTTCTCTGGGCTCTCTTCTTCTGTATAACACAGAAAGGTCCATTGGTGTGAAGGCTGATTATTCCCAAGATCATTTTTCTCATGATCCATCCTATGTGCAGTTTAACTTTTGATCATGAAATATATTAATACTCTGTTTCAATGATTCTAAGATATACTTATTTTTTCAATTTTAACATCACTGATATTGGAATGCATCATTGATGTATAAGATGGCATTGTTTCATGGTTTAATTTTCAGCATTTAAAAAAAATTTTTTTTAAATATTTTATTTATTTATTTGACAGAGAGAAACACAGCCAGAGAGGGAACACAAGCAGGGGGAGTGAGAGAGGGAGAAGCAGGCTTCCCGCCAAGCAGGGAGCCTGATGTGGGGCTCGATCCTGGGTCTCTGGGATCATGACCTGAGCCGAAGGCAGTTGCCCAACCAACTGAGCCACCCAGGCACCCCTAAAAAAAAATTCTTAATGGTACCTAAGAGAACATCTTTAAAAAATGACATTTTAGATTTTATATAATGTACATTAAGTTAATTCAATTCAGGAGGCTTTAATGCACATTAAATTCATAGTGAGTTGATTCAAGCTTTTTGATAAGGGTCACCAAGATAACATTCTATTCCTTTTCTGCAAGCCCTGGACCAAGGGTGTATTGTTCGAGTTCCTCAAATGCCCACCTTCTCTGTAAACCTCAGAGTCTAGAAAAAAGGAGTAAACTTTAACCTATTGATCTTTAACCCTAGGACATTAAAACTGGCAGGAAGGGCGCCTGGGTGGCTCAGTTGGTTAAGCGACTGCCTTCAGCTTAGGTCACGATCCCGGGTATCCAGGATCGAGTCCCATATCGGGCTCCCTGCTCAGCGGGAAGCCTGCTTCTCCCCCTCTTACTCCCCCTGCTTGTGTTCCCTCTCTGGCTGTGTTTCTCTCTGTCAAATAAATAAAATCTTTAAAAATAAACAAACAAACAAACAAATTAATTAATTAATTTAAAAAACTGGCAGGAATCCTCGAGAGCAATGCCCAACCCTCTCTTTGTGCACAATGAGATACTGAGTCCCAGCTTGGCAAAAGTACTTCCCAAGGTCACAGAGATTTCGTGGCAAAGTGAGAGCTGGGACCATGGTCTGCTGTTCTCTACTAGACCAGGCTGCTTCTCCTTTATCTCTTCACTCTCAGTGTCACATTTATCTGTGTATTACTTTTTCAAATCATCCTAAAGACATTCTCCCCACCTTAATGGACAGTCTGAACGAAGACAGCTACACATTTTTAAAATCAATAAATCATGTTTGTATTTCTAGTAATGTGGTCTCCATTTAGACAAAAGTAAAAATGCTAAGATAAGCCAGAGTTCTGTTACAAACCACTAGGTTCTTCTCCTTCCAGGTACCAGCCAGACCACTGTTGGTGGGAGGGAATGTGCTGACAGCAGCCTTTGTTAAACCTCAGTGGCAACCCAAATGTTTATAAGTCAACTAGGTCAGGAGATGTAGGTTTTAGCCTCAGCCCTGACAACAGTTACCTGGCTGTGTGAACCGATGTCTTGGTGGGTGGGGCAACATTTGGTCTGAGGTTTCTGCAGCCAAAAATGGAGCAATCTGGGAGGCAATCTTTTTAGGACAATTGGATCAAATAGGTAGGGATCAGGAACAGATAGGGATTAGGAACCTTCAAAAAGTATATAACCCTTGATGTAGAAATTCAGTTCCTATGAATTTATAAGATTATAATTATATATTATTATATATCACTTTTAAAAATATATTGTATACAAAATATAAATTACATAAATATTTTTCTTATTCATTACATGTTATTAATAAGATTAGGCATACAAAAACATATATATATGGAACTTGTGCATTATAATGAAGAAGTGGAAATAATCTAATGTTCAACAACATGATTAAATACATTATAGCTCCCCTTTACAGTGAAATGTTACACAGCCACTAAAAATTAAAATCAAAAGGAAGAATGTATTTGTGGTCATGGAAAACTTTTCATAATTTATCAAAAGGTGGCTTATAAAACAGAGTATAAAAGAAAATATGAAATCTAATTCCATGTGTATAAATTAAAAATGTATGTATCTCTATGCATAGGAAAAAAGATTGGAAGTGTGTTCATTAAATGTCAACAGTGGCTTCCTGTGATTGGTGGAGTTAGTACTTTTTTTCTCCATTTGCTTTTCTATGTGTTGTGTATCTTTTTTTTAATTTATTTATTTTTTATTGTTACTTAAAATTTTTTTCCAGTGTTCCAAGATACATTCCCCATTCCCCACACCCAGTGCTCCACGCTTTAGGTGTCCCCAGTACCCACCACCAGGCTCTCCCATCCCTCCACCCCCCTCCCTCCAAGTCCCTCAGTTTGTTTCTGTGTCCAAAGTCTCTGCTGTTTTGTTTCCCTCCCTAGATTACCCTACTTCCCATTTACTTTCCTTCTCCCACTCTCCTCCAGGTTACCCCTCATGCACCGCAAGTAAGTGAAACTATGTGTTGTGTATCTTATGCCAAAATTGTGTTTTCTGAAAATTTAAAGTTTAATGCTAAATAAAAAGCAAGAGAGACCACTTAAAGCAGAAGAGGCTCAGTAGTGGGGAAAACAGTAAGAATGAACTCATGAACCTGAAAAGATCCTGGAGTAAGGAGTGCTGGCCAGGGCAAGGCAGAACTTTGCTGTATAGTCAGAGCTGCTTTGGCTTTCTGGAAGTTTCCTGTGGAGGAATACAGGGGATGGGTTCCATGAACTTAAGGGTCTGTACCCCAGAGCAAGGCACTGTCTCCTGCCCACATATCTACATACTCCCCCAAGCAACACGCAGCACAGTTCCCCAATAAGTAGTATCTAAATGTTTAATGACTGAAGAATGATAAGTACATATGCACCTATTAGCCACTCATTAAGAAACACATTTTTACATAACACAGCCGAGGCAAAAAGTGCATGATTTCAGGCAAATCTCCAAAATAATATTTTAGAAAGAAGTGCTTCATTTACTACATCCTGGTATTTTCAAATAAATATATACACAAAAAGGTTACTCACTCAGCTATATTTCTACAACTTCCCCTGTGTTTGGGGGAAAATATGCCTCCAAGCCTAGCACGCTGTAAAAGATTTATTAAATTAAAATAACTTCTCATCTTTATGAAATGATTAAACCCAAGCTTGCTTTGAAAAGACTTAGAGCAGTCAACCTTAATCTAGTTCTCACTTTGGCACTGGCCAGCCATAGGATGCTGAACAAGTCATGTCCACCAACCTGAGGTTTCCACCTTTCCATCTGTACAATCTATCATAAACCTCCTCTCAATCTAAGGATAATGACTCCACAGCTACGATAAGCCTCTGTGTCACCTGTGAAAAATATAGAAGACTTTTGGATTCCTGCACAAAGCCTTGTTTCCATTAGGGTTTCTGGTATTGAACATGCAGAACTCCCTTCACCCAATGGAATGATTCTGCTTTTATTGACTCTCATGGTTCAGAGTCACTGCTAAAGGACGGGGAAGACAGGTTGATCTCCAGAAAGTCTCATTAGGACTGGCATTGAGGAAGGAAGACCCCTGTCTGGTCAGTAGTGACTTCTACACATAAGATTCCTCCTCAAAAATATCTCCCCCCTATTCCACCAATTTGAGAGACATTGGGGTTGATCAATGAGTTTGCATATATAGAGAAATTATTTAGCCTTTGGTGTCTATTGCTTTAATCAGCTGTCCATAGAGAGGAAATGGTCTCATTCAAAGTTCTACTGATTTTTAGGGTACCTGGGTGACTCAATCAGTTAGGTGTCTGACTCTTGATTTTTGCTCAGGTCAGGATCTCAGGGTCATGGGATGGAGCCCTGCATTGGGCTCTCTGCTGGACATGGAGCCTGCTTGGGATTCTCTCTCTCCTTCTGCTCCTTCCCCACCCCACCCCCCACTTGGGTGTATGGTTCTACTGATTCCTCTGGAGGACAGAGAAGAGAGAGACAAAAAGGAAAGGGTACATGAAAATGGCGAAAGAAGGTTATTCATTACCATATGTCAGATTTTTCCTCATTGGGGATTCTACTTTCCTTGGCTTGTTATATTTCCATCCTTTCCATCTATATTATGGACACTCAGAAATTACTGTTGCCCTCTGTATTATAATGTGAGGGTAAGTAAAGCTAACTTTTATAACTCAAACTTTGGTGGCTTAACAAAAATAAGGCTGTTTGTTGCTCATTTCACAATCCAATGTAAGACTTCTTAGTTGAGCAGCTTGTTCACTGTCATCCTGGACCTAGGCTCTTCAACTCTTCAGAGTTCTCCCCATCAGTCTGATATTTAAAAAAAATCATATAGAGTTGTTAAGGGCTAAGTCTGAACAGCATTCACATCATTTCTACTTAAATTTTATGTAGAATATTCACATGGCCATACCTTATTGCAGAGGAGCCTGGGAATATAGTGAGCTACGTGCCTAGGAAGAGTAGAACATGAATATCGGTGCCTAGGAAGAGTAGAACACGAATATCGGTGACTGCTAAGTGTCTCTGCCACGTCCTCTAAGGTCAAGTTCTCCATTATTTGATTTTCAGTTAGGAATGCAAATCACTAAGACTTTGGGAGGCAGTGGCTGTAACGGAAATAGAGCAGATTCTGGAGGTAGACACTGGGTTTTAAACCCTGGTCCTGCTATTGACCAAATTTGTGGCCTTGGAAAAAGAACTTGGCCTAAGCCTTGCTTTTCTCATTATTAAAATGGGTATAATAATCATAGCTTCCTCACAGAGCTTCTAGGAAGGGTAGTTCATGTAAAAATGATTGGCATGGGAGGTGCCTGGGTGGCTCAGTCAGTTAAGCATTCAACTCTTGGTTTCAGCTCAGGTCATCTTTCCAGGGTCGTGAGAGTGAGCCCCATGTTGAGCTCCGTGCTAGGCACAGAGCCTGCTTGTCCCTCTCCCTCTGCTCCTCCCTGTGCTCACTCTCTCACTCTCTCTCTTTCTCTCTCTGTCTCACGAATAAATAATCTTTAAAAAAAAATGACTGGCATGAAACTTGGCATGGAGAAGATGCCCAGTAGAAGGTCCCCTTTTTAAAATACCGGCAGGATTTTCTAAAGGTGAGGCCTGCTGCTCTAGCCTGTCTCTCAGATACCCAACCAGGCAAAAGGGAGACAGGAGGCAATGAGATCAGAGAGCTAACAGGGACTTGCAGCCCATTTCAAAGGCTTGAACTGTCATTCTGAGTGAGCGGAGGAACCTCTGGCAAGTATCAGTACCTACCTCACAGGGTTATTTGGAGGGTTAAATAAAATAGTACAGCCATGCTGAGCCCAGTGCCTCACACACAGGCATCGACATTATTATAAACAGCACTCATACTCTCCATTCTCCCCAACAATAGGGAAGTGGTACAGGCTGTCTGAGGAAAAAGGGAAAAAAATCATGGCATCCTTTCAGCTGACTCACTTTTCTTAATGGTGTGAAGAAGGAGACTGGGGCCATGTCGGAAGACAAAGAATTCAGGCCTGGAAAGTTCTTTGTGCTCCAGAGGAAAAAGATATCCTGCCCGTTGATGTCGCTATTAGTTTGAAAGCCCAACGGCAGGCTTTGAAATGTAGGCAGCCTCTCTTCAACATCTAGTTATGTGTCCACAGCACAGGAAGGGAAAAAGCCAACTGTTTATATGCAGTAGTATTTCTGGTAACTGAACTTATTAGTTTAAAAGGAAATATTTACAGAGCTTACAAAATGGCATGCTTTCTGTCCATGGAGACCTGTTTTAATTAAAGCTCTATCTTTAAAATTCATTAATCAGTTCTAGGAGATTAGGAGCCTGCATATTAGATTTCAGCATGTGAGCTCCACATATTCCCTTCTGCAGGTGCGAGAGGCAAGGATTTAAACGATTGTGAGGATCTCTTCTTTCATTTGATTTCAGTTTTCTTTAAAGGCACTGGCTGCCTAGCCTCAGGAATGTCACTTTTTTTCTGTGGCATGAGCAACTCTGTGGTCTATTATGTAGACACCTCATTATTATCATCACCTTGGGAGAGCAGGACGTGGAAGCCGACTCTCCCAGGGAAGAGGGGATGGAAAAGGGAAAGTTGGCTATGCTCTTTTGCCACAAAGAAGCTTTGCTCTTCGCTGTCGGATCCCAGGCTGTGCAGGCAGAGGGAGGGCTGGGAGAGCTCACAGGGGGGATGCTATCATGACAGTAGTGCAGCCGGTGTAAGCCCAAGCCCTAGTATTACAATGGCTGGAGCACTCCCTACGTGCTAGGCACACATGTTATGTATTTTGAGCCTCGCAGCAACCCTAGGAGTGAGAGGCTATTATCATCTTCATTTCATGGTTAAGGGGCACTGAGGCCCAGAGAGGTTGTGCCACTTGCCGAAACCCATGCAAAGAATGACTGGAAAGCTGTGTGGGAGGAAGAGGACTGGTCTATGAATTCCATCAATGGCCACTGTCCAGATGTGAGCTCTTGAACGTAATTTCCCCGAGCTTTTGTTTGCTCAGACATGAGATGGGCATGACTCTGTCTACCTTAGTGCTCTGGCAAGGATCATGAGCACAGAGCAGCTCTCACAGAGCCTGGCACAGATGCCATGCCCGTGCAGGGAAGCAAGTCATACCATGAGCCTGGGAAATAGGAAACTGGGCATCCGATCACCAGAAAGCCCGCCCCCCTGTCCTCAACTACTTCCTTTGCAACCCGAAGTGGGTGACCAGAGACGGAGGCAGGAAAGTCACCCTGCAAGGAGAAGATGGGACTTAAATCCACCGGGGTTGGGATGGAGAACAGCCCTGAGCACGAGGGGCTGTGGCAGCAGAGAACTAACGGAAGTGGAACAGAGGCTTCATGGAAGGCACTGGGGCAGGTCTTCTAGGTCCAGGATGACAGCACAGAGCAATGGGACCTGGGAGGCAAGAGCTGGGCTCTGCAAGGGGCCTCAGCTGTTTCCTCCAGGAAAAAGCTGTCACGGCCAGGTGGAAACACAAACACAGGCCCTTGATGGCAATCTTGTCCCACCTCTGCAGGTTTCAAGTGGGGACACCAAGGCTTCGTGAGTAGTTAATTTTATTATATGTCCGGAAAGAAAGCCTCTACCCTGGAGTTCGAGATGACTCTGCTACCTCTTTACGCCTCAATTTCCTCATCGATAAATAAGCACCTACTTCATAGAGTTGTTCAAGGGTTAAATGAGAGCTTGCCTCTTCAAACCCCTAGCACAGTACCTGGAATCCCTGCTAAGCATTCAATACAGAGGAGCTCCTGCTTTTCTTTCCCAAATTCTTTGGAACTGGACTCCCTGCCATAATTACCTTTGCTGCCCTGCACCCCTGCCGCCCCTAAGCCATCCTTCAAAGCTTGCCTCACTGCCTAGTGCTCACACTCATTACGTCAGACATTTAGGCCCTCGCTACTAATGCTCACACTCGTGAGGTGTCTATTTCTATAGGACTCTGGAAGATGAGGGGCCTGTTTCAGTGTTCCTACTCGGAAAGCCCCTTTGGGACAGCTGAGTCCCAGAAGGATTAGCTCTAAGCATCCCCTCTGGGCAAGTCTTCCTTACCAGCCATGGCTTCTCCAGCTGAGAATTCCAAATGGGCCTCTCACAGGCGTGGCATTCAGGAGCAGGCTCCAACAGCCGCGTCCTTCAGTGACCCTAAGTGCCGACCCCTTTGCCAGGCACTGACACTACGGTGGTAAGTTAGAGGGACACAGTCTCTGCCCTCAGCGATCAGAAACGACACTCGATTGCATAAGAGATAACAATAAAAAGTAATTAGTGCTCTTCGCTGACTACATAACCATCATGAATTCAGCACTTTTTAAAAAGACATTTTGGGGAAAGTCTGAAATTCATATTTGTATGTGAAACCTCCCAGTTTTGAAATATTAGATTGAAACCCAAACTGTTCTAACACTGGTAGGATCAAACAAATTGCATGCAGCAAATCGAGTGCAGGCCTTCCTACTGGCAGCCTCTCTATGGCATCCAGTACAGAACTTGACAATCGAGCCATTATTCAGTCAACAACCGGCAGGAACTGCTCACTATCACCAGGCACTGACTGTAGAGGCTCAACAGAGGGTTGTTCCCATATCCCTTTATCTTCTGGTACTTTAAGGATTTCGTTGAAATCTTTGATTCATGTGGGATTTATCTTGGTATAATATGCGAAGGTCTAAATTAATTTCTTTTCCAGATGGGTAGCAAATTGATCCATACCAAATATGGATAAAAATCCCGTTTCTAAAATGCCAACTTGATCACACAATAACTTCCTACGTACATTGGGTGACTTCCTATAATCTCTACATTGTATACCTATTAATGCGCCCTAGTTTTAATTCTTTTAGCTGTATAAGAGAATTAAGAAGGCAGGTAAAATATGTGATAGGGCTATCTCCGCTCTTTACATTTCTTTTTCAAAATGTTTCTGGGTAATCGTTTGAGTACATATTTTGTGTCAAGCCCTGTGCTCAGTGTTAGAAATATGTTGGTGATTCAAAAGCAGACACCGTCCCTGGCCATATGGTGCTTATAAACTACTGGACGGAACTGTATAATTGTAATTATATACTTCTTGTTGTAATTACTTGCTTGATGTCTAGGTGATGGAAGGAAAGAGAACAGGTTGCTAATAGAGCAGATAATGGGGACCTGACCCAGCTTGGATGATCACAGAAGTTTCCCTGAGGAAGTAACATTTGGTCTGAGCTCTGAAGGATGGAGAGTTATCTAGGCAAAGGCAGTAGGAGACAGGGTGGTAGGTGGGAGAAACCACTAGAAGCTGAGGAAACATTAGGGAAGGCCCTAAGAAAGGAGACCACATGCCAAGTCTAAGGAGTTGAGACCCTGCCAACTTGGGTAGGTCTGGGGATAATCAGCAAAGGGAAGAATGAGGCGAAATACAGTGATGAGTTTCACAGACACAGATCACACAAGGCCTTTTGTCCATGTTAAGAACTTTAGACTCTCTTTCAGGGGCCGTGGGGGTGGGGAGCGACTGTTGATGGATTTTTGACCAGAAAGAGGCATAATCTGAATTACGTTTTTGAAAGGTGTAGCGACTGTTAGGAGAATGGACTGTGGGAATGCAGAGCAGAAGAATGTCCAGGGAAAGAGGATAGTAGCTTAGAAGAGGACAGTGGTAAGAGGGAATGAGAAAAGTGGGTTGATTTGAGCGAGGTCAGAGTTACACTGAAAAGACCTGATGAACTTGATGTAGAGTGTGAGGGAGACGGAGGGGTGGGGAAGGACTCCTCATCTTCAGGCTTGCTCACTGAAGGCGGAGTGAGGAGGGAGATAGAGGAAGCTGCTCACCTATGTGGGAAACAGCAGAAAGAGCAGATGTGCAGCAGGTGGAAAGGACGGTGAGTCTGTCTTGAGATGTGCTGAACAGAGGTACCCTGGGGGCATGGTGGTAGGCAGTTGCATATAGGAGTCTGGAGCTCAGAGGAAAAGAGATCGAAATCTGAATTCTGTCAGCTCAGTCCAGAGGTGGTAACCGAAGCCAAGGGGTGAATGAGTCCACCCAGGGGTCATGGAAATTGAGCACAAAGGAGAACTGAAGACAAGTCTAATGAGCTCCAAGAGTTACAGGTCAGCTAGAGGAAAAACGAAGGAGCCTGAGAAGAAACAGCCAGAATGGTAGCCTGGAAAATGAGCGCTTCGATGAAATGTGTGATCAACAGTGCTGCCGGGGCAGATGTCAGGTAAGAGGAGAACTGAAAAATACCCATCGGACTTAGTGACATGGGGGTAGCGGACAGGATGAGGAACGAACACTACTTCTCCCATTCTCCTCTTTAGCTGAGAGGTATCCTTTACAGGATTGGCATCACGTTGCAGAAGGCAACCTCAATTTTTCACGTGTCCCTTTGCCTTTTGCCCAGGCTCACCCAACTCCAGTGGCCAAGTGGGAACCCCCTCAGTACGGCTCATCAGGCCCCTTCAGGTCTCTGGGTAACTCTAGACCAACCGGTGTTCTGGGCGTCATAAATATAACTGTACTTCTGCCGAGTTTGGTCCCCATGCTGGCTTCATGTCATTTGTCTTTTATTGAGGGCTAATAGTTAGGCATTAGCTATAATTTATTCCGACAATTACTTTTGAAGGGCCCAGCAATGATAGTACTTTCCAATCCTATACTATAAAATGTGGGTTTTTTGAGGCTGTAATTACATAATTATATAAATAAGCGAATGAGCAAATTACCCAAAGCAAAATGCTATTAGATTCCAAGAAGCCCATCTTTTCTTTAAGACTCCAGATACCTTCCTTTCCAGGAAATGTTCAACTACGTTCCTCACCCCTGTATGAATACATACAAATCAAACCTGGATTACCAGTGGCAGACTAGGTCCATCTCAGGTAGGAAATTTGATGATGCCGATATCATTGAGAAATGGGCAGCTATTTACAACCACATAAATTCATAATTAAATAAACCAAATGCAGGATCACAATTCAACTGCAGGTGAATTAACTTCACACTGAACAAATTCATCCATTATCATCTCCTTTGAGGATTCTTATCCAGTTTAGTTTCAAAGATGTCATTAGTGACTACCTAATATTTAGACAAAATGGTTTCCTCTTACCCTCTAGTTATGTTTGAATTTATTAGGAATATAATTGAGTATTATCTACCCAACGTGGCATCTCAAAAATACCATATAATTATAGGTAAGGAAGATAAGACAAAATGTGATATGTGCATATTCCTGTATTGTTCACCTGGGGCACTGGAGTCCGGAGGATACTTCCAGAGAATTTTGCCCACTGTTCTGGGCCAGAGGCCCCACGCCCAAATATGGGGAATATACTCTCTCTGTTAGCTGGGAAGTACCTACCAATAACTCTTTAGCTGAATTTACAAATAACTTCATTACTTTTTAAAATTTTTATTTATTTGAGAAAGAGAGCACGTGAACAAGTTGAGGGCCGGACAGAGGGAGAGGGAGAGGCATAATCCCCTGACAAGCAGGGAGCCCAATAAGAGACTTGATCCCAGGACCCTTCAATCACGACCTGAGTCAAAGGCCGATTCTCAACCCACTGAGCCACCCAGGCGCTCCTGAATTTACAAGTAACTTTAAAAACTACTTACTAATTGATCTGCTTCTAGAAGTCTTTACTTCTCACTGTCTGGTCTTCCAGGTTCTCCTGAGGTTTGCTGGTTCGTGTCCCTCTTGCTTTTAGTTATCTTCTAGAAAGTTCTCCCCTTTAAGAAAGAGGCCACCTGCACAGGGATCGCCAGCCCATGTGTACTGTCTCCTCTGGAAAAACAATGCATCTCTTTCTTTCTGAAGTCCTTCTTCTGCTGCTGTTGATGTTGATAGTGATTGGTGAAATAGATCTCTAGTCA
>PITA01001477.1:0-193325 GCA_004023965.1 Spilogale gracilis | reverse complement strand
GATCACAAGTAGGCAGAGAGGCAGGCAGAGAGAGAGAGGAGGAAACAGGCTCCCTGCTGAGCAGAGAGCCCAATGTGGGCCTCGATCCCAGGACCCTGAGATCGTGTCCTGAGTCGAAGGCAGAGGCTTTAACCCACTGAGCCACCCAGGCGCCTTGGGCCCCATGTCTTACTGTTCAAGAGATGCTAGATACACAGACCTTTCCACGAGCCGTCCTTTGCTTTTGAAGTTTTGCATGTTGGCAAATGATTTAAAAATTTGCAGTGTATATCTGTCAGTGGGCTCTGACCTTCTGGCTTTTAGTCTGCAACTCTTACCTGCATTCCTCAGGCCTTAGCTACCTGTTTCTGCGCTAGTGTCACTGGAAGCTCCCTGGGGTGAGGCCATGCCCCTTCTCGGTCTTTGTTCTTTCACGACAGCTAGTGTGATGGTCAGTCCTCAGCCCTCTGAACTACGAGGAATGCCCAAGTTCTGTGTCACCTACCAAAGAAGAAATCTCATGGTCGCATGCTTTCAGACTTATCAACGAGAGAGTTTTCAGTACTGTGATCTTGAAGCAAATGCGGCAGCATACTTAGGCTATATGGGTGAATTCTGTTCTTGTGTGTTCTCTGTTCCCCATCCTGAGAACTAGATGGGGACTCTGGGCTCCACACCTCTCTTGAGACTTGTGGATCCTTGAGGCATCTGTCTTCTTAGGTTTTTTGAAACTCTCAGCTAGCTGGTGAAAAGACGCAGAGAGCAAGGCAAGGAGTTTGGAAGCAGAGAGGCAGGCCCAGGAGAGCAAAGGCCTGAAGGAGGAATGCTGAGGGTGAGTTCCCCAGATAGGGATGACTTCCCACTCCCCTCTGTGAGCGTCCAAGGAGGTGTGCATGTGCGTGTGTTCCAGATGTTTGAAAATCTGCTCATTCCTAATAGGTAAGGACATGGCATGGACACCATAGATCAAGGGATCATGTGGGTTCAGATGGTGAGCATTTCATACACTGGACCAGTCACCTAGACACTAGCACTGAACCCCTGCGGGACGTCCCCCTGCAGAGTGTGGGAACCCGTAATAACTATTAGGCAGAGACTGACTTTGAGTTTGGCATGGTAGGACCCTGGCTTGAGGTTGAATTTTATTTTTTTCAAAGGCTATAAAGTACTTTGACTGTGACATTGTGTGCACACCCGAGTTTATGGAGCAAAATTCATACCCACAACACAACCATTAAGGAAATTGCTCTGGACTCCATGCAGTAGTTACTATTGCAAAACTAAAGAGTGGACTGGAGCTGAATTTTTTTTTTCCTTTTTGCAAAGGAGCTTTTGAAGTCCTTTGCCAGAACCAAACCTGCCCCCTGGTGGCACTTTTGCTCATTTTTCCACTCCGAGCTGGGAAGTGCTACAGTGAACGCTGACCTAGGAAATGCTCATGCAACAATGGGTAGAATTTCAGCCTCAGTTCTCCTAGATTCTGCCAAGCCTGGAAAGGATCACCCGAGTCAGAAGTTCTCAAGGCATCAAATTGATCCTTGTCTTCACTTCAAACGTGTTTCTGCTCGTCTTTCTTCATCTTTACCCCAGAGGAAGGAGTTCCTATTTCCAGAGCAAACTTTTCCATGCTTACCTTTTTAGGCCTCCCACCCTGGACTTCATCCAATGGATTTCATGTCTACCGCTATATTTCCCTTCCTCTACCCCTTCCCCCCATCCTCGCTGTCCCTCCTTCCTAGATTTGCATTTTTCTTCTCTTAACTGTTGCTGCCCTCAGTCAAAAAACACGTAGTCTGTGACGACCTTGAAGGAAAACATAAAATGATTTCCATTTAGCATCGCTTCCCCTCAGACAACTTCCTGTCTCTTTCTCCGTTCCTCTGCTCTAAACTTCTGAGAAGAAAACCTTAAAGGGTGTGATCCTGGGCAACACTCAGTGCCACCGTTTATAAAACCATTCCCATAATTTTGGGCATTCACGATGCTTACAGTGTTTTGCCATCATGAACGGTAATGGCTGAACATGTCCAGGCTCACACTCATCCTTGTTTTTATTACGTCAGAAGACAGAGTGCTCAGTATGTCACCGCAGATGATGAAAATCCATGTGGTTTTCAACCTGACTCTGGATGTGTGTTGTGATACTGACTTTTTAAGATTTTTTTTTTAAAGATTTTATTTATTTATTTGACAGAGAGAGAAATCACAAGTAGGCAGAGAGGCAGGCAGAGAGAGAGAGGAGGAACCAGGCTTGCTGCTGAGCACAGAGCCCAATGCAGGCCTCGATCTCAAGACCCTGAGATCATGACCTGAGCCGAAGGCACAGGCTTTAACCCGCTGAGCCACTCAGGCACCCATGTGATATTGACTTTTAAGAAGGTTGTAGTCATTTAGAGGGCCAACAGCAAGGAATGAGTTCACAGGTTTCGAGCTAATTGAGCAATGCTGAGTGTTGCCAGGGTTGGGGAAATACTATTCAGAGAAGGCGAAACATCGTATCCTGTTTCCTTTACCTTTTATTGTATTAATTTTTGGTGGGCTGAGCAATGTTCTATTTTTTTTTTCTTACTGATTCTGCTTCTCTTTGTATTCATTGTTTTTCTCCCTGTATTTTCCATATTTATATTTTGAGATCTGATGTTTTCCTTCTGAATTCGGATGAGGGTATACATAGTTTGAGTTTTAAGGTCTTTTTTGTCAGATAGAATGCAAATATTGTCTTCGGTATAATGTCCTTTTTATTTTAGTCTTGCTGTTTTTTCATTGTACAGAAGTTTTAGATTTTTTATGTATTCAAATCTGTCAGTCTTTCCCTTCATGATTTATTCCACTTCTTCAAAGCTGAAGTTACTGTCTTTCACAAATCTGATAAATATTCTATTCCATCTCTTGCTGGCTTTTCTATCATTCTTTTTTTTTTTTTTTCTCCTGCATTTGACTCCTTAATCCAGATGGAGCTTATTTTTGTATACCGTGTAAACTATGACTCTAACCTGGACGGTTCCCCAAATTATTATATAGTTCTTCCAGTTTGATTTATTAAGAAATTCTTCTTACCACCTTTTATCATAGGAAGCTCATGTTGTCATGTTACATTTTAAAAAATACTTCCTTCTACTCTTGGATTTTTTCAATCGGTTGTATTGACCTGTTTCTGTTTTTGATCCAGGAACAAAGGATTTAAGAGGCTTTGCATCATAATGGCTCTCAAAGTTGCTAAAATGTCCTCTTTTTGATTTTTGCTTAAAACACTATTATTTAATACTATATATAAAATTTTTCCAAATTTTTATTTTTTAGAACTTTTTTTAAGTTAAAAAGACATCTTCTTTAGGATTTTTATTGGCTTATATCACTAGATCTGGAGCTAAATAAACAATGCCTTTGCATCTTGTTGGCTGTGTGACCCTGGACAGGTAATGGGACAGGGATAATACAAATATCTCCCTTAAAGCGTTTTGACGGGGAACCTCAAATGTCTTCTGGATGCTTTTCTGTATGCCCCGTCCAAGTGAGCTTCTGTGCTGTGATAATGATCAACTTTCCAAAATACAACCCTGATTGTCATGTCACTCCTTCACATTTTCTTTGTCCCAAAGGGAAAGAGTCCATAATCATTCAGAACTGCAGCGGTTCAATTTATTTCAGCCTTCTTGTCTCCTGCTCACCCTCCTCAAGTACCCCGCTTTCAAGAATCACACTAAAATGATATAGTGTGGATTTGCATGGATTAAATGATAGAGCACGTGCAAGCCATTCTGCACTGTGCTGAATAGGACCGGCTATCTCATTCACAGAGCCCAGTGCAGAATGGAAATATGGGGCCTGTTTGTTCAGAAATTATCAAGAATTTCAAGATAGTGACAGTAGAGCATTAAACTAAGTCTGAGGCCCTTCTCAAATGTGGGGCCCTGTGTGACCTCTTGAAGCTAGCCCCGGGACTCCATGTTTGATAATGCAGATGAACATTATTAGTATCTGATCTCCTTGCATTTTCTCACACTGCTCCCTCCGTCTCTGGTGTCTTACGCTTATGTACTTCCCCCTCTGTGGCTCACCTCATGCTCAGTGTCATCTCAGAAGCCCTAGAGGTATGTGCTTGTTTCTTCCTTTGAAGGAATGTGGCTATGATCTAGTCTTCTCTAGGCCACTTCTAGCTTTTAGACTAGGATATAGGGATTTTCTGTGTATGAACCCATCTTAAAATTAGGCTGTCAGTTTCTGAGCTTGCCCAGGAAGCATTTCCTGACACTTGAGTGTGGGAAGCCTTCCCAAATACTCCAATGACAACGTTGTCACCCTGTCTTGGTCATTGCTATAAGATGGTAACTTTCTTGAGGGTGGGAAAGATGGTGGCAAGCTTGGGAAGACAGAAGGAGGTGATGAGAAGTTCCCCATAGGAAGAAATAACTGATGAATTTTAGCACAGGAATGATGCATTGAAACCCCCGTTATTACCCCAAGATTCCCTCCCTTGTGTTAATGATGCTGTGGGTAGATGGGAAAAAGCAGCAAGTGGGGCAGTGTGTTCCACAGGGCTCAGCCATATTTGAGCTTCGCTATCCCAGGTCTGGCTCATTGAGGGCCCAGTACAAAATAAAAATGATAATCCCCTTCTTCCAAAATTATCAAGAATTTCAAGGTGGTGATGGCACAAATAAAGCCAAGTATGAGACCCTTCTAAGCTCAGGGTCCCCGTGTAGCTAGGTTGCCCGCCCATGAAGCCAGCCCTGGTACTCTACTGAATGTTTAATAAGTGTGTGTGTGGGGGGAAGTGATTGTTAATATCCTTACATCTTTGTATCTTCTCACATTGCTACTATCACATGCTAGATGCAAATAAATGATTGTTGAATGAGGATCAGTGAATAAAGGCATGAACTAATGTGTCACACTCTTCGGTGACTTAATTCCACACTTACAGTGGTTTCCTAGAGAAATGGTTGTTCTTATCTTCTGTGCCCATCAGCGCACCCATAGAATTTTTTTAAGTACTGCTTTCCCGGAGAGTATGATTGGGCTTGTCTGGAGTGATGTCTTGGGATCATCTTTTTGTTGTTGTTGTTGTTAAAGATTTTATTTATTTTTGCATGCGCGCAAGAGAGAGAGCAAGAGAGAGAGCACACAAGTGGGGCAGGGGGTGCGGAACAGAGGAAGAAGCAGGCTCCTGGCCAAGTAGGTAGCCTGATTCGAGACTCAGTCCCAGGACCCTAGGGTCATAACCTGAGCAGAACAGAAGGCAGATGTTTAACTGACTGAGCCACCCAGGTGCCCTGTGATCGTCTTTCTTATCTGACTTCTGATGTGTAGGAGGGATGGAGAGCCATCACATCCCATGAGTGGTCATCGGTGTGGGGTTTTCTCAAGATGAGGGCAGCTTGATAAGGAAGACATTTTAGGGAAGATGAACATTTTAATTATTCTTCTAGTTTCATCCTTTGCCTCTGTCTAAGTCTAGCGGAGCTGGTGTTGTCTAGTTGTCTTCTGTTGGCCAAATCATCATCAATTCAGAATGCAGAAAAAAAAAAATTTAAGTCAACATTCACGGGTCTGACTTCAGATGGCAAAACCTCTCTTGGTTTTCATTTTGACTTTTACTGCTGTTGATCTTTGACTCAGTCTTCTTAGGCAAGTGTTTCCCTATCTCGGATGTCATAGAAATGATAGTACCTCCCTGTTCCGGGAGGGGAGGGGTGGGCAGGGATGATTCAAATGCCAGAAGTACGGCAGCAGAACTGGCTTCAGTGCATTGTAATATCACCTGCTTAACTCAGAATGGAGACTGTCTTTCCGTCTGCCATTCCGGGGCAGAGCTGATGGCCAGGTGGTATGGAGGTGCACCAGAATACTAGAGAATTGGGTCCTGATCATGTCTTCCATGTAAGTTAACAAAGCTGAGAGTAAAACGACAATCAGAATCAGCAATTCTTCGAGGCTGCTCCTTCATTCAAAACTGTATCTGGAGCCCCTACTATGTGCCCAACACTCATGGAGGTGACCAGAGTGCTTTATTTTTGTTTCTCAAACTAACATGTGGATCAAGGGGCTTAGAGAAATGATAATTAGAGACGGAGGTTTTTGTGAAAGAGAACAGAACAGATTAAACAATGACTAAAAGGAAATCGCTCCGCAGTTTGTACAAAAGAAAGCTCTCCTCTGTCTTTAGGTTGCAGTGCTGTGGTCCTTCGGTTTTATTTTTCTTACATTCATACATTGTAAGTGTAATCTATGTTGCAAAACTGAGTTATGATTTCTGTTGTACTGACACCAGAATCTATCAGACCATGTCTTGGCAACTAGTTTCTACTGTGTATCTTCTTCCAGTTTGAATAGAGAAAATGCCTTTGATCTCAGATCTCGTCTATAACTCTATTAAGAGATTCTCCCCTTCATATCCTCAGTCATTATTTAAAAGAACTAAATTTTAAGAATTTCTTTGAGTGATTTATTTTTTATTTATTTTTTGGTATGAAGTTTAAATATAAGATGGCTTTACTAGTTATTTTATTAAAGATAAATATGAATATATTAAATATAAATATAAAATGTAAATGCATATGTTAAATAGATATTTCCATCTTTGTAAAATACTTTGTATAATAAAATTGTCTATGCTATTATCATAAAAGTAATATTGAATAAAATATTTTATTGCTTAATGCCCTCATTCAGGGGCTTAAAATTAATTTATTAGGAATACTCTATAAAATTTTGGTTCTTTTTATAACCAAAAGAAATCAATGGAAAGATACTCTTTTTTTCACATTATTGAACTTATTTATGAAGCTGTATTTTCCAACTACAGATAGCCACATTTTGCATCATTTCAAAAAAGATATTTTCTGATATTTACACTTTTCTTCATTTCATAGGTGTATTAACTTTTATCAAATAATTTAAAAATTTCTAGTCAAGGGACATCTGGGTGGCTCAGTCATTAAGTGTCTGCCTTCGGCTCAGGTCATGATCCCAGGGTCCTGGGATCGAGCCCTGAAGTGGGCTCCCAGCTCAGCGGGAAGTCTACTTCTCCCACTCTGACTCCCCCTGCTTGTGTTCCCTCTCTTGCTGTCTCTTCTTCTGTTAAATAAATAAATAAAATCTTTAAAAAAATTTTTTTGGTCAAAAGTTGATTAACGTTCTTATATGTCTATACACATATAAACACACATAGACATCTAAGTACACATACACACATATATAATTTGAATATATATATACACACACATGTATATACACACAGATATGTATGGAGATTTTTAATGTAAGTCAAAAGTTGGGAAGGACTTTCATATGCTTCATGTATTTTTTTATGTAATGGCAATTCAGACAAATCACATGAAAACTTATATAGCTTTCCAAAGGAAACTTTTCTTGAAATACTGGGTAGAAAGTCAAGTTCTTTTTTTTTTTTTTAAAGTCTTATCATGTACTGTATGGTATCTAATATAACATAATAATAATAATAACAAAATCTTAAATATATTTTAATCACAGGAAAATAAAATCAACTGGAATTAGTACATTGTATTTTTTTTCCTTAAACAACCAACCAGTCAGTTTTTTTTTTTTAATTGAACTATGGTTGGCATACAATGTTACTTTGGTTTTAGGGATGCAACATAGTGATTCCATAGCCCTATATGTTATACTCATCAAAGTGTAGCTCCCATCTCTCACCATAAAGCTCTATTACAATGCCATTGACTAGATTCCCTGTTCCCACCTTGCCTCCCTGTACCTTCCACTCCCCCTCACCCATTTTGACCATCCCCACCCCCTCCTCTCTGGCAACCTCTAGTTTGTTCTCTGTCTTTATTGGTCCCTTTCTGCTTTTTGTTGGTTTGTTTTTAGATTCCACATATAAGTCAAATCATATAGTATATATCTTTCTCTGTCTGACTTATTTTACATAGCGTAATTCCCATCCATGTTGTCCCAAATGGCTAGCTCTCCTTCTTTTCATGACTGAGTAATAGTCCATCGTAGGCATAAACCACATCTTCTTTATGCATGCATCTGCTGACCGGCACTTCGGTTGCTTCCATAACTTGGCTATTGTAAATGCGCAACAAAAAGAGGGATGCCTACATATTTTCCAACAGGTGTTTTTATATTCTTTGGGTAAACACCCAAAGTGGAATTCCCAGATCGTATGGTAGTTCCATTTTTAACTTTGTGAGGAACCTGCCTACTGTTTTCCACAGGGGCTGCCCCTGTTTGCATTCCCACCAGCAGTGCATGAAGGTTCCTTTTTTACAACATTCTCGCCAACACTAATTATTTCTTATACAAGGAAGCTATTTGTTTTTTTTTTTTTTTTTTTTTTTTTTTTTTTTTTTTAAAAGATTTTATTTATTTGACAGCGAGAAACACAGCGAGAGAGGGAACACAAGCAGAGGGAGTGAGAGAGGGAGAAGCAGGCTTCCCGCCAAGCAGGGAGCCCGATGTGGGACTCGATCCCGGGTCTCCGGGATCATGACCTGAGCCGAAGGCAGTCGCTTAACCAACTGAGCCACCCAGGCGTCCCACAAGGAAGCTATTTGAACTGTATGTCCTCACTCTTCTTTTCTTACCTAGATGCCTGCAACAGACATCTCAGACTGATCTGCTTCTCTCTAGCATTGTGCTACATCTAGTCTTTCTCGTCACACATTTGAGGGACATGTAGAAACAGCCCTTGGGTCATTTTGTTCCACTGTGTAAAGAGCTGCTGACTACTCTCTAAAAAATATGGGTTCCTCAGCAGGTCAGTCAAGGCACTTGGTGACTCAGCATGTGCCACACCTCAAGTGTTCAGGCCCTAGAAGCTTCCTTCAGATCCCCAAGAGCCTTCTGCTCAGTCTCATCTCTCCCCTTTGTACCTTATTTCCAGATGCTCTCTTTTCTTAGAATCTCTCTATTCTCATGGCTCCGCCTTCCCCAATATTACATAGGTATACTTATATATGTGTGTGTATATCCACATTTATAAATTTCATATTATTTATAATGTAAAATACAAGATATTGGTGTGCTGTCCAGTTTCAATACTGTCTTAAAAATATTAACCTTAGGGGGCGCCTGGGTGGCTCAATCATTTAGTGTCTGCCTTCAGCTCAGGTCATGATCCCAGAGTCCTGAGTTCGAGCCCCATGTCGGGCTCCCTGCTCGGCAGGAAGCCTGCTTCTCCCTCTTTCACTCCTACCATTCCCTGTCATTTTAGTCAGCTAAATATTGATATGTTTGAATACGTAAAGTTTGGTCTGGACTCAAAGACTTTTTTGGGTAACAAACTAGAGGTAACTAGTTGGGAGAAAAGTCAGGAAGAAAGCTTAACCAACTTCCATTTGCACAAAGCACTTGTCTGGCATAGGAGCTAAAATATGCTACACGGTAAAAATAAACATATAAAAACCCCAGATTCCACAGTTAATGGAATGTGAAAGTGTGTGTGCGCTGCTGACACCGGGTGCCTGAAAGAAGACTTAGCCTCTTGTTCTGTCAATAAACCCTCCACACACTCTGTAAACATAGTCATCACTCATTCCTAGAGTTTACCAAATAAATATTCTCTGAGTCAATTTTAGCTCAGTAACTTGGTAAGAGGCTCTGATAAGTTCTAGCTGCCTTCGTCCCGGAGGCTAGAATTTTCATTGCTATCCATGATAGAACATTTCTCTATAACGTAGAATGCGATGGAAATTTGCCTGGCTTTGAAGGAAACCTGAAATTTTATTAAATGAGTAAATACAGCACCCAGTACAATATGAACACCCAGGGTCTCTTCAGAGGGTCTTCGTTAAATGTCTGGCTGGTAGTGTGTGATACCCTTTTAAAAGAAAGAAACCTAGTTGCAAAAATTTTATGGAGTGCGTTCCGCTTGGTAAATTTTAATCCTTGTTTTGCCAGTCTGCATTTGTTATTAGTCACTGATATTTCAATGGTGGCACCAGATAGCAGATAGCCTTTAATTCTGATAATCCAAGTGGGAATGGCTGCCGTTTTCCTATGTGCTTTCTCCCCCACAAAACCCTCACTGATTCCCTCAGTCTTTGCATAGCTGAGGCTCTACCTTCTCTCCATCACTGCCCTGCTCCCAATTCAAGAAATATATGTCTAATAAAAATTTTGAGATTAGAGGGGCACCTGGATGGCTTAGTCAGTTAAGCATCTGACTCTTGATCTCGGTTCAGGTCACGATCTCAGGGTTGTGAGATGGACGTCTGAGTGGGACTCTGCACTCAGCAGGGAGTCAGCTTGAGTTTCTCTCTCTCTCTCTGCCCCTCCCCCTACTCATGCACTCTCTCTCAAATGAATTAAATAAATAAAATCTTTAAAAAATTATGAAATTAGGGAGCACATTCAGGGCAAACTCACTTTACCAAAGCCACTCTTGCTCTACAAAATCATTCCAGAGCGCACCCCTTTAAGTTAGAAGCTCCATGAGCCTAAATGACTCTTTCCGTGCTTTTCCAAGCCATATCTATTTCACCTGCAAGCATTTGGCATCATTAAATCTGGAGTGTGCTTTGATGAGAGAAAGATGATTATTTAAGCCTGAAATCTTGAGTATGGATGAAGCATAAGATGGTCAAGAAAAGAGAGAAGCAGCAGCAGAGTTTGTTTGAAGAAGTTGCTGACCATGATTTGGGGAGTCCTGTGTGAGAGGTATATGCGGACGCCCACTGGACACAGTCCATGGGCAACTAGAACTCAGTGGCTATGACCAAAGGAGTATTTCACAGTTGGGGGTAGAGTGTGGGAGTTTTCCACAGAGAGTGATACAAATCCCTGAAAATGATATTTACAGGAAAGAAGAGGCCTTCATGAAGAGAAGTACCATTTTGAGTAGTCTATTGATAAGACACAAGGAGAATGGCAAGGAACCATCAGAAAGTAGCTAGAGCACTAGCAATGTATATTGTTATAGAAATGAATAAGAGCCTCAAGGAGGACTGTGGGGGGAAATGGAATGTGTTCCAGGGAGGTATTAAACCTCATACAAGAGACACCTTCTTTTTCTCATATATCCAATCCTCTTTGAAAGGGAGAATTTCCTTTTTGCTTTTCCAGGGACATGATTGATTGCTACACTAATACTGTGTAACAAATAATCACAAACCTTAGTGATATAAAACAGTAGGCATTTACTGCTTATGCATCTGTGAATCAGCAGGGAAAGGGGGAGCTGTTGGGTGGCTAATTTAGGCTCTACTAGCTAGGGTGGGCTCCACTCCAAGAGTCTCTTATTCTCTTCCCTGAACCATAAATTATCTGGGGCATCTTCTTATGGCAATGACAGAGACTCAAGAGTACCAGGCCAAGTGTGCAAGAACATTTTGGGAGTCTTGATTACACCATGTTTGGTAACACAGGACTGACCAAAGCAATCACAGAGCTGAATCCAATCAAGCCATATGGCCAAAATCAAGATCAATGGGGCAGGGAAATATATTACTCCCATGGAAGTGAGGAGGTGAGAATACCTATTTCTGAAGAGTTACCTAATCTATCACAAACACTGATGGTTACTTGGAATCTGACAATTTAGATGTAATGTAACAAGAGAGAGAATATGGAATAATAAAATCCAGTGATAATTCTAAATCAGTCTTTCACCTGCCACAGTGTTACTATGGGAACCTGTCTCAGTTCAGTTCAGCACATATTTTGCAAAGCACTGTGGGAAAAATCAAAGATGAAAATGACATCACATCTTCTATCAAGCAGCTTTCAATTTGAAGAAGGAGAAACATCTAAAAGTTACTGATAATGAAAAGTCGAGTGTAACAAGAATTATGGGCAGGGCAAACAAAGTACATTGGATGCAGAAAGAAGGGCAGGAAGAATTCCTCTTCTAAGTGACTGCTTAGGGGTCACATGGAGGACATAGAATGTACTGTGGCCAGTTTAAAAAGAAAGGGATTTATAGAGAATTTTTTAAAGATTTTATTTCTTTATTTGACAGAGAGAGAACGAGATCAAGTAGGCAGAGAGGCAGGCAGAGAGAGAGGAGGAAGCAGGCTCCCCGCTGAGCAGAAAGCCCGATGTGGGCCTCAATCCCAGGGCCCTGAGATCATGATCTGAGCCGAAGGCAGAGGCTTTAACCCACTGAGCCACCCAGGCACCGGATTTATATACAATTTAAGACTTACATAGTCACTGTAGGGCTAAAAAGACAGATGTTTCAGAGCCACTGTCCCAGGACTGGGCTGTCCAGGGTGATGCTGCCCCTGACCCTGTCTGATGTAGCCTGTTTAATTGTGAATTTGCCTTGAGAGATGTTCACACTTGAACCGGCTGCCTTGACCATGATCTGCCTGACAAAAATAGATTTGTGTCACTATACCACTTCTCCTGCTAAACTCAGCTCTGAAAGCATAACTCATACAGGTGCATTTGACCAGGGAACTCTTAGTCACATCAGACACCTTAGGTGCTAGGGAGCCTTGGAAATGCATTAGCCTCTGTAATGTAGGACGGGACTGTATTTAGAAGGGTTGAGTTGATGCTGACTCAATCCCTACTGTCTTCTACAGGAAGCTCACAGAAGACTTCCATCAAGAGGCAGGCAGGCATTTGCACCAGGTCTTAGAAAGTGCTGTCTTCAGGCACCTGGGTGGCTCAGTTGGTTGAGCATCTGACTCTTGTTTGGCTCAGGTCATGATCTCAGGGTCATGAGAGGGAGTCCCATATTGGGCTCTGTGCTCAGCAGGGAGTCTGCTTGATATTCTTCCCCTCTTCCCCTACTCGTGTGTGCTCTCTCTTTCTCTCTCTCTAAAAATAAATCAATAAATCTTGTAAATAAAAAAAGAAATGAAGGAAGGAAAGAAGAAGTAAGGAAGAAAGAAAGGAAAGGAAAGGAAAGGAAAGGAAAGGAAAGGAAAGGAAAGGAAAGGAAAGGAAAGGAAGAGAAAAGCAAGGAAGAGAGAAAAGAAAGGAAGGAAGAAAGAAAGAAAAATATTTGCCTTAGGGCAAGGAGGGCATAGGATTCTGTTTATGAAAGTGCTTTATAAATCATAAAGCAGAAAACAAATATAAAGAAGACTTGCTTTATGGACATTCAAAGGAGTCCTCCTGACTAGGGTCATCGTGGAGAACTTCTCAGTAATGAGAATCTCTGAATGGTTTGAACTTTCTCCCTTTTCCAAATCTGTATGTTCATCTAAGGGACTGTATTTATTTTCGTAAGACATTTTGAGTGTTTACTGTATTACCTTACACTATCTAAGCCCAGTACATGCATAGTCTTACTTAGTTGTCTCTATGAAGCAGATTATATGGGGGTAAGTTAGTTGCCCAATATCTCATATTAATTATCTAGTCAGTTAACAGCAGAGCCAGTCTGATCGTAAAGTTCGTAATCCCAGGCATTCTGGTTTTCTGTAAGGGAAAGGAAGGAGAAAGGAAGAGTGTAGGTGGTGGAGAGCTGACAAAGCACAGAGCCAGGAGAGGCTGCCGACTGTGGCCAGGGGAAATATCGTCAGCCTTGGAGAGGCACTGCAGGGAGAAGGACCAAGCCCTGCCAAGACAAGGTGAGAGACATCTGGTTCGTGCAACTGTACATATGACAACACTTGGCAGATTGTGACGTGTGGTATAAGCATTAGCTTCAAAAGCAAAGAATATGGGGGTGGAGCCAAAGCGTAGGGTTCCAATGATTGCAGAGATGGAAGTTCTTTGGTATTATCCAGACTGAGTTTTGCTCCTGGCTCTGCCAATAACTAGCCACGACTAGCTCTGAGAATAAATTTCTGCATCCTGCCCAACCTCGAGTGTGCAATGGGTTCTATGACACTTGACTCATAGAATTGTTGAGAGGACAAATTTGAGATCACGAGGGCACCTGGGTAGCTCAGTCACTAAGTGTCTGCCTTCAGCTCAGGTCATGATCCCAGAGTCCCAGGATCGAGCTCCACAATGAGCTCTCTGCTCAGTGGGAAGCCTGCTTCTCCCTCTCTATAGCTGTGTTTCTCTTTGTCAAATAAATAAATAAAATCTTTTAAAAAATTGAGATCATGAATAAACATCAAGGTACACAGTATGGAATTGAGTGCTGGATAAATGTTATTGCGGTCACTGGGGTTGGATACTTGGCCCCCTCATCTGAAGCTCAAATGCTTTTTCTTGGTTTCTGCTCATCTCCTGATAGTTTGGGTTGCTTTGCTGCTGTGTATTCTGTTAATAGGACAGAAGGAGAAGGCTGGGCCTCCAGAAAGTATACTATAAACAGAGAACTCTTTGAGCGAGGGTGGGCATATATTTGTAGGAGTTGTGAATTCCTTTAAGTTCTCATAGTGTTGTGAAACTCGTCTATTCATCATGAGAAATATTTGGATGATTGGAGTCTAGGGCATTATCCTGTGCACACTCTGTGGGAGGGGTTAAGCCCTGAGAAATACATAAAATGCAAACCACAAAGCAGAAAAAAAGGGAAACATTAACTCATGGGCTGTTGAATTACCCTCTGAATATTCAGTAATGGTATAACCTAGTCTTAGTTGTACATGGCCAGAACTCTGTGAGCAAGGACTACTTTGTCACAAAGAAGATTTTGATGGGTTACCTTTTCATTTTTTTTTTTTGTAAATTATCTTTCCACATTCCATGCAGTATTTTCCTGAACATTTATGTTTTTCTGGATTTATGGAGATATAGCCTCTGATCTATTCCCTTTTCCACTTTTGCTAATTAATCCCTTCCTGCTTTCCTGTATCAGCTAATTTTTAAATATCAGGCTAGGTAGGTTGATTTCAGAAGCTATATTTAAAAAGAGACCTGCCTGTATATTTGGCTCTTTCTTGGGGCAGCACACTTAAAGAGGGATTTGATGGGAGCCAGGAAGCCGTTTCTTACTGTCTCTTTAGATCATGTCTTAGAAGCAGAAGCGCAGACATTCACATGGTGTTCTGTGGTTCTGCTGGTCCTGGCTGAGCTCAGACTTGCACCGTTGGGTCAGGTAGGCAGCTCTGCTGATCATGGTCATGTTTGCTGTCATAGGCTAAACTGCAATAGCCCAGGTGGGACAACGGAGCAACGTTCTACATGGTCTCCAGTCCTCCACCAGGCTATTCCGGGCTCATCCTCCTGGCAGGGCTGGGGGCTCCAACACAGCAAAGAAAGTGTGCAAGACTACTTGAGGCCTAGGCACACTATCCCTTCTGCTGTTTCCTATAGACCAGAGCAAATTGCATAGACCAGCAGTATACTGGAGGAATAGGCTCTGGACTGGAGGAAATTCCAGTCACATTAAAAAGACTTGTAGAAGTACAGAGAATTAGTACTCTATTTGCCATCATCCTACGAAGATACTCTTCTCTATAACATGTATTATAGAGTGTCTTAAGGCTTGACAAGTGTTTCCACTGTCCACAGTTTCACCTGACTTTGGCAAAGAATCCTTCCTCTAAGGTCAAGGTCATGCTTTTTTTTTCTTTAAGATTTTATTTATTTATTTGACAGAAGGAGAGAGAGGGAGCACAAGAAGAGGGAACAGCAGGCAGAGGGAGAAGCAGGCTCTCCAATGTATAGGAAGCCCGATGCAGGACTCAATTTCAGGACCCTGAGATCATGACCTGAGCCAAAGGCAGATGTTAACCAACTGAGCCACCCAGACATCCCAGGTCAAGTTTATTCTTATCACCATACCCATTTTATGAAAATGGAGGCTCAGTTCAGTTCATTAGGTAGAGTTTCAGTGGATTCAAGACTTCACTGTAATTATTATTATCACCAAGCCCCATGTTGTTTCCATAAAGATGATTATATCAAAGGGTGAAGTGAAAAGAAAGGTGTTTTGATGTTATCACGTCATGTGCATTCAAAGAGTACTGAGACTCTGCCGCTGGTTCTATGCTGCCAAGGCATTTGCTAAAGCTCCTTCTTGCTCAGTGACTTGGCAGTGGAGGGCAGGGGTAGGGGGTAGGGGGCAGTGTAAGTGCCTCCTAAACATTTTCAAGTCCTTGCTGGCAGGCCCAAGTAAGACTGCTCTGGGTGATCTAGAAGCTGAGAGCTTCAGTGTAGTTAGGAGAAGCCTTCGGGCAGTTGACCAGTGACATAGTGTGGGCTCACACATAACTATCACCCACTTCAGGCTGACTTGGGATTATGTGTATGAATGTTTTCAGATGATTACCTCCATCTTTCAGTAGGAAAAGAAAATATTTTGGCACATGTTGAAATCATTTTCTACCACAATATCTATGTCTGAACATTTAGCTTTTATTTCATATCCTTGTTTATATATAATATGTACTTATAAATACATATAATATACAGATAAACATATAAGTAAATATAACATTACCATCATTCAGCAAGTATAGAGTATCAGTAGCTAAGGAGATAGTCCCCCAGGACAGGCCCAAGAACTGCCCGAAGGAGAGCAAGAATCTTAACCTGTCTTTCAGCTTAGCATATTTTTTAATGCGTGAATAACTATCTTCATGTTTCTTCCAGTGGTAGCTTAGAGACATTTTGACTTATCAAAAGTTTTACCCCATAGAATTATTTATTGTGGTTATCTTCTTCTAAGGGCTGGATTGGGACTGTTCTCTTTTATTGTTACTATTCAACAATGAGAAGAAACATGCAGATTCTTTAATAAATCAGGCTGGCAGTTTCAGCATGGGAACATCTCTATCTACTGCTTTCTGGTCAACACATAATTATTATCTCCTATTCTCTACAAAAAAATCTGGTTGGGATACAGTTTACAAAAAGGTGAGGGTTCTATCTTGGTATCAATGTGAACCTTCGAACTACCTTGCCAGAGCCAACGGTATTCTTCCTGCAGGAAGTGCTGAGATGTTGACGTGGTTCCCCTTTTGTCTGCTTTCTCTGGGCTTTTGATACCTGACCATCTTATTAGCTATGGAAAACATTTTTTTTTAATCCCTCCCAAGCATGGGAGGGACTTTTAGTTTTTAGGAAAAAAATAGAAAAGAAAAAGAGCCCAGTGCCCCACACTCTTGTCCTCTCACAGCACAGAGTGAAGCTTCATTTTTAGAAAAATATGCTGGCAATTACATCTCCTACATTTGCCAGTTTATCTCTGTTAAACATAGTAAACAGCTCACTGCTTAATTTGCTCTGTCAACCACGGCTTTAAAAAAAAAAAACTGGAGCTCTCAAGCAGTTGAGATTTTATGTCTGCAGTATAATTTCACAGGCAGGCTCCCCCCTTCCCCAATTTTGTATTCTTGGCTCATTTACAGTCAAATATCTTCCACTGCATGAAGCTTAAATATTTAGCCGTTGAGGTAATATACCGTTTATCATCTGTCAGCTTAGCTATAGAATTTGGACTTCATATCCTTGATGCTCCCAGGCTCCTGTAGCATCAAAACTTTGTCATTGGCATTCCTGTGGAGCTATCCTTTTTCCAACTCCTTCTAGGATTTAGGCTTTATTGTGCTTCTTGGTGTGGCTGAATCTATTCTCAAAATATAGTCACAACTTAATCCATTTTTCTTTCCTAAAGGAAACTGTCAGATAATATTACTTGGTATCTTCTGTTTCATCAGTTGGACAAAATAATCGTTTGTTCCCCAAGAGGCTTGCATGTGGGTCCTTCTTTACCTATCTTGATAAAAATTAATGGTGGACTTCCTGCCCATTATACTATACTGAAATTGTCACCCATGGAGGAAGCAAAAAAAAGATGGAGTCATCCTTTAAAAGCAAGCTAGCCTACCTTTGTTTCTCTTTTTATTAAAAGGATTTTTACCAGGGTGAATCTGGTCCTGGATGATCTCATCCAGATCCTGGATGGCTCAATCAATTAAAAGGCTGCCTTTGGCTCAGGTCATGATCCCAGGGCCCTGGGATGGAGTCCACATCAGCCTCCCTGTTCCGGTGGGAGTCTGCTTCTCCCTCTGCTGCCCCACCTCCCACTTGTGCTCTTTCTCTCTGTCAAATGAATAAATAAAATCTTAAAAAAAAAAAAAGGATCTTTATCTATCTGAAGTCCACATATCAACCTGATGATTGTTCACAAGGATCTCCGTGTCAATAATTGAGTTGTTACTTAAAGGTGCAAGGTATAGAATAAAATTAGTGATACAAGTGTCCCTCAGCTCCTCTGGAGAAATTCTGCAGGTGGCCATGTCTTTAATGTGCTCTTGACAGAATAATGTCACTTTAAACATGCTCCCTCTTCACTAATTAGTCAAAGTTCTACTTACATTTTTCATGGGGCCCACTAAAATTAGGTGCTGAGTGAGGAACCTCATAAGTGGATTAACATGTGTAAGGAAATTAGCCTGTTTTCTTCCAGTTGATGAATTAGCTAAAGTCCTTATGGGTTGTATTGCTAAGAAGCAAATTAGTGGTAGTTTATATTTGGGCTACTAAATTCACATTGGTTGCCTCATATTATTACCCACATGTCAGTTAGGACCTTTGGTAAGCCTCATCCCACTGGTAAATATAGGGTTAATAGGGTGCATTTAAGTATCGCCAAGGCACAGGGCTAGCATGCTGTCCTTTAAGGTCTGTTGGACTTTGGTTGTTCTGTTGAACAAGCTCAGAGGTGGTGGGTAGGCAAAAAGGTCTCCAGTTAATTGCCCTTCTATAAGAAACCATCCTTCCTTAACAGAAGTTGTTTGGTTTCTTTGCAAAGATGACTACCTGAGAGAGTATTATGTTCTTTTCCCCCTGAAAATTAAAATTAAGAAAATTTAAAAATAAACAAGAAACAAAACCTCCTAAGTAACCAAGATAAATATTCATAATACTGTATACAAATCTGTCACTGGTGTTTTTAAAGATGTATTTGGAGCTAGGAAGGCTGCTTTTGAGGAAGGACTTCTGAATCAAAGGAATAAATGTCAGAGAAAGAAATGCTGTTGTGTATAGAGCATGTAATGTAAATTGGGCTGTCTCCATGCAGTCTGAAGGCAGTTGTCTTCTACTTGCATGCAGTCATGGGTGGGGTCTTTGGGATGTGATTAATACTTCACAAGGTAACGTAGCAGACTTGTATCACAGAGGCAGTAAATCATGGTCTCACCAATACGAGAAAACATTGCATTTTTCTGTTGGCAGCGACAGTTTTTAAAGGGAAGTTGGTTTTAGAAAATGCCCATTATGTTTTCCTTTAGAAATAGGAGTGCACCTAAAATTTAACAGTTAATTAACACATACCAGTAATGGAGCCTTCTTAACTAATTGAAGTTGGTGAGAATGAAGATTCTTAGTTCTCAACTGAGTTCAAGTTCAGTTCAAAGTAGGAGTTTCTCCCAGTTTGTTGTCACCCACTTATACTGGCTTGACTCCCATCTACCTTTTTTGGCAGTCATTTTTTTCTGATACTTTAAGAAATAATTATCTCATTAAAAGTTAAATAGAACAAAGACTAATCTCCAAATCGTTGGATCATTGTAACATATCATTGTGATGGGGGAATAATTTTCCCTATACCTTTTTAGGTTCTTGGCTAGGCCACCCTCAACATAAAGACATTATAGGACAAAAACAAGTAGAACTGTAATTACATGTATACTTCCTATATATATGAGAGAGGCCCCAAACCAAGTAACTCCTTGAAATGGCCCAAGTCATCACCTTAAATACCACCTTTGGTGAAAGACCAAAGATGTTTGGGGAGCAGGGAGGCCAGTTTCGGGAGATTACCAGGAAAAACACAGTAAACAAGGAGAAAATTATTACACAGATTTAAGTCCTTGCTTCTCTATTGATAAGAATTCTAGAAATTTAGAGTCACCTTTCTTTCCCACTATAGGGAGGGAGACAGCTTTACAAATGAAGATTTTCCTTTAAGCTTAAGCATCTTTTTTTTTTTTTAAGCTTAAGCATTTTTTAAGAAAGATAATTTCCAACTGCCTACTGGTTTGCAGAGCTTTCCGTATGTCTCCAATTTTTGTTTTGTTTTATTTTGCTTTGCTTAATACTCAGCCTAAACTAATCCCTATGCCAAAGAGACATATTTTGGGGTGACGAATTCTGCTCCCCTTCAAAATTAACATCTTTTAAGCATTAACAAACCCATCTTTGGAATCCAATACTCTCTAGAAGCCCACAAATGAACTGAGAGATGGAAGAAGTTTCTTCTAGAACACTCCATGCTGCCTTTTCATTTCTGCCATCCTGTTGTGGCGTGGGCTCCAAGGTTCCCTTCCATGCTGGTGTCAGATGATGTTTTGGGTGGAAGAGGTTGAGAGAGAAAGGGGCAGGGAAAGAGTCACTTATGACTCCTTGAGACTGGGTTCCTGAGTCGTTCTGATGATTTAAAGAAGCAAATAGTGTCCTGTGTCATCTTCATCTCCTAGACTATGGTAAATGGATGGGAGCTATTGTGGCTATTAGATGCAGCGCATTATCTAAAAGCTGAGCCTGGCTGTGACACAGAGTCCACTGTTATTCCCGTCATCTTTAACCATAAATTTCTACACCTCCACGCAGAGCGCTCCACTTGAATGAATTTTGTGCTTAAACTGCAGCTCGTGACTGTCAGCTAGGCAGAGGTGGGCCCTACAGTGGCCGAAATGAAAGAAAGTAAAGCTTTGTCTCCCACCAGCGTGGGCTAGTACTCAGCTTGTGAATCTGCCTCCAGTAAATGGGAAAGAGGAAGAAAGCCAGTGGTAATAACGCCGAAATTACCCGAGAAAACCCAGTGAGCAGTGCCACATCACTGCTCCATCTTTGTTCAAGAGAAGTACTCAGTCAGGTCCCTTTTCGTGTGTCAAGTGAGAAACCACAACAGCGCTTTAATGAAATGGGTTTCAGCCGACGGGCTGGGCGGCCTTTGGAAATTCTTCTGCCTGCTGGGTTTAATTTCAGAATCTCGGCCTCTCTTACTCTGACAGCCATCAGCAAGCCTCCTTTTTTCCCTCTTTTTATCCTTGGCCTCATTACCCTTTGACGTTCCCTTGTTGAAAAGAGAGGGGAACAAAACTGGTTGGGGATAAAGAGGAGAGCTGGATTTAGCCCTGCCACTTAATCCTCCTCCAGCCTTTCTATGAAGTCTCAAGGGGGCGGTCCTCTAACATTATGAATGGTGAAATGGTAAGACCACTGGGGGGCGCCAGCGCAGCAGAAATCTAATTGAGTTTCTCAGTCCGTCTCTCAATATCTGTGGGACACAACTGTAATAAAATAGATTGGGGAGGGGCAGAAGATAATCCTTCATGTCATTTCTTTTTAAATTTTCCTATTAGCCTACTTTCCATGGATACCTCCATTGCAAATCTGGAGGGATTTTTTTTTTTCTTTTTTTCTCTTCTGCTTGGTATATTCGGTTTGCTTAAGAAGGAGCTTTTTACTTTCCTCTCTACCAAATACCTGGTTTTTCCTGTTTTTTAAAAAATAATGTTATGTTAGTCACCACTGAATACTTCATTCCTTCCTGATGCAGTATTCCATGATTCATTGTTTGCATATAACATCTCCACATAGTCTCAGAATCTTTACCAGTGGCTTGTCTGCTCTCCCTGCAATCTTTGCTCTCCTTAATACCCATCACCAGGCTAATCCATACCCTCCTCCCTCTCCCTTCTAGAATGCTCAGTTTGATTCTCAGAGTCCACAGTCTCTCATGGTTTGTCTTCCTCTCTGATTTCCCCCCCTTCATTTTTCCCTTCCTTCTTGTAATGTCCTCCATGCTATTCCTTATGTTCCACAAATAAGTGAAACCATGTAATAATTGACTTTCTCTGCTTCACTTGTTTCACTCAGCACAATCTCCAGTTCTGTCCATGTTGCTGCAAAAGTTGGGTATTCATCCTTTCTGATGGAGGCGTAATATTCCATTGTAAATATAGACCACATCTTCTTTATCCATTCATCTGTTGAAGGGCATCTCGGCTCTTTCCACAGTTTGTCTATTGTGGAATTGCTGCTATGAACATTGGGGTACATATGGCCCTTCTTTTCACCACATCTATTTCTCTGGGAAAAATACTCAGTAGTGCAATTTCTGGGTCATAGGGTAGCTCTATTTTTAACTTTTTGAGGAAACTCCACACTGTTTTCCAGAGTGACTGCACCAGCTTGCATTCCCAACAGCAGGGTAAGAGGGTTCCCCTTTCTCCACAACCTCTCTAACATTTGTTGTTTCTTACCTTGTCAATTTTTGCTATTCCCATTGACAAATACGTCTTTTTACATCTCCACATTGTTTTGGAGATGATGTTCTGTGTCTTCCAAAAAGATGTAAAATTTATAATGTCTTACCCCCCCCCCCAAAATATATATATATATGATGTCCGGTTTATTATAGGCTCTACCAGATCCTGATGCTCATTGTAAATTAAAAAAAAATAAACTTCTTAGTCAGGGAAATGAATTAGTACTTACTTTGAGTCAGCTGAAAATAAATTAGTTTGAAGAAGATGCTAATTCAAATCAAGCAATAAGAAACCACAGAATGAATTACAAATATGCATGTGTATATATATATATATATATACAGAGAGAGAGAGTGTGTACGTGTGTGTGTTGTTAATACTGGCAACTGGTTGTAGAAATTGTGACCAACAATTGGCCTCGGGGGTAAAGGGGAAAGAGAGATGGGAATTTTTCTCCAGTGGGTGTTTCTATCATCTGGAAACACATTGGGAACCTTTCAATGGCCACTGTGACATTTCTTGTAGCCTCACCTTTGGAGAGTCATTCTGACATCTCAGTAGAGATGGCATTTTGGAATCCTAAGCCAGGGTGCGCTGATAATACATGATGCCTGCTCAGGCCCCACTGTCCACTTTTGCAGCCTTTATAAGATGGACAGTTGACATGTGTCTGGTGACCAGAGAATGCATTGCCCAACTCAGGACACTTTTGAAAGTGAAGTGGATGTTATTACTAAATTATACCAGAAAGTGCATGCCTAAATCAGGACTCTTCTGGTCCTGAGCAAACCAGCTTCCCTAGTTATATGCTCTTTTGATTGTAATTTTTACTCCTTTCTCATCCGTGAAAGCACATCAGAGCAGGAGTGAGAGGCATGGTATATGCAAATAATCTCAAGTGATCATAACTGACTTTGAAGGAAGAGGAGGATGTCTGTACTCTATCCCAATTAATATGAAGTTGCCCACACATCACCCACCTAACTGAGTGCCAGTAATAGCTCTAGACCCTTGTCCAAAGAACACAAATCTCCTACCCAGAGCCGTGTCCTCCGCCATCCTTGATCACTGATTAGAAAATACTTTGACTTACCTCTCCATCACAGTTTACGTGATTCGACCCATTTTGTTTCTCCATGTTTTTCTGACCCATTCCTAAGAAGGGAAGTGTTTTTCTAGCCATTCCTTGTAAGAATCTCTCAGTGGCTTGTCTGTGTGAGGTGCTGACCTAGACCCAGGGATAGGCTGCCCAGTAGTTCTGAACCAATGAGCAAGTGTTTTCCCCAATCCGCCTGCCCACATGGGCTTTTCTGGTATTGTCTTACAGTTTGAGAATTTACTGCCTGGTGGAAAAAAAAAAAAAAAGCAATACAAAACAAAACTCTCCCTTCCATTTGTTAAAGGACGCAAATAAATATAAGGGAAGCACAGTTGCAGTGATGGAAAACTCCTCTATTGACTAAGTTCAAAGTTAAGTCCAACTGGCTGCAAGTGTTGGCTTCTTGAAGAAATGTCCCAAGAGTCACCTGTTGGTAAAAATAAGCACGAGTTGGGCGATGCATGGCTAGATTCAGATACTAATAGCTACTTAGCCATTTGTCAAGCAGTGGAAGATTTGGAAAGGGGGACAGTGAGGGAGCCATCCAGCATTCAGGACAGCCTTCTTTTCTTCTGATTGGAGATAGAAGACCAAGACCAAGGTTCTGAGGGAAGGGTCGTATCTTCCTGGTGGCCTCTCACTGAGGCTTGGGGACCTCTTAGAGGCTTGCTTTCTTCAGCTAGAAAGGAAAACCCAGCAACATGAGCAACAGAAATACAGCATCTGTTTCCACTGCGAGCAGGTAGAGTTGGTTACTCGTCGAAACAACAATGTCCCAGTGGTCACCTTACCATGGAGCAACAGCTAGAAAAATGATCTAGCATGGGTCCAATCGAGAACGGTAAGGCGAGGTTCTCTGAAAGGCAGAGTAAGACCGATGAGGATTTGTTAGAGACGATTGCTAGTCATAGTAAGAGTGCCACAATATGGAACTGGGAGGTTTGCTTTTGTTTGGCTTTATTTCTCCTCCCCCACCCCTATGGGAAGTTTAGAGGCAGTCACAGAACATTGATTTGGTGCCAAGAGCATGGTTTCATATAGAAGAATTCAGAATGTAATAGTTGAATCATATTCAGCTTTCTTCCTCAGTTAAAAATCCTAGCTGCCAATTTAAGTTATTGAACAATGTTATATTTATGGAGAGCTTTTGGTGTGCAGCGTGCTGTGAAATAGGTACTGTTGGTACTGATTTTCTGGTGATAAAAGCTATTGAGTTCTAGAAAAAACTTAATTTTTTGATAGCTAAAGCCTCTGACATACATACCGCTTAACTGAAAAACACTGCAGCAGTTAGACGCATGTTGGGAAATCTGGGGTTCTGGCATCATTCTTCCCAACCCTTCCGGTTGCCGTTCCCAGATGCTGACTTTCTGGCAGATTGAACTGATTCCGCGGGGGCATTTCTTATGTCCTTACTGTGGGCAGTGCGCAAGTGCTCAGAGGGGATACTGTCCATTCTTTCTGAAGAGGTAGGGGTAATCAGCTGGATCCAGTCTGTGCTGGAGTCACTGGTCATTCTGTTTTGCTTTGCCCTAACTTAGGAAAAAAAAATCACATGACCATTTAAAACAATCTGAAAGAAAGCATTTAAGCAATTGAAATGTAATTTGGCATCGGAATTTTTTTTTCCGTGTCCATGCACTTCCTCAAATCCTTCACTAGATGGTGTCCCAAATCAATCCATAGTCTCCACACCTTTGCTTAGGTCCTGGAAGAAAAGGAAGCACACAAAGCCTTCTGCAACTAACCTAACCGCCTTCCTCTGGCTTCAAGGATGAATGGAACTTTCCCCATGATCTGATAAGTGATTAGGTCCTTTTGCAGGCCACATCTGTCAATATTTTGGGGGTGGTTCTGACAGGAAGTGTTTCGTGTGGTTGCCAGGAAGCTTTGCTGCTCTATCATTAGTGGCCCCGGGATCTAAATGATGCTGTGAGTCAGGAACAAACCCATTTTAACTCCCTGGTGAAGACTCTTCAGACCACAGAGCTGAACTCCCAAGTTTGGGGAGTGGATGGGCAGATGGGTAATAAAGAGAAAATACAGACTATGATAGGCCAGTGGCAACGTACAATCCCAGTGCCCTCCTATGTAAATCTTCAGTCCATGTTCCCTGAGATATGGCCATGTCTAGAACCTTCACTGCAAAGGAAATGATAAATTACTGTCGTGTTTTATTTCTTAAATACTGAAAAATTCATTTGATTCACCCATTATGGTGGGAACTATCTTTCAAAAGGAACCTAGATTTGAGAATCTATAAAAACTGCCCAGTGGGCTGTATTCATAGATAGGAATCCATCCCTTCTCAGAATTGTTGAGTGTGTTTCGTTTCAGACTCTACTTAGTTCCGCAGCTCTTCCTTCCCCTCCTCTCCCTGCTTGATCATTCAGGTAGCTAAACATACCATCATTTTGACAGCTAGATAAGACAGTTGATCCATTATTGCCAGTAGTCAAGGAGACTGAATTTTTTCATGATATGTTTTGAGATCTGGAGCCAGATTTGCAGAGGAAACAAAAGAACTTTAGACAAGCTGGTGGGTTGGATGCTGACATCCCCGGGAGGGCACGATGGCCGGGCTCCACGTGTGACCAGTTGGCTGTCAATATAAACAGAGCAGAACCGGATTCTACCTGACCAGTCTGATGAGATGCTTCAGGTGGAAGGCTTGGCTTGGCCCAGTGGTAATGAAAATCACCTGTGGGCCCAAGAGAACAGGGCCAGAACCTGAAAGGTACTGTGTTGTAGAGACAGCCCTGCAGAGATGCTATAATATTATGAGGTACAAGAAAGGACCTGTGAGGATGAAGGATGGAGAGAATTCCTGACCTAAATTGCTTTCTTTCACTGAGGGAATTTTCTGGACACTTTTGCCCTTAAACACTGAGACTCACACTATTTCAGTTTTACTCCTCTGCATCACCGGCCCACAGATACACCAAAACACAACACTGAATTTGTAGAAAATGATTTTTGTCCCTGTGAGAGAGCTGGCTTATTTTATTCAAGTACTCTAATGGCAATTTTTATTGACAATTATTTGGAAGACAGTTTTTTGTCTTGTATCTCCCAATTAAACCTCAGTTTTTTGGGTTGATGTTCTTCAATGTGAGATCACCTATGGCACAGCCTTCAATATGTTTGTCAGCTGTGAAAGAAGTACAAAGTAAGAAGAGACAGAAGCTTCTTAGGGGGAATGATAACCCACTCTTCACCTCACTGTCCAATGGGAAATGCCCTAGTGCTGTTTTCACTGATGGTGATGACTTTTTGCATTTCTCATGATCTACATGTCGCTTTACATGACTTTACATAGAAATCAGAAGGAAGTTTTGGTGAAAGTCAATTTTCCAGGCTCAGTTTCTTAAGGAATGGAGATTTACGAGGTCTACAATGATTGATGCCTTAAGATGTGTATTTTTAACAAGCATCTCTAGGTGGTTCTAAGGCAATTTCTTCATATTCTAGACATATGAAGTAGGGTGATGTGAGGCCTGGTGAAGATGCTACCCTCTCCACCCACCACCGTACTTGAATTATGTTAACATCAGGAGTAAATGAATATTGACCTATTTCCATGTACTATATATACTCCCTGTCCCATGTTTATTCAAGCACAGAATCATACTGTTGGTTCAGAGCACCTTAAAAATCTCCTCTACGAATAAAGTAGAAGTCTTCTTAAGCATATACTCACATTTTACAGAGGAGTATTTCTACCTTTCATCTTATACCATTCCAGGAGGAAGGTATTCATACCTGCCTTGTTATCTCGGGAAGGAGCTGGGACAGATAAAATGCATGTCAGATTATCCATCTCATGGATAGAACAGACACTGTGTAGTCGTTGATGATGTTGGTCATTATTTTGGCAGTAGAAGAAGTACGAAGAATGAAGGAGAGAGATTTTATTTGGAAACAGGGTGAACTCCAAAAGGAGGATTGGAAGATAAATTTAAAATGTTAAGTCAGGCAGAAAATATATTCGAAAAATTAATATACTTTCCTCTGAGGGCATTTAAATTTACAGGGAGAAAAATGTGGTTCAACTGTCGTTGTTGTAGCCCATGCGTCAGAGTTGGTGGATATTGGCCATGGGCTCCTGAGCACATTTGACCCTGATTGCTTATGATCAGAGATATTGAACACATCATAGAGCAACAAATTAAAATTCATTGCTCTTTTTGTAATGGGGGAAGGGGCAGAGGGAGAGGGAGACAGAAACTCAAGCAGGTTCCATGTCCAGTGTGGGACAAGAACTGAAGCTAGATCTCACAACCCTGAGATCGTAACTTGAGCCGAAATCAAGAGTTCATGCTTCAACCCACTGAGTCATTGCTTTTAAAAAGAAAACTTGACCTCCTGGTCTGAGTTAGAGAAATCACAAAACTGACTTGTGTTTAATTGAGCAGATAACACTGAGATTTCGTTTTCTACCCTTGTCCATGCAGGGCAGAGCTCTAATACAAGACTTTCAGAACCGTATGGCTTTGGTATAAAGCACTGAATTATTATTATCTGTCATTCAAAATATATTCCAGAGTGGAGAAGAAAGCATTTTCATGTCAGGTCAATATCATTAGAAGTCTAATTAATGGACATGTAAATCATGACGTATATTAATAGTTATTCTTGGTTATAAGTTTATCTTAGCAACTAATTGCTTGGCAGATGTTGACTTAAAGATTCTCTGCTTCACCTCATTACTGTTTGACTTCATTTATTAACTTGGCATGCATTAAATAGGCCTTCAGTGAGAATCCACGCTGCGTGGACAAAGATGAAAAAAAAGAAATGAAAGATGAAAGATTCTTGGAACGCTGAAAAAAATTAAATTAAATCAAAAATAAAAGAAAAATGAAAGAAACTGAAATTCATTGAGTGTCTACTCACTGGCACTTTATGTCATCTCAAATAATTCCCATAAAAACCTTGTGAAGTGGCTTATATTATTCCTATTTTAAATATGGGAAAGCCGAGGACTTATCCTTGTCCTTCAGTGATCACCGGGTAGCTTTTAATATTTAAATATGATTGTGAAACATTAGGTTTACTTTAAGATTTTTTTGCTTCTTTACATGTCCTTTAAAGTTCTCTTATGCTATTGTAGCAGTCATCCTACAGACCAAATCCAGCACAGTGCTGGATTTTTTGTAAATTAAACTTTGTTGTAATAACCACACCCATCTGTTTTCTATTACCTGTGGTTGTTTTCACCCACAACCTGAGTAATTGCAAAAGAAACTGTACGGCCTGCAAAACCTACAATATTTACTCCCTGGCTCTTTACGGAAAACATTTGTCTCCGTTGGGCATCTGCCTTTGGCTCAGGTCATGATCCCAAGGTCCTGAGGTAGAGCCCCATGGCTGGCTCCCTGCTGAGGAGGGAGCCTGTTTCTCTTTCTCCCTCTGCCCCTTCCCCCCCCCTTCTTGTGCATGCCCTCTCTCTCAAATAAATAAACAAAATCTTTTAAAAAAATACTTTAAAAAATCTTTTAAAAAAAGGAGAAAGAAAACATTTGCCAACCCTGTGCTGTAAATTGATACTGTCTCTCCATTTGGCTAAATCACTTTCGGATGGCAGATATTCAATGAACAGTAGTTTAGAATCATCCAGTCATTGCCTCGACCTTGCCTATGGAAATCTAAATGTGTGGTATCCTCAGGGTCTGAGGACTTTAAGTCAGCCATGTCTATCGCAGGGAAAATTAGAGCCAAATAAGAGTTACCTAGCTTCATCTAAAGTGGGATTCATCTCGGATCTAACCTAATACATCTAGTTTGAGCTGTGTTAATTAGATTTCGCTTAATTATACAACTGCAACAAATGAGCTCTCGCCCCCAATATCAGTGGTTCATAGTAACCAAGATTCATTTCTTGATCACATGTCGTGTCTGCTATGGGTCAGTGGGAGTTCTGTTCTGCCCCATGGTCTTGATCTCTGCACCCACACCAAAAAAGGAACTTCCTTCTGAAATAAAACCTTCTCACAGCAAAGGCAAAGGGGGCAAGGACTGGTGGAAACACTCAATGGGCTCTTAAAGTTTCAGCTGACTAGACCACATAATAAGAATGGCGACCAATACTCCTGCTATGGGGAGACAATGTCAGAGCAGGCAGGACACGTAAATAATTAAGAACAATAATACAACCTACCACAGGCCCTACCAATCAATCCCCCATCTGCCAATCAGAGCACCTCCATTCTCCCAGCCATCCCTTAGATAACCAGAGTGAGCTGTGAAATCTCAGAGTTGCTGCTTCCTTCTCCCACTCCTTGTCTGGGTGGGTTATTGTTCTGGGTTTTGTTCTAGCAAGCCAGCCTTATCTCATCTTCCCCACATGTGTTTCTGCTTTTCTTTCTGGGCTGAGTGCCGGTGACTTGACAAATAATCAATGGTGAGGTAAAAGCAGGTCCAGTCAACAGATTTTGATTTATTTCCATCAATAGGCACACACTATTCTGAGGCACTTCGGTTATTCCACAGCCTTGCCTTCTATTTGTCGGGGTTATAAAATAGAAAGCAAAATCACCTCCAAAGCTGCCTTGTGATATAAGTTTCAATTTCCTTTTTAAAGAAAGCTGACCCTTTTGTGAGCCCGAAGATGAAAGTTGCCTGTTAAATGCAGATATTTCTGGCTATTCTGCCTGGAGGTCAGTGAAGTAGAACAAGATATTAAAGATACTTCCCCAAACTGGGTCAGAACAGAGTTAAAAGATGAGAGGATTATTTCGGGGAGCTACACAATAATCCACTCACACAGGTCGAAAAACTTAATTTATGTCGTGTTTTTCGGATCCCCAAAAACTGTCTGAGGAGATGGATTAGCCAGGCAGCGACGCACGCCACCCGGTTTTACTGCTCCATTCACCAGAACTCCATTATTTCAAAAGCTAAGCAAAAGCGGGCTTTAAAAAAGCAATTTCATCATTTTCTACCTATCTCTGAACTAGTAAATCAAGAAAGCCTTCCAAAATTATTTCTCCCACTTAAAATAAGGCAGGAAAAAAAATCCTTAGAAATCGAAAAAAAAAAAATACATAGGGTGAATGACCAAAATTAATGTTAAGGCTTACAGGTTTTCTCATGGTGATATCCTTTGTTTTCTTTTATGATGTATTAGATTAATATATCTTCAACGTGAAAAGCCTTCTCATTAAACTCAGTAGTGAATTAGTAACATCGACCCTCACTGTTGTTGTCCATTAATGTTGTTCTGGGAGTGCTAACCAACGCAATGACCAGAAAAAGACATGGGCTTTACAATATTTCAGAGGACCAGCCCCAAATGTGTTCATTTTAGATTGTGGGATTATGTATCTACAAAACCCAAGGGCATCACATAAAAAGCTTTTAGAAATTGGCTACAGTAGATGTACAAAGTTGAATATCGAAAAATACTTCTTACACAAAGAGTAAGAATCTAGGACCTGGAAAATTGAAATTTATATCAGAAGGCAGCATTTTATTTAACTTTTTTTTAAAGATTTTATTTATTTGACTGAGAGAAACACAGCGAGAGAGGTAACACAAGCAGGGGGAGTGAGAGAGGGAGAAGCAGGCCTCCCGCCAAGCAGGGAGCCTGGTGTGGGACTCGATCCCGGCTCTCCGGGATCATGACCTGAGCCGAAGGCAGTCGCCCAACCAACTGAGCCACCCAGGTGCCCCAGCATTTTATTTAATTTTATTCTTTTAAAAAATATTTATTTATTTATTTGAGAGAAAGAGAGAGCGCGCAAGAGAGAGCAGGAGCGGGGATGGGGGCAGAAGCACAGGGAGAAGCAGACTTCCCTCGAGTCTGCTTGGCAGGGAGCCCATTGTGGGGTTCAGTCTGGGGACCCTGGGATCATGACTTGAGCCGAAGGCAGATGCTTAACTGACTGAGCCACCCAGGTGCCCCAGAAAGCAGCATTTTAGTCAGAATAATTTTATCAACCACAATAGCAAAAAATAACACAATAGCACTAAATAACTAAAAATTTCAATACATTATAGTACCTAGGGAAGAAAACTGTAAAACTTTAAGGACCCCCTCCAAAAAACATTAATGTTCCAGTAACAATTTCTGTTTTACAAATTATTCCAAATGCAGCATCTTTAAACAGCCATTTTATTATGCTCACGGCTTTTGTGGGTTAAAAATTCAGTCAGAGCACAGAGGGAGTAGGATGTCCAGAGCCTCATCTGGGAAGATTAAAATAGCTGAGGGTGAGTCCATGGCTAGAGATGGAATATTCTGGAAACATCTTCACTCATATTTGATGGTTCATGCCGGCCCTTGACTGGGACCTCATTTGGACTATCACCCAGACCACCTACCTGAGGCCTCTCCAGGTGGCCTGGGATTCATAAGAGGGTGGTGGGCTCAGGATAGTTGGACTTCAAGAAGTGAGTGTCCCTGAGAACCAGCTGGACACTGCTGTACCTCTCCTAACCTCACCTTGGAGGCTGTGCAGCGTCTACTGCCCCCTATTGGTAAGTAGCCTGCCATAAATCCTTTCCAATTCAGGAAATCTCTGACGAAGAATGCCAAATAGGCAGCCATATTTTTCAAAACTGAAAAATGCCAAAATCCTAAATAAGATTAATTTTCCCTAATTAACAAGATGAATATAAATCTAATCATGTTAATAAAAAGTTTTTTTTATTTTATTTTAACTTATACCAGTGTTTTTTTTCGATATCATCTAAAAGACCAAGTGGGTAGTAATAGGTAAGAATATTTTGAGAAGGGTGAATACTGAAAGGGAAGTTCAATATTTTATAGACTGCAATAAATAAAACAGCTTGATTATTCTAAGAATAGACATATCAATCTTACAGAATAGAAAGCTCAGGCCCAAATATTCTTAGGAATATTCATTGTAGTCATTCCCAATGCATACTGGGGAAGGGCAGATTTCTCCCACCCTCAGTGGTGTAGACACGCCTGGTTAAACACAGGGAGTATATCTCTGATTTATGCAAGGTACAAATGGAATGTTTAAAAGGATTAAGGGTTTTAAGCATCAAAATCAAATTGGAAAAAAATACTTATTTAACTCATGTATAATGCTTTCTAAGTACAAAAACCAGTGTTGGAATAAATACATATATAGTTGATCAGTCTGATTATATAATTTATAAGACTGTACATGGAACAACTAAAAACAAAATTAAAAGCAGGTAGGGGTGCCTGGGTGGCTCAGTTAGTTAGGTGACTGCCTTTGGCTCAGGTCATGGTCCCAGAGTCCCGGGATTGAGTCGCACATCAGGCTCCCTGCTTGGCGGGAAGCCTGCTTCTCCCTCTCTCACTCCCCCTGCTTGTGTTCCCTCTCTGGCTGTGTTTCTCTCTGTCAAATAAAAAAATAAAATCTTTATAAAAAAATTAAAAGCAGGTAAATAACTTGTAACACATAAAGCAATCAGATAGCTAATGTTCTTGGTAAAAAAGCATTCTTCTAAATCAGTAAGCTAAGATTACCCCAAGTGATTAAGGAACATGAACAAGTAGTTTACAAAAGGAAGCCATTCACATGGCAAGTGGGTATGTTGAAAATCTGGGTGATTATGGGAGAATAAAAGCACAGGGAAGGAATAATGATTACCTTCAAGAAGCAAAACAACCCTTAAGTGGGAAGGCGATCTGGGTCTTCAGTTTACTTCAGTTTACTCCGGAATCAAACACCAGTGCAAAAACAAAAACAAAAACAACACACACACACAACCCCGATCTGGTCTGTTATGCAACGGTGCTTGGACAGACTTGAGGTTCAGTTATGTGAAATGGGCATTTTTTAAAAGATTTTATTTATTTATTTGACAGAGAGAAACACAGCAAGAGAGGGAATGGAAGCAGGGGGAGTGAGAGAGGGAGAAGCAGGCTTCCCGCCCAGCAGAGAGGCTGATGTGGGACTCGATCCCAGGTCTCCGGGATCATGGCTTGAGCTGAAGGCAGATGCTTAACAACTGAATCACCCAGGTGCCCCAAAATAGCCATTTTTTATACAGTATGGCTTTATTCTAACATAGCTTGGTCACATATGGCTTAACCTTAACTCTCAAACAAAAGAAGCGTGGTTTTAGCAAAGCAACACACTTCTCTGTGACTTCCCTCCATTTTGCCAACTTGGCCAAGAATGTCAGACCAAAAACACCCATCTCCCCTTATAGGAAGCATTCCCTTAGCCAATATCCTGAGGGACATTTTTCAGCTATCTCAAAATGATTGATCTTGAATAATAATAATAAATACATTGCCAATCAAATTCAAACTTGGTCTTTTTAAATGGAGAGGCATTTTTGTCAAATTCTTGCACTAAACTCCAATGTATGAGACATGTCAAGTGGAGGTTGGTTTAGGACTCGAGGGGCCCTTTCTGCTCTGCCTCCCTCCAGCCCCTGGAGTAACCCTGCTCCCCCTTCTGCATTACTCTGTAGTCTGGAGCCCCTGGGACCAACCTGGATCACCATGACTTTGAGGAAGAGACAACTTCCAATGTTGAGCACTAGTTAAAGAGTGCTGAGTGAGCTCCATAAGGAAGAATGGATAATCACTTCTGTTAATTTGCACAAAATGTGCAAACCTAGAGTGTTTTGTTACTTAAGAAAACTGTCTGGGTTGCTATGAAAAGCTGTTGCTTAATATTTACAACAGTAATTGTTAAAAAAAAATCCTTTAGGAACATTTATAAAGATTTCAGTGAGAAATGCCTACCACATATTTTCTAAATATTTTTATGAGTAATACAGGAACAGTAATTATTTTTAAATCTCCTCATGGTACCTCTCTTTGATTTAGTAAAAAAAAAGGAAAGAAAGGAAGAAAAGTAAGGCACATAATACATCTGTCTTTCTTTTGTTTTTTTTTGGGTTTTTTTTTTGTTTGTTTTTTTTTGTAAGGTGTTATTTATTTATTTATTTGACAGAGAGAAACAAGGCCAGAAAGGGAACACAAGCAGGGGGAGTGAGAGAGGGAGAAGCAGGCTTCCTGCTGAGCAGGGAGCCCGATGCAGGGCTCAATCCCAGGACTCCAATATCATGACCTGAGCCTAAGGCAGAAGCTTAATGACTGAGCCACCCAGGTGCCCCAAAACACCTGTCTTTAAATGTTCAGGTTTTGCCTCTGAAGTTGAAACATCAGACATTTTAGGGTGCACTCGAGCTCAATTAATAAAGTGCAGTGAAAACCACTTAAAAATAGACATGCAGAGAAAGGACCTGGGAAGAGGAGGCAGTGTATCTTGTGTGTGCTATTAACATCAGGATGGACAATGGCCATCTGTATTCCACTGGGCCAAAAAAAGATCAAAGAGACCATCTGGACTTCAGTTTACTCCGGAATCAAACACCAGTGCAAAAACAAAAACAAAAACAACACACACACACACACACACAACCCCAAATCTATAAACCAGATAAGATGCTGGTGAGTGGGTGGGTGGGTGACTGAGGCCGGCGGGCACCTCACAGAGGCAGAATTTGGATGCATCGGCAGGCTAGACAGAGCAAGGTATCTCTCGGTTCAGAGCAGCATAGTAACATCATGGGATCACTTCCTGTTTTACTCTCTATCTGTGAGGCCCATAATCTACAATAAAAACCAATAATTCTGCTGCTCAGGACGCTAAGCCTCTCAGGCCTACATGCACATTCTGCACCTTGAAATTATTGCTGTGCCAACACAGGACCGCCTCCTACATCTGTGCCTGGACCCCAGGTAGAGCTTTGGCGCTGAAGCCCAGCGCAGTCCCATTGGCTGTTCGTGTCTTGTTGGCAGAGCTGAATCAAAAAACAGAGTTTCAGCTGCTAATTGCCCATTGCCAGATGTCTAAAGGGAAAATAATTTTGGGGGAAAGTTACACTGGGGAAATCTTGTAGGAAAAGGAATCAGTCTCTCATAGGCTTTAGAATGCTTATCCTGTGCTCCTTACCGTGAATGCGTGGGAGAGATGGGAACGAGCCTCCCCGCAGCTAAAAACCAGCGAGTCTGAGCCTCCTGCTGTAGAAGGCAGTCTCCAAGCTGTGTCCCTGCTCAAAGAGGATTTAGAAATAGGGACCACCACCCAGAAGACCCAGAGAGAAATCTGGACTGTATTCATTTTCTCCTCTTATGTGGAGTGAAACTCTTGGAATATGTTAATCTGGGAGCCATCACTTTACAATGTATGTGTTTATCAAGACATCATATTGTACACTATAATTATCCACAATTTTTAATTGTCAAGTATACCTCAATCAAGCCGGAAGAACTTAAAAGAAGAAGAAAAGAATCTAAGGGCACCAACAGAAGGGACCATTGGCTTCTGATGATCCTGTTCACTTTGCTGACCTATCAACTGAGTCCTCTGTTCTGGACCAAAGCAAGGTTCCTAGCTCTTGAGAGAAACTAGCAAGATCCAGAGGAGTCAAGACGGAGGGTGGGAGGGATCCCTGGAGCACAAGGGGCTCGTGATCCAGTTTTCTCAGCAGGGGCATCCCTGGCATTTTGGGCACAGTGACTCTTCCTTGGGCAGGTTTAGTCAAAGCACTGAGAAGTGTTGGGCACACTTGACCTTCAGATGTTAAATGCAAATAGTCTTTGCCACAACCCAAAACATTAGACGCGGATGCCCCTGGCGAGGTGGGACCACCCCAGGGCAGTTGTCATTTTAAGGGAAGATTTACCGAATGGCCAAATTAAGGAACGATATAGAGATCTCTGGGGAGTGGGCAAAAACTTCAGAGTTGGCCCACAACAGTTATGGAGCACCTATTAGCTCAGAGGGTAGCTATGCCACACCGAGGATTAAGTTTTTGCTTTATAGAGTGTGTAAAACGTTTATTGTGTCCATTCTTCAGCTAATGCTTTCAGTTCAGTTTGGTTTATTTTTATGACTGTTCATTTCGGCTCTCTTGAATATATGACTGACGTTAGGTTTATTGGAAATGCTATCACTGTTGTTTCCACGTTGTAAACACCAAATGTGAAGCCGACTGTGTTCTTCTGTCTTTCTGGGATGCTAACCTCTGTTTTTGAGGTTTACCTCCTCCAGATTGGAAAAGGCATAAACCGGACAGTTCTTTTAAGCTGAGACACTTTTTTATTTTGTGCATGTCCGATTTTGAGAGATACTCTGGAGGAAAATAAGGTTAAAAAAAAAGATCCATATTTGAAAAGAGGTATGTCCAGTCTAAGTGTGGCCTATTTTTCCGTGTTCTGCCAAGCTGAAATGATCTTTTAGATGCATCTGATTTCATGGGCTAGAGACCACCAATTTTACATAATTTAAGCCTGGGAGACTTAAACCAATCAGCCCAGCTCCAAATGATGGGGTGGGGTGGGAGATACCAGGGGAATGAGTGAGCATTGTGCACAGATGGAAGAAGAGAATTGGACAGGTAAGGGATGGCAGAAAATATAGGGGAAAAAGCGAATTGTTTCTCCAAGCAATCAAAAGAAAGAGCTTTATTGCTTTGTGGGCTGTAGTTCGGTGTTTTGAACACTTTGTCATGTTTTATGATTAATAGAAAAGTTGGCCAGCAATTTCTTTGAAGTTCACTGGTCTATTTTTTATTTTTTTTTTGGTTTTCATTTTTTCACAATCAGCTAAGTATTACTTTACCACGAAATTGACATAAAAAATTCAAGAAGGGAGGATTCCTAATCTCCTCTCCCCTTCTTCCTCACTGCTGTCTTTCCCAGTCCAAAACATCTCTCACCTCTCATCCTACCTTTATCTCTCCTAAGGTCCTTGCTTAAAGGACTGTCACTGGTCATGTTCCCATACTCACATGGTAATAACAAACATTTGAAGTGGGATGTCTTCGTGGCTCAGTCAGTTAAGCATCTGCCTTCGGCTCAGGTCATTATCTCGGGGTCCTGAGATGGAGCCCCTTGTCTGGCTCCTTGCTCAGTAGGGAGTCTTTTTCTCCCTCTCTCTCTGCCCTTCTCTCTCAAATAAGTAAATAAAATATTTAAAATGAGGGGCACCTGGGTAGCTCAGTTGGTTAAGCCTTCGGCTCAGGTCATGATCCTGGAGACCCGGGATCGAGCCCCACATCGGGCTTCCTGCTTCGGCAGGAGGCCTGCTTCTCCCTCTCTAGCTGTATTTCTCTCTGTCAAATAAATAAATAAAATCTTAAAAAAAAATCTTTAAAATGAAAGAAAACAAAAAAACAAGCATTTGAAGTGTCTGGTAAATGTAAAGACCACCAGGTCACGAGGTCTAACCCACTGAGATCCAAAGCCAAGTGTTCTGGATTGGTGCCCTCCCTGCCCCGCCCCTGCCCAGTCTAGGTGATTTGTATCTTCAGGCATATTTGGGGAGTTCCTAATACTACTCTTCATTCTTCCTTTGATAAAAATATAAGCGGTGGGACAGCACAAAGAGATTATAACTTTGGACACAAGCTCATGAATATGGGGACAAATGACCTTTACAGTATATGACCTTTTCATGTGTCCAAAGAAGAAGTAAATTTTTACTTAGAAAATATCTTTGTTTTCTGCAAAACACTTACACAACACAGGGAAATTGCTAGTATACAATAGGAACTCATCCCTGCCCACAGTCCATATCGATGGAAAGCTTCTTTCCCTGCCTCCTGCCCCCACACCAAACTGCCAGGACCATCAACCAGCATCTTACTTTTTAAAGGAAAAAAGAGTTTTCTTTGCCCACATTGGTAAAAAACTTGGAACTTAAATAGAAAATTAATATAGAAGTGACATACATGAGGTATAAGATTTAATTTCTAAAACTGCTAACTTGCAACCTCTCAGAATTATTTAAATACAGTTATAGTTGCTTTGGGGAGAGAGAATAAATTATGTTGTCGATGTTTTCACAGAACTTTCAAATGCTCATGTCTCTAGAGTAATGAAATAGTGCAATAAAAGACCAGGTATGAATATAAATTGATTCAAATTCATTTTAAGATATTAACAAGCATTCATATATATTATTTCCTTTAGTCCACAAAACAATCCTACAAGGGATATCAGGTCTTGATAGAGGAACCTGAGTCCCAGCGCAGTTAAATATTTGTCCAAAGTCACATAGAATTTCAAGAACTGGGTCTCAAGTCAGTCTACTCTATTGGTCTTTGTATGGTTCTTCTCAACCTGTAACTTAGCACCTAGACTCACTAATAACAATTAAGGGGCTGCATTGATAATTACAGGTATAAAATGATCTGTAGCAAGCTGGTAATTGGTTACTCTAGTAAACAAAGCTAGTTTATTTAGCCATCGGGCAAAATTAGCACGGGGGGAAGAGGAATTGAATAGGGACACATAAACAATATTTGGTGGTCATATAAAAATGGTCTTAAAACACAAAAGAAAAAATACAAACTCAAGAGATGATGTTAGCTTAGTCAACCAGAACTTCCCTGAAACTGTCTGTAATCATATGTGAATAACATTTAATAAGCATGGTGGGTACATTTATTTTATTTTATTTAAGATTTGTTTATTTATTTGAAAGAGAGCAAGAGAGTGAGCACCAGCTGGAGGAAGGGAGGGCAGAGATAGCGGGAATCCATAAGCAGAGTCTCCGCTGAGTACAGAGGAGCTGACTAGGGGCTGGGTCCCAGGACCCTGAGACCATGACCTGAGCTGAAACCAAGAGTCAGACGCTTAATCGACTGTGCCATCCAGGCACCCCAAGCATGGTGAGTACATGTAAATGTTTGATCGAATGAGCCTCCGAAAAAAACCTCACCGTGAAGAAAAGCTTCAAGTGCCACTATGTCCAAAATAGCTTTCTATCTTTCGCACCTAACAGTGGTTACCATGACCCTTCTCATTTCAGGGCCACAGAGAAGTGATTTGCTTAAGGACTTGAAAGTGAGTGATAGAACTAGAAGGAAACATCCCAATTTAGAGCTCTATTTCCTTTCTGGAGTTTGTGCTCTTGACTTTTCTTGAATAAGAATATTCATTTCCATCATGTACTATCTGTTCAGAGCATCACGTGTTGGGTCTGTAAGATCACAGCCTATTTTATCGGTTATCTGAAGGGGTAGTATACTATAATCATCTCCTGCCTAGAGATGAGGAGACAGGGGCTCTGGGAACTAAAGTTCTTTGCCTGATCTCCTGTAGCTACATATCCTCTTAGACCTGCTTTTATTTTTTTCAAAGAATTTGTTTATTCATTTCAAAATTTATAGCAGGTAAAATTTACCTCTGAAGGTATATAGTTTTATGAGTTTTGATAAGTGCACAAAATTATTACTGGCAAGGCTTTATATTTGAACCCAAATTATTTGGACACCAGATTATTTAGGAAGAAAGTATGAGACAAATTACTTTTTGTGATTGCTCAAAAATAACTGCTGGAAGAAAGTCACCATGACTGTCCACCAATCTGTATACTGGTTTCATACTCTGCTGGTGAAGGAGGGTCAAGAAGACTGTCAGCATTTCCTGACTCGATGTAAAGCTTCTGAAAAAACCCAATGAACATAACTTTCTATGTGATTTTTCCTTTCAAGGGATCGATTTTACATCTTGTATCTTTTTGCTTGAACCAGGAGTCCGTACATATGCCCCAAACCAAATCTAACTTATTACCTATTTATTTACAGTCCAGGAGCTCTGAATGGGTTTAACATTTTTCAGTGGTTGAAAAATAATCAAGAACAGTTTCGTATTTCTTAATATGTGAAAATCATAGATTAAATGTCATTGTCCTTAAATAAAGTTTTATTAGAACACAGCCCTGCCTGTTTGTGTACCTGTGGTCTCGGGCTGCTTTCATGCTACCATGGCAGAATTGAGTATTGGCAACAGAGATTGTCTGACTTACAAAACCTGAAATATTTATTATTTGACTCTTTAAAGAATAGAACTTGCCCTTCAAATCTAATATGACAGGAAAGTATAGCAGCTGCATTGAGCCCCCATTTTATTCCTTATCAGTGTTTATTTGCTTAATCATGCATGGAAACATGTAGCCTCAATATGTCTGTGAACTCTTCTGGAGAATACTGAAGGGGTATGAGTGTAGAGTAGATTTAGGAAAATTTAAAACTCTTTCAAAGTACTTTTCCTATACAGAAAAAAATATTGTAAGTCATTTTCTACATTTGATATAAGTTTTTCTTAGGCAAGATAATTTTAGAACAAGATGTTAATTACAGTATAACTCTCATAATTTACTCTTTAGCTTATTAGCCTACCTGTCCACTCTATGCTCTACCCACAATTTCTGCAAATTATTATGAGTTTAACCTCCTACCCCCAAAGAATCTTTGCTTCCTTGGAGAAAATGAAATGTAGATGAATTAAATTGAAATTAAGAAGACAGCTCTAAAATCTGGAGTTCGAGGAGTATTGATTTGCTCATGCTTTATGGGAGAATTTAGCAATAACAATGGGAAAATGATTAAGGTAAACTGAGGCACCATGGCATGATGGAATACAAGATACTATTCAAAGTGGTATGGGGACCATGGCAAGAAATGTAAATAAATATGCAAGATAGCATCAAGATTCATAATTAAAATATTATACATTCTCAAGGAGCCATGGGAATTAAAATAGAGCAGCAGTCCTCAAAATGTGGTCTCTAGGCCCAGGCAGCTCTGTAAACTGAATATTATCAGTCTGCAATAAGAAAAATATGGAACTCAAGAGCTAATGTTCAGAAACTTTTATGATAATCTAACAGATTAACTTTACTGTTAAATTTAAAATTTTCTAAAAATAGGCTTCTAATTATTCTTTCTTTTTTAATTTCATTTTTATTTAGTAATTCATTTTCAATCAATACTTCACTTTTATGAAGTTTACAAAAATATTTCTGTAATGCCCTAGAAAAAAATATACTTCTCAGAGAGAGTTTGAGAAACACTCTACATTCCTGAAAACAAATGTGTTGTTGTCAACCTCAAGTATGTTACACATATTTAGGAACAAATTCCATTTTAGGGAATTAAAATTTTATTTTTAGAAAAGGTTATGCTGGTGTGTGGTCAGTTACTTGTTATCAAATCACTGTATTTGGCCAGAGTGAGAGAATTTTGTTTTGTTTTTTTTCCCTTGAGTTTAAGGATCAAATGTTATTTTATGCTGCAGGAGTGTGACAACAAAATTCTGTTTCAATGACTAAATCATTGCTGGAACATAATTTAAGGTGTGTGTGGGGAGGAGCAATCCTACAGAAACATGTCGATTAAGTTTCTGTGCAACCAAATAGAAATGTCAGGATCTTGCCCCACTTAAGATGCAGGGACCAGGGCACTGAGGCATGCGAAAAGAATTTGATTTACAATTTGAAGGAAAACCAGCAGTAAAATAATTGAGAGCTGGAAAGCAATCTCACTCCTGCCAAATTGCTTTCCTTCGTGCATGCTCCATTTAGAGGCGATATTCAGATACTTACATTTAGTTTGTGCATATTTTCTTCCCCCTGTGAATATTCCGTCCTGCCAGATTAGGACTATTTCTCGGCTTCAATCAGCAAAAGAGAATAACCAGGTTACCCAGCACTGGATTGTGCCTAGAGTTTTAGGAATAGAAAATGGTTGGTTTTTTTTAGGTGTAAGTGTGATAAACTGGCTGTTAATGAGAACATTCTTGGTCCCTAAATTGCAAGCATGGGTTCCTCTCAAACAAGCTTTAACCTGAGTTCATGGGATTCAGATATGTGAAATCTCATTGCAAATTTTAAAATGTTGGTAAAATATTTGTTGACAACAACAAGAACCAGCACTACTACAACAATTATAATTGTGATAGAGATTTAGTGACTATCAGCCCTGGGGTGGCTTGTGGCTTACTTTTCCCATGAGGGAGTCATAGATTAAAGAAGTCTTCCTCTTCTGCCTAAGAATAATTACCTCTACGAATGAATTGTATACTAATGGATACATGAATAAAATATGTGTCATCCTGCTAAACCCTTGCTAGTTTGTTCTGAGTCCCATTGATATTTAGTCATTTATTTCTAATTGTTGAAAGTCAGTGGCTAAATTTGGCTTAGAAGTTTGGTTCCCATGCCATGTGTTTTGCTGGGGAAGAACATTCTACAACAGCAAGAATCTTAAAGATCAAAAATATCTTTATATTAAAATGTCCAAGGGCCTTTTTTTATCTTTCTCACACCCATTAGAAAATATTTTGGTTTGCTTATAAGAAATGCAAACCTTGGGCGCCTGGGTGGCTCAGTGGGTTAAGCCTCTGCCTTTGGCTCAGGTCATGATCTCAGGGTCCTGGGATCAAGGCCCACATCGTGCTCTCTGCTCAGCAGTGGACATGCTTCCTCCTCTCTCTCTGCTGCCTCTCTGCCTACTTGTGATCTGTCTCTCTGTTAAATAAATAAATAAAATCTTAAAAAAAAAAGAAATGCAAACCTGACAGATTCATTTTGATAGTTGTCTCATGTGAGCCTCTGACACTTCATGGGCTGGAATCAAAATTCTAATGGTCTCCAAAGGTAAGGCAAAAAATATCATTTGGGGAGAGGGGAAATAGGGTTATTGAAAAGTAAACAGGAATAGACAATGCAAATTAAGCTTGAGCCAAGCACCTGCCTGTTTTAAATTTAAAATTGACTATAATCCAGAGCTGGTTATACCCTGGGTACCTATAGCAAGATGGAGATGAATATGAAAGGAATTTTTATTTAAAAAAAAAAGTTCACAGAATCACAATCCATGAGATCTTCAGTTGATAGTCTGTGACTCTCCTGCCCACACATCTTTCTTATGTGAACCAGGTCTTCCTATACGTATCAGCAATGGCACTCTTGCATTTTTCTCTTAGCCCTTTGGTTTACCTTCAAGAGCGTGCTTGTTCTTTGAATTAAAATCAATGCGCCTTTGACATGAGCCTAAGTCAAACCATGGTTCCACGTTGCTTTGTGATAAAATAGGAAGATTTTAAGAGCGGTGCTTGACAAACAGTGGGCTAAAAGTTCAAATTACATGTGATTGTGCATACACACATATATAAGTGCACGTGCACCCTTCACATCCTTATTTGCACCAGAACCCCTCTACCTACGGTGATGAGGAGCCATCAGTTAAAGCAAATAACCCTAGAGAAAAAAATGTGCTGAAAACATGACTGAAACCTTTTAAGTTAAAATACATCTATGTACATTTGTTTCCTCATCTCTTGGTGGAGAGTCGCTGTCGCTTGTTTTTCTTTCCCCAGCAAGTAAGGTCTTCTAAATGCTTTCCAAAACAAGTGAGTTTTTTGTTGTTTTTTTTTTTTTTTTCTTGAGTAGAGGTCTGATGATCCTAGAGGGTCTCTACTGTTCTTGTGGTAACTACACTCTTCTGGAATCATCTGTCCTGTCCAGGCTGGGTTTCTGGAAGCTGAGGGCTTGACACCTGTATGGCCATCAGTGTGCAGAACCAGTCTGGCTCTAGACTCTGCATGAAGGTGTTTCCAGTTCTCTCTCTCTTTTTTTTTTTTAATTTAAAAGAATTTATTTTTTCAGTGTTCCAAGATTCACCCTTTATGCCCCACACCCAGTGCTCCATGCAATAAATGCTTTGCGCACTTAACTCGCAATGATGTTTAGCAGTCCCTGTTTAGCCAGTCTTTCCAAACAATTCAACTTCATTTTTATGGAAAGTGCTCTCTTTTTGCCCTCACCTTTCATTTGCTCATGTATCATTTCACTCGATTTTTATGATTCCAATAACAAATGATACCTGAATAAAGAGCTTTGGAAGAAAACTTAGCAGATGCCTGGAACATTGAGATGTAAGGGTTTCAGACCGATATGGATGGAGCCTAGGTATGTAGAGACTTACCTACTTCCTTCCGTTTTGCATCCACTGAACACTTGTCACCACTAAATCTTGCTAGCAGATTGGAGATAATTATTTAACCCTGCTTTTCTAATCTCTAAAGAGCTCAGAATAAAATTTGTAACCTGTTTTCAGAAATCTATAAAACTTGACGGTCTATATTTTTTCATTAACTTAACTTCTAACTTCATCTTCTTTTTCTACATTTTTTTCTTTTATGCAAACAGATTTTCTTTTATATGTCTCATTATACCCTGCAAGAACTCCAATACTTTGTTAGAATGGCAATGTGGCCATGCTTAATGGATGCTTGCTTTTGCTGTTGTAGGCATAGTGTAGTCCATGTTATGCAAGATTTAGGTTCTAAAATTAGCACATAAGGGGAAAAGTACTTAGTTAAAATTATTCTTGCACATCCCTTGAGAATCAGGGACTCTGTGGCTGCATCCAGCACATAATAGCTCTAGAAGCCTAAAACACCCAGTTTTCCCATAAGCTTTGCAACAGATAAAGATTATGTTGATGTCAGATGAAGTAGTCTGGCTTGTTTTCAGAGGGTATCTGGCAAAAAATAGGTATGCTTAAAGGCTAAAGAGGTGTGGGATGGTCATACTGCAAGACGGGCTCGTGGGAACGGAGATGTGTGCCCCTCACCTAAGGAATTTCAAAACACATCATGCTTGATGTTATTTATGTAGACATTCTTCCCTTCTGGATTAGCCAAGTCTCATCTTTCTGAGAAGATGAGGACAGAAACTCAATATTCTCATAATATGTTCACATAGGACATGCTCAGAAATTTTGAAAGAGTTAAAATAAAAGGAAAATGGAAAATCCTTTCTAAGCCAGGAAGAATGCACTCTTAATTTTTTAAACTTGATGTTTCAAAGATCAGCTTCACTATTTTAAACATTTATAACCTAGGGCAGCTGGGTGGCTCAGTGGGTTAAAGCCTCTGCCTTCAGCTCAGGTCATGATCTCAGGGTCCTGGGATGGAGGCCCGCATCGGGCTCTCTGCTGAATGGGGAGCCTGCTTCCTCCTCTCTCTCTGCCTGCCTCTCTGCCTACTTGTGATCTCTCTCTCTGTCGAATAAATAAATTTAAAAAAATCTTAAAAAAATCTTATAACCTAGTTCTTGGGCCGTCATGCTACCGATAGGAAAACAGACTGATATTTCCAGGTGCTTCTTAACTTGGACTAATTTCTCAAACATTAAACTTATAGAAAAATTCATGCATTTGGATTATCAGGTCCCATTCTCCCCTTGTTATTGTTCAATCTTTAAAATATGGGCTTCCTATTTTATTCCTACCTTTACTCCTCTTAATAAAAAAGAATTTGTGTTTCATGTGTCCTCTTAATAAACCAATCAACTATTAGTCTTCAGAATAGAACCACTCATAATATCCATATTAATGTTTTTCTTGGTAGACTATCAGTGGAAGGCTGTTATTGTGTGTATGTGTTTTTGTTTCATCCAAGACTTATTTTCTTTACTTAAGATGCCTGAATTGGAGCATTTTTTAGTTGAAAGTTGGGAATGTGCCATTTGACACTTTTGTGCCTGTGCTCCCCTAGGACACCTGGTTTGTTTTGAAGGAGACAGCACCGCATAATGGTTTAGATTTCAGAGTGTGTGCTCGGTGAGGCTGCCTGCTCTTTCATTCACTTTTCCCAAACATGGGACCTCAGACTGATCTCCTTGCACCTCAGTTTCTTCATCCACACATAGGGATGTTTCTATCTCCCTCTCGAGGTCACTGTGAAGATTAGATGAATTAAACTTATGTAAAGCCCTTGGATCAGTCTTCATATGCCGTGAGTTCTCAGTACATTATGATTAATGTCGACCTTGATGTGTGTGACGGAGTGAGATCCCCAGTGGATGCCCGTGGGTATCACCAGACTGGTTGGAATGCCGCCGGAATGTGCTCTCGTCTTTCACCATCTCCCTCCTCTTGTCCTGTCCAGGTAGCCCCAACCATTAAGGAGCGGATGATGAAGAAGGGAAGCCTGATGCTGGGCTACCAGCCACATCGGGGGAAGGTCAACTTCTTCCGCCAGGTGGTGATCAGCCCTCAAGTGAGCCGGGAGGACATGGACTTCCTCCTGGACGAGATAGACCTCCTCGGGAGAGACATGTAGCTGTGGCTTATGGTTCCCCAGAGACTTGAGTCCTGTCCTGGGGAAGTTTCCAGATCCAGGGCATCTGGGACACAGAAGAGACTGCAGACCTTCTAGGGAGAAATAGGAAAAATGCCTTGGCCTGGCATAGCCAAATGGAAATGTTAAGCGAATAGTGGGAAGAGCTCTTTAGCTGCCTGGGCACTACTGTTGCTATTAAAGGAGGAAGTGAAAAGTGGATTTTCTTGAGAACTGTCTTTAGGACACAGCCTTGAAGAGAGTTTAGTAAGTACCACATAGAGCCTGGATTCTAAGCTTCCATTGCTCGTTAAAGAACATACAAATTAATAGTTGAAAGCAGTGGTTCTCAAAATGGCGGTCCCTAGACGGCAGCATCAGCATCGCCTGGGAACTCCTTACAAATACAGATTCTCAGCCCCGTCCTGCACCTGCTGAATTAGACACTCTGGGTGTGCCACTCCACATATTTTAAATCACTTTCCAGGTGACTGTGAGGCAAAGTAAAATCTGAGAACCAGTGGTTTAGTGAAAACTTATAAAAACTGTGTAATAGCTCTGATATTTTGCCAGCAAGGAGGTATCTACTATTTCATTGGCCCCTGAGCCAGTGTCTGGAAATATGGCTGTGACACCTGTAACACTAGTGTTGAGGGGCATCAGAAACCCATCAAAACTATTTTTAAAAGGAGAAACTATTTAAGATGTTTACTTTACAAAGATATATCTTTTTTTTTTTTTTAAGATTTTTTATTTATTTGACAGAGAGAAACACAGCCAGAGAGGGAACACAAGCAGGGGGAGTGAGAGAGGGAGAAGCAGGCTTCCTGCCGAGCAGGCAGCCCGATGTGAGACTCGATCCCGGGTCTCCAGGATCATGACCTGAGCCGAAGGCAGTGGCTTAACCAACTGAGCCACCCAGGCGTCCCATACAAAGATATATCTTTTATGCAGCTGAATGTTTATTTTCAAAAGATAAAAGTAACTATTATCTATTCTAGATTACCTAAATTAGAGGTAAGGATAAAAGCAAACACTTTGTAGCATGGCCTTTTCAATCAAAGCAATAGTCCTAATTCACTTCCCAAAGAACTTAGGTCATAGCTTGCAGTAGACATTAGGTGTAGATGTCTCTGTGTCCCTGTTTCAGTGTGAGGGGCCCATCTCTTATCTTGTTCTCTGCTTATAGGAAAAAACTAGAATGAAGTCCAGGGTTATACAACATTCCCTTTCTCAAGCTTTGAAATGTCAGTGTAGACTATTAAGTGATTCATATTAGGCAGAGAATCTGAGAATTAGAGGACTTTCAGTGCGAACACCTCCTCCATTTCTCCTGGGAGTGGATGATTCCAATTCTATCTCTGATCCTGGTCCTGTATTTCTAAGAGAACTCTACTTGTCTAAGAAATAAACAGAATTCAGAGGTGTGGGTGCAGAGTTCAACAAGGTAGGATTGTGAATCAAATTAGAACTCTGATTTGGAAGGCAAAAGATGGAAGGGTGTTTAAGTATTAGACTTAGCATATTCAATAATATTTCATATGATGTTATTGACTTCTGTTGATTAAATTTTGAAGAGTAAAAAGCTGATGTGTACTGTTTGCTTTTATTCCATATTTTCCCTTTATGGTATGTGGTTTCTCAGTATCTCTATTGGTCAAAGAATATTTTAATCTTTTTCTCAATTACTTTCTGCTCTGGTGATAACTGTGCATACATTTGTTTTACATACCTTGTTGCTTTTTTGTTTTAATGTCCACATAAAATGTGCCTGAAATTGATGTTTGTAATAATTCCAGTTTCATGAAATAAAAAGCAACATTAGCACACACTTCAGTAACTTTTGTTACTGACTTTTCTTTTCCTGTCATCTCCTTGTTACTGGGTTGTCTCAATACATTTTAGAAGTAATTGGGTTTCTTTGGCATTTTAGCTAAATAATCGAGGGAGCATATTGGAAGCTGTTTTTGAGGTAACACCTTGAATAAAATGGAAAAAGCAGTTCTAGCAAAGGAAGGATTTGCCTCTTATTTAGTTTTGTCCTCCATGCGACAAAGCCTTGGGTACCCAATAGCCACATATTAGCTCCTGTTGGGCCTCTTCTTAAGAGATGATAGTTCTTTGGTGAATGAAGAGAACACCTGTTAATAGACACTTTGAAGATTCTATTCTTTTTTCCTTCAGATGTTTAGATATACTATACCCATTCAGATATTTGAATGGTCAAGAATAGTTTTTCAATAAAAGGTTAATTGTAATTCTTTCAACATATTGATGGTGCCCCCTATGGTGTCCTAGGCAGTTATCCAGGTGCCAGAGATGTGCAGTGAATAAGACAAAGTCCTGCTCTTTGGAAGCTTTCAGTCTAGTTGAGGCAGGAAATCCACAAGTAAATGTGTAACAAGTCAGGTGGTAATTAGTATTGTGAAGAAAAGTCAAGGAGAATAAAGGGAAAGAAGATAGAAAGGAGAGAGGGGTGGGCCATTGGAGAAAAGTTGGTTGGGATGAGGACTCTCTAATAAGGTGACATTTGAGGGGAGATTAAGGAAGAGAGGGAGGGAGCCTTGAGAGTATGTGGGAGAAAGACATTCTCAGTGGAGGGTATGGTAAATGAAAGGGTTGAGGAGCTGTATCTGTGGTATGTTCAAGGACCAACATGGAGGCAAATGAGACTGAAGCCGAGAAAATCATGGGATAAGTGGCAGATGAGGAAGTCAGAAGTATCTGGAAGTTAGTACACTGGGCCTTGTGAGTGGAGACTCAGGTTTAGACAGAAACACACTGGAGAATCTGAATAGGGTATTTATGTGATTCAAATTATGCTTTAGAAGGACCATTTTGTTATTCGGAGAATAGGGTGTCCGTGGGCAAGCATGGATTCAGGGAGACCAAATGGGAGGCAACTGAAATAGTTCAAACAGGAAAAGATGATAGTTTGTTTATACTAGAGTCCCAGTGAGGGAAGTAATGAAGAGTTCCAATTCTAGAGGCATTTTTTTTTAAAGATTTTATTTATTTATTTGACAGAGAGAAACACAGCCAGAGAGGGAACACAAGCAGAGGGACTGAGAGGGGGAGAAGCAGGCTTCCCGCCAAGCAGAAAGCCTGATGTGGAGCTCGATCCCGGGTCTCCAGGATCATGACCTGAGCCGAAGGCAGTTGCTTAACCAACTGAGCCACCCAGGCGCCCCTCTAGAGGCATTTAAATGTAGAGTTGAGGGGTGCCTAGGTGACTCAGTCAGTTGGGAGACCAACTCTTGATTTCAGCTCAGATCATGATCTCAGTATCATGAGCTGGAGCCCTGCATCAGGCTCATACAATAGGCATGGAGCCTGCTTAAGATTCTGTCTCTCTCACTCTCTCTCTCTGCTCAACTCCCCCCCTTTCCCCCAGACTGTGTTCTCTCCCTTTATCAAAATAAATACATAAATAAATAAATGCTGAGTTGATAGGGTTAACTGATGAAGCAGAGTACTCCAGGAAATGAGGAATTCAGGAGTGTTTCTTATACTTTTGTCCTGGGCAGCTATAAAAAAGGAATTCCATCCATTGAGGTAGGGACTACAAAAAGTAATCTTACCTGGTTTGGGTCATGTAAAATTTGAATTGCCTCCACCAGCCAACCAGATTAGATGTAAGTAATTACATTTGAATCTTAATTTCAGGGGAAAGTTGGGGCTAAAGTTATTAGTTTGACAGCCATCAACATAGGGATGTTATTTCAAATTATGGGATTAGATGAGATCATCCAGAGAGTTCCATGGATATAAAGGAGAAGCAGGACAAGGACTGAACCCTGGGACTTCAGCTCAAGATGGAGAAAACCAGCCTTGAAGCCTTAAAAGGATCAGCCAATGAGGCAGAGGAATAACCAAGAGAATGGACACCCACAGGCTAAGTAAAAAATATGTTGGGGGAAAGAAGGCATGACCAACCATATCATTTCTGGGGATGGGTCAATTGAAAAATGGGATTTCCTTTACAGTTGGCAACGTTGAGGCCATTTATTCACTGGAATTTTATTTGCTAAATATAGGCATTTAAAATAATTTTCAATGTTTCTTCTAGCAGTCAGCAGAACCTTATTCAATCAAAAGACTTTTGAATTCCTCTTTTGGCTTTTGATTTTTAGCAATGGTTTTTTATTGGAAAAAGATCTAGTAACATAAAAGGATTTGAAAAAGAATTATCTCATTGCTAACTGAATCAAAGAAGATGAGATATAGTAGCATATAACAGAAAACCCAATCAACTGTGGTTTCTTTGGAGGGTTTATTCTTCTCTGTTATAAAGAGTTACCACAGAGAGAATCTGGAGACGGTGTCTTATATTTGGTTGCCCTGTCAGCAGGCACAGACTAGGATTTGAGAGCAAGCAGCCTGTTCACTTTGTAATCCCAGGAAAACTGGGAGGTAGCTGAGTGACAGAAGGGAAGGAAACCAGCAGAGGAACACTAATGAGCAATATAATGCTGTGACAACTGAGGCTCAACCCTTCCCATGACCTCTGGGTAAGAATGTAGAACGTACTTCAGAGATGTCAGGAGGGCTTTGAGGTGAGCTGGATTTATATTTAATTGTTGGATCTGCTACTCACTAGTTTACCCCCAAAGGGGTAAGGAGCAGGCATACTTAGTGCATTGGTGAATTAAATGGATGAGAGCTGATCCCAGGAGCATTAGTTCTCTGACCATCTTAATCATACTTCCAGGACCCTAGAAGAGGGTCTCAAGCAGAAAATACAAATGCTTATGACCAAAGCCTTGAGCAGGATTGGTGAATGTTGAGGAGATCTGGGAAGGGTGCTGACACCCTGGGGTTGTAACAGATGATGGTACCTCTCCACTCACTGTCAGGGACCCCAGATCCTTCCATATTTTTGCTCCACCATCCTTAGAGATGGATTCAATCATCAAACTTTACTCATGGGTATCATATGAGCACAGTGGCTCTAGCCATCTCCTCCACATTTCAGGCACTGAGAAATAGAAAGGAACTTTCCCAAAAGCTGCCCATTACCCCTTCGTTGGCTTCACCTCTTTAGGGGAGAATGGAATATTTGGTATTTTTAAATCTGTTTTTATGGGTTTCTTTAATTTTTAGAATAGTCTATTTATTTGAGAGAGAGAGAGAGTATGTGTGTGTGAGCAGGGGAGAGAGGGAGAAGCAGGGTCCCTGCTGAACAGGGAACCTGAAGTGGGCACTTGATCCCAGGACCCTGAGATCATGACTTGAGCTGAAGGCAGATTCTTAGCTGACTGAGCCATCCAGGTGCCCCTTTTGTGGTTTTTTTCAAAGCAAGATATGTTGCTGCCCACAATCATATAATAGTTCTGCTCATGCTAAAGGAAAACAGGAGAATGGATACTGGAAGGCAACTTGTAGATTTTGCCACTGTGACACATGCATTCCATGACAGTTCTGAAAGCATGATTTTTCCAGACAGCTAAGAAATTAACTGAAGTTGGTAAAGTTTGATTCCATTTACACTGGAATCTGGTCTGGCTGGTTCTAGCTGAGCAAGTCAGCCTGGCCCCATTCACATTTATCTAACCCAGCTACACATTGATTGATACAACCTGAAATGTCTTAATCCCCTTCACTCAATTAGAGCTCATTTTTAGCTGGGAAAAACTTTTTTTTGTTTTTAGATTACATTTAACCTCTTCAGGACTGGCTTCATTTCTCTTACTCTAAACCAGTTAGAACTCACCTAACATAATTAGAACTGGCCTGGTTCCAGTCTGAAGCAATTTTATGTCTCCCTACCTCGATCACATTCCATTTGAGCAAGCTTAATCTTGTGGGGATTCATTTCAAAAAATTAGAAATGGTAGATTTTTTTTTTCAAATTTGTTGAAGATTTATTTTGTATGGTTTAATTCAAGAAAAATTGGATTACACTCACTTCATCCAACTGGATGCATAAAAAGACTCCCTTTTTAGGAAGCTCCTGGCTTTAGGGAGCCCGTTCAAATAGCTTTACAGTAAAGGAAGACTCGACCAGAGAAAAATCCCCTAACATCACAAAAGACAACCCCAGGCTCAACTGGGGTCACGTGTGGGGAAAAAAATTGGCATTCTCCATCTTTATTCTGTTTCGCGATCTTACTTTACTGAGATGAGACTGGTTAAATGAAACACTGGATACCCAGACCCTGAAAATAAAGGCTTATGGAGGAAGAGGAAGGGGTATATGTAAAAATTAGAAAAAATAATGCTGGTATCCTGTTTCTTTAACCTATTAGTCCTTCGGGTGTGGTCTTTCTTGTGGCTAGATTCCACAAGTGTCAGAAACCTCTAATGGGGAGAACCAAGGATGATTGCACCAATATCCAACATTCACTGAGTCTATACCACCTAGCAAGGGCTACGCCAGCTAGTACATTCACACAGTCCTCATGAAATGCCATCATGGTGGGAATTATTGTTAGGCTCGTTTTCAGGTGAGGAACCCAGGACTAAATCTCAAATTCATAAGAAAATTCTCTGAGATTACCAAACTAGTGAGTAGCAGATCCAACAATTAAATATAAACCCAGCTTACCTCAAAGCCCAGGCTGTATATGTCTTCATTTTGCTCTCACTATAATGGAGAGGAAAGAGTCATCTTGGATGGATCTTAGTAACCTGACTATGCCTGGCATCCCATAGTTTCTTGGCAAACAAAAGTATCAAGAACCAGCTTAGTCTCAGAGGGCAATAATTATATTATACTATCTTGCTGCCTTTCTCAGATCAGAATATAGGAATTTTCCTGTATGCTTCTTGCCTCTGAAGTTAGAGGGATGTAGAGAAGGCCTTTTGGCTTGGAATATGAAGAAATATTAAGAATTTTTTACAAGGACCACAGCAGAGGTGAAAGTAAATATTTTCTGAGCATTTGGTTCTTGATTTATTTTCAGACCTTTGCAAGATCCAGAATCACTGGGTTAATGCTTACTTGACATCTTCACCAAGTGTCTCACTCAAACTCAGCCTGTCCAAAACTGACTCATAATTTCCTACCTCAATCCTACATTTTTCTTCAAATCTGTTTCTCTGCCTGTGTTTCCATCTCAGGGAATGACATCACTTTCTATCTAGTGTAACAAACCAAAATGTATAAATCATTTTTCATAATTCATAATTCATGATAATTCATGCTTATTCCTTGTCTCCATCTCTCCCCCTGCTGTCCAATCTATTAGCAAATCTTGTTGGAGTTACCTCCAAGATATGGCTCTGAGCCACCCATTTATCCCATCTCGTCAGTTTGTCCAAATTCCAAATTGCTTTCATCTCTCCTCTGGACAACAGCAATAACCTCCTTGCTGCATCCACACATTGGCTCTGGGCTTTGTCCCAACTACTTAACCAAACTGCAACCTGATTAGAACAGCAAACTGATCCTATCTCTCACTTTGTTTGCTCTCAGGATTGACAACTGCCAACTCGGCAAAAAGACCTTCAGAAAACCTGTTGGTCAAGCAAAGCTAAGTTTCTTAGCTCTACTGAGTACCGGGAACCCTGCTTTGAAAGAGTCTTAATGGCATCTCAGAAGGAGGATGTCTGAGGAGGATATTTACAGGCTTCCGGTCTGTGCTCAGGTGTCTTAAGGTGGCTCTTCTAAGGCAAACTGATAGGGACATGGTTCATCATGGAATAGTCTAGGATTGGTAGATGCAGCCAGGTGAGACTCTTGATGTAAGTCTTAATAAATAAACTGTTGTGTGATAAGCAAGCTGTTTCTGCAGGTGAGAACAATTTTGTCATGATGGGAGAGATGAGTCAAAGTTTTGTCTGGATAAATTAGTTGGCAGGAATTTCCTAGAACTAACAGTAAATTTTCACTGATTTGCAACCTGGAATTTTGAGCAAGACTCTCCTGAAACAAACATTTAAATCATGTTGACGATAGTCATCTTAGTTCTCCGTCCTGGTGGTTAAGCTACACAGAGGCAAGTGATTTCAATTCTCAGGATAAAGATCAAATTCTGCCAGTGGCTGCCAAGGCTTGGCCTCCTTCCAGATCCCATATAGTTTCAACTTTAAGTTGTGTCACCTCCCTCTTGCTGAGATCCAGAAAAGTCAGTAAGTCTTCCAGATCCTGCATGTCAAAGACTTCCAAAAGTCTTCCAGATCCTGCATGTTGAAACCTTTGGATGTAGTGCTTTCTTTTCCTAAAATGCTACTCCACACATCAAAACTTTTGGATGTTATTCTCTTCCTAGAATGCTATTCCCCTCCTCTCCTAACTAAATTTCTTCATACAATTCACATCTCAGCTTGATTTTCAGTTTCTTAGGGATACTTTCTCTGCCTCCCCAAAAAGGGGATCTGCAGCAATACATAAACTCTATAATTTTCTTAAACTGTATGTATTTGTAACTATATGTCTCTGTGCACTTTAAAAATTAGACTATGATATCTATAGGGGGCTTAGGACATAGTAATTGCTCGATAAATAATTGTGGCAGTAAGGAAGGTTGGCAAATAAGGGCTTTAATGTGCCTTTAGAGACAGCGTTATTATTTAGGGGACATTTGGATACCTAAATGTAAAACTAATCTGTGCCTGAGAAAAAGCTCTTGAGTCACCGTTAATCTTAAAACACATGTTATGAACTAAAATGTCAAGTGTTTTGTTAGTATATGTGCTCCTGCAGAGAAAGAGTGAGGTTTCCTCTTAAAAATGAATTCAGACATATCTCAGGCAAATGTTCTTACTGGAGTAAGTTTAATTTACAATTTTTATTTCTAAATATCTCCTCACGAGAAGGTGAGATTAAATCACATCTACCTTAGGACATCACAAGTCATGGTTTGGTTAACCTTTCACTGACACTGCCTAATACCAGCTCATATTTGCAATATTCTACAAATTTTTCTGATCCCTGATAATAACGTATAACACAAAGAGCCACAAACTGTCTCTCAAGTGAATGATGAGTCCTAAACCATTTTTATTAACTTTAAGGTTTCTTGGGGCAGATCATATTCTGTGGGAGACCAAGGGGTGAGAAGGTTGTTAGCCGCCACTATGGAAACACAACTGCTCTCTCTGCAGGTGGGGTCTCCTGCCACTAGTAGGCTGGGTGAAGAAGGAGATGAGCAATGCAAGGTTTGAGGGCACTTCATGACCTCCTCATCTCCCTGCATTTAGAACAGGACCCTAATTCCCACTGAAGAAAAAAAAAACATGCTAAGTACAAAATTATGTCTTTCATATCACCCTGAAATCAACATGTGAGTTTGATTTTTGGTTGAATGATTAGGTCATGTTCAAAAGCCGAAACACATGTTTCCCTAAGACCTCCCAGACGTGGGTCTACTTCCTCTCCACTAGAGAGGAACTTTCTTAACCTGAGACCAACAGCCTCAACTTAGTGTTTATGGCTATTGCCTGGAGTCTATGGGTCGATTCTAATATTTCTCACATTCCTTTTGGAAGAACTACACAACCCAACTTGCACGGCTTTTAGGTAGGTTTCACATTCACATGATAGAGACTTGCTGGTCTGTCAGGCAAGAGCACATAGGTTCCTCTTAATCTAGTGTGAAAATTGGAAAAATATATTTGGAATTCTCCACTATCTGAAGGTTCTGGAATGCCCACTACAGTTGCAACCACGTACTAGAATCTAGATGGAAATTTCTGCATCACATCTCCTCATGGGAACAATCAAGTGTGAAGAACAGATCCTAGGGATTACACCTAAGGAGATTATGTGGCATTTGGGTCTGTCCCATCCTTCTCATGGCTAGCTCAACCATGTGCCTAATCCTGCATATTTGTGCTGTAGCAATAGTGTCTTCTACCTGTGTTGGTCAGTGTTATAAGAACATAGAAATGAGATCTCAATAGTGTATTTAAGGAAAATGTTCTATTTCTAGTCTCTCTCTCTCTCTCTCTCTCTCTCTCACTCTCTCTCTCTCTGGTTATATGTTGAAGGCATGTGGTTATAGGATTGGGGTTGGCTTGGCCAGGGTGCTAGTCAGGTGCTGGCAGCAGGTCTTGGTTTTCTAAAGCCAGGAAGGGAACAGGAGATTTTAACTGGAAGGCAGTGATTTGGTAGCACTGACACACTCGTCACCTTGGGAAAAGAATGCATCAAATCCTGGAGATGTCAAGCCTAAATAACAAAATGCAGATACCAACAATGGGAAAGAAGGCAGAGTTAACAGAGCCTGATAGCTAGAGCTGTGAAGGCCCGACTTATAAATGAGATCAAATTGGTACCAATGTTCCTGACTGAATACCAGCTGATGTCTGAATTTCATCTTTTCAAGTCAGCCATTTAAGGTATGTGATATGTGTATGTGGATCCTACTATCCTAAAGGGCCAAAGTCAGGGTGCACTATTATGAATGAAGGCGTTTGTGAAGGATTGAATGCAAGTCTTTAATCCTGGGTAAATGAAAAAAAAAATGATTGTTAGTTCCAGGGAATTTTGAAGGAGAGTTAGTTTGGCAGGCAAGTGGGTGAATCTGATTTTGGGTAAGCAATAAGAGCGATGTGCTACGATTGAGAAAATGGAAAGAAGCTAACCATCAAATTTCCATTATTTGTGAAGATTGAAGGAAAACTGGGCTACCATCCCTGGTGCCAAGCTATCTTCTAAAGTGCCTGGGAATTAGAAACCAAGGACTGGCATTTATGTAGCTGTGGCCAATCTCAAATTTCATGCTAAGTGTTGTGTGATGCTGTTGGCTAGAGTGATAACTGAATGGCTTGCAGTCTTGTGCCTCATCCTACCTGCATGAATTGCCTTTGGTTCCTATTTTCAAAATAAGAAAAGATCCAGTGTTTATTCATCAAAGGTTTTGCTGAATTCAGAACAGGAGATATATATGTGGGTGACTTTGGACCCCATCGTGAGCTCGATTGAGAGCTAATGACTTTCCTTAATTTGAAGAGTCATTGTCCTTAAAATCCCTTCTCTGTCTTTCTGTCTAAAATCACCATTAAATCCTGAAAATCAAACAGATCCTTGGTCACAGTTGCTTTGGATGACAGGAGTCAAGCATATTCTAGATTGAGTTAGATTACATATCAGTTTCCTACTTAGTGAAAAGTTGAGCCCAGTGAGTTTCAGTGGCAAAGGGGAGCATCAAGCTCACTGGCTCAAGGAACCAGATTTACTTTCTGTATGGAAAAACCAACCAACTGAATGGAATACATGAAACAGTTTTGAAGACATTGGGCATCAGACAATGATGGACAGTGATCCCTGTGAAATAGGAAACCAATGAGTTGAACCACAGACTGCTTCAGCTTACTGTGAATTTTTAGAGTGTGCCCCAGATAAGGCTATCCCAGGAGGAGCTCAGTTAGCTAAGTTAACTCCTTAGTTAAGGAGGCCAATTTGGGAGAAGGGAGAAATGGGGAACTAGAAGGTATGGGACAAACTACAGCTGACCATTCTACAACATGGGTTTGAATTATGTGGGTTCACTTATAAAGGTTTGTGGGTTTTTTGTTTTTTTTTATATTTTTCTGAAAGAGTTTTATTGTTTCCATTTGGTCCATGGCTTGAGAGAAGTTTCCAGGGTCCTTAGATAGCTACCTAGTGGCTACAGGGAGAGGCTCAACAGAAGCCCTGACACCAAGGGGTCACCAGAGAGACACTTCCAGGACCACTGGGTTTCAGAAGGTTCTAGCCTTGCAGATGGAGGTTGACCAAGCAGCTGATAGGGGCGTTCTCCACCTCAGTGTGTTAATTCTGAGCAACCTGGGAACTCAGATTGATTGACAATAAAGAGCTAAGCTCAAAAAGTTGGCAGGTCTGAAAAAAAAAAAAGTTGGCAGGTCTGGAAGGTAGATGATAGCTCAGAAGATAGTCTCCAGAGGTTGTGACTGGAAAAGAGGTTGGAGAGTGGTTGAATGCTGGAAAAACGGGGGTCCCAGGGTCTGTTCTGTCCAAACACTGTTTTTTTTTAAATTTTTTTAAAGAAAATATTAGAATATTTATTGGTTTTCAAGATTCAGAAGGAATTTTTTTCCTTTTTTATTTAAATTTTAGTTAATATACAGTGCAATATTGGTTTCTGGAGTAGAATTCAGTGATTTCTCACTTATATACAATACTCACTTCTCATTAAAACAAGTGCTTTCCTTAATACCCTTCACCCATCTCACCCATCCCCCATTCACCTCTCTCCACCAACTTTCAATTTGTTCTCTATTGTTAGGCATCTTTTATGGTTTGTTTCCCTCTCTCCTTTTTCTCCCCCTTCCTATATGTTCATCTGTTTTCTTTCTTAAATTCCACAGATGAGTGAGATCATATGGTATTTGTTTTTCTCTGACTGCCTTGTTTTGATTAGCATAATATACTCTAGCTCTGTCCACAACATTGCAAATGGCAAGATTTCATTTTTTTGATGGTTGATTAATATTCTATTCTATATATATATATATGTGTGTGTAGATAGATAGATAGATAGATATCACATTTTCTTTATCTATTCATCAATTGATTGTCCAAATACTGTTGAAGCAAGAGGCAGATCCATGGGACCACCGGCAACACTGCCCATATGCAGATTTTTTTTACAGTCTAGTCCTGTAAACATACTTTCTCTTAGGATTTTCTTGACATTTTCTTTTCTTCAGCTTACTTTATTGTAAGAACACAGTCCATACTACATACACAAAATATGTTAGTTGACTGTTTATGTTATAGGTAAGGCTTCTGGTCAACAGTAGGCTGTTAGTAGTTAGGTTTTGGAGGAATTAGAAGCAATAAGGGGATTTTCAGCTGTACAGGTTTCAGCAGCCCTAACTCAGACATCTGAGTTGTTTCCTGCTCTATTCCTCATGATATTAATCTCAATTATTTGGCTACAGCAGGGTCAACCAGGCTTTCCTACTGTGGACCAACTCTTTTCTTCCTTTTCATATATTAGTCCTTAAAAGTAAGTTACTAAATCCAGGCCACACTCAAATAAAAGAGAATTAAACTCCATTTTCTGGAGAAGAGTGTCAAAGAATTTGTAGACATATGTTAAAACCACCAATGATGATTACTAAATATTTGGGGAGAGATACATTAAGGCTTACACGCATATCCTGTTTCTTCTTAAAGTTTTACACACTGATTTTATCACTCATCAATGCATGTTGCCTTATGGGAATTATTACTTGGGTCTCCTAATGGTGATTTCCTATTTCCTTTATGCCTTCCATATTTATTAAGTGGAATTCTTTTGTAAGAGAGGCTTGTATCTTTTCCTCCCATTTATTTATTTAGTCATTTACTTATGTCAGTCTGGACTCACAGAGATTCATTTTATTTTCTTAGTAATAATCTAGTACCACTGTTATTTATCTTGGTGCTCAAATTGTCCCCGCTTTGACTATTGGGAGCTTTTTAGGGTTGATTCCTCTGTCCTGTTGATATGTTCCTAGCTCTGTCTTTAAAGTACTTCCTACCCTTCAGCACAAAGAGACACTCTAAGCTCATCTTTCATTACTCAGCTCTAGAGTTAGCCACTTCTCCATGGAGCCCTGGCTCTTTCCATCAGAAGCCAGTATGTAGACACTAAAGATACTGGTTATAATTGGGGTGTCATTGCATCTAGGCCATCTCAGAAGACAGAGATAGGAAATATATACATATATCCTAGTCCGAGTACACACATACACATACACAAAATTTATATATATTGCATATACACATATATATAATGTGAATGCATCATACATGGGTTTAAGTGTGTGTGTATGAACATTAATTCACAATGATATCACCAATTCTAATCCAAAACTACAGGATTCTTTCTAGCATTCCCTGCCCTGCTTATGTATACTTCATTCCTTAACTGTAAGAAATCTGACTCTCTTTAGTTATAATATATTTATTTATATGTTCAATTGTATCATACACATAAATCAATTTCAGTATTGCTAACCTGCATTATGATGCTCCTGAAAGCAGCAAATTTACCAAATAGAGTATGGTATTTATGAATAGTTCTTTTTTTTTCCTTAGCTTTACAATATCCAGACAAAAATTTATTCTCCAAAGTCACTTAGGTCAGTACCTTTTTCCCTCATCCCCTTCAGTGAGGTTATGTCACCTATTTACAATACCACTAGGTTTATTTCTCCTAGTGTACATTCTCTTCTGGTTGCTGCCAAAGAATGTATCTTCAGCCAAAGTTTACATAGACCCTTTGAGCCTTCTTCTCAGCTTAAAATTACCCTTATTTGAAAGGGACATATTTTAGGGTGACATATTCTAATCCCTTCAATGAGCCATTCCAGTGCTTATATATTGATGTGTCTTTGTGGTTTGAATTTGTATTTCTCCAATGACTGATAATGTTGAGCTTTTGTATATACTTATTTGTCATCCCCCTATTTTATTTAGTGAATTTCCTGTTCAGTTCTCTGCCCATTCTTTAGAGTTTTTTTTTTTTTTCTTATTGTTGAGTGTTAAGTGTTCTTTATATATTCTGGAATTAAGTACTTTGTCATAAATATGATCATATGATTTAAAGTACTTTCTTCCTTGGGTGCCTGGGTGGTTCAGTAGTTAAGCATCTGCCTTCAGCTCAGGTCATGACCCCAGGGTCCTGGGATCGAGTCCCACATCGGGCTCCTTGCTCAGCAGGAAGCCTGCTTCTCCCTCTCCCACTACCTCTGCTTGTGTTCCCTCTCTCACTCTCTCTCTTTCAAATAAATAAATATTTAAAAATATTTTCTTCCAGGGATCTGGGTGGCTCAGTTGAGTGTCCAACTTGGTTTCAGCTCAGGTCATGATCTCAGAGTCCCGAGAGGTAGCCCCAAGTTAGACTGTGCTGAATGCAAAGTCACCTTGGGATTCTTTCTCCCTTCTTCTTGATCTCCCTGCTCCCCCTGTGCTTGTGTTTTTTCTCTTTCTCTCTCTCTCTCTCTCTCTCTCTCTCTCTCTCTCTCTCAAATAAATAAATAAATAAATAAATAAATAAATAAAATCTTTAAAAAAATATATTTTCTTCCAACTCTTGATTTATCTTTGCATTCTCTTACCAGTTCTTTCACAAAGCAGAGGTTTAAATTCTGACCAACGGCAGTTTGTCAATTTTTCTCTTATGGGTCATGTCTTTGGTGTCACTTTTATAGAAACTCATTGTCGAGCTTAAAGTCACCTTGATTTTTCTCCTATTTTCTTCTATAAGTTTTACAATTTTACAGTTATATTTATGATCCATTTTGCATTATTTTTTGTATAAAGTGTGTGGTATATGTTGATGTTCATTTATATTGCATAATTACTCCCAGTTTTTCTAACACCATTTGTTGAAAGGACTGTCATTTCTCCATTGAATTGACTTTGCACACTGTGTTAGGGCAAATACAAATATAAATAAATTCTCCCTCATGCCAGAAGAGGAAGAGAACTTGTTGCCCTCATTTCTCTTTAGCATTTCCTTTAGAAAATATGAAAATGTAAATGCTCTCTTTGTTTGTTTTTAATGCATTTTAGTCCTTTTGAGAACTAAAGGAGCCTCTTGCCAGTTTTACATTCCAGAGGTTTTTTTCTTGAGAATGCAGGACTATCTCTTTGAAATGCACAGTTCAAGAAGCCTGACTTTGTCTTTCTGCTTCTGTGGGAGTTTTAGCTTGGGTGTTTGACTCTAAGTTGTAACTTTCTGTTTTTTATAGAGATATGAGAAGCTTTATTTTTCCTTTTTGATAAAAACAATTAACATGTATGTAATGGATTATATCTATATAAGCTGTGTATCTACACAGCTTTGCTGTATACAATGGTGGGATTTCTGTTCTGTCTTACCTCCTTATATGTACCTCACATTCTGATTCAATGTTTATTTGATAATAAAACCATTTGTCTGGTTTTCTTTTCTACCTTTGTGGAAAAGTTTTTATGGGTTGGCAAAAGATTTTATTTATAGTACTAGATTTCCTCATTAATTATCAAGAATCAGGGGAGCCTGGGTGGCCCAGTTGGTTAAGCAACTGCCTTCGGCTCAGGTCATGATCCCGAAGCCCCAGGATCAAGCCCTGCATCAGGCTCCCTGACCGGCAGGAAGCCTGCTTCTCCCTCTCTACCTTTATTTCTCTCTGTACGATAAATAAATAAAATCTTTAAAAAAAAAAAAATTAAGAATCTGTTACCTGTTAGGTTTTTCCATCATGAATGGAATGAAGACTGCAAAGGCAAACAGGGTCCAAAGAGTGAGCTTTATTGCAAGCACCTTAGGGTGAGTTTCTGCGACGCAGGAGAGGAGATTCGGGGAAGTTGCGCCTGGGTTGGGGAGTACAGGGGTTTTTAAGCTTTATTGGTTCTGGGTCTGGATTCGGATGGGTTTTTTCCATATTAGGCAAGGGAACATTGTCCCCAGGGGATTGGTTGAGGGTGGGGAAAGTCCAGACGGTGGTGGGTGACCCTTGGCTAGAAAGTCTCCTATGGAAAATTGCGGTTTCCTGGCTAGGTTTCGATTTACTGGAGATGACGTGGTAGCCACGGCTGCTTTGGCAGGAAGATCAGCCATCTTTACCCGGTCTGCGATGTCCGCCATTTTAGATGCCCCTGTTTCTCAGCCAGCCCAACATTACCTATATTTGTATAGTCTATTTCTGGGCTGTTTATTCTGATGACTATAGCTTTATAGTCAAATTAGATAGTCTGCCCTTCAACTTAGTTTGTTTTCAGAATTGTTTGAGTTGTCCTAGTTCTTTTGCATTTATATATAGGTTTTAGATCTTCTTGCTGATATTTATAAAAGAATGTATAAGGCTAGGGTTTTTATGGAATTGTGTTGAATCTGCAATTCAAATTGCAGAATAATGATGTTTTACTAACAATCTTCCAATTCATGATCACAGTGCAATGTTTCAATTATTTTGGTCTTGTGGGAGCAAATTTAACCATTTGAAGTTATGCCTCTTTGATATATTATTTTTTTTAATATTTCATTTATTTAATTGAGAGAGAGAGAAGGCACAACGTAGGGGGGAAGGGGCAGAAGGAGAGGGAGAAGCAGACTCACCCTTGAGTAGGGATCCCAACATGAGGCTAGATCACAGGACTCTGAGATCATGAACTGAGCTGAAGGCAGTTGCTTTTTTTTTTAAGATTTTATTTATTTGACAGAGAGAAACACAGCCAGAGAGGGAACACAAGCATCGAAGCAGCAGGAGTGAGAGAGGGAGAAGCAGGCTTCCCACCCAACATGCAGCCTGATGTGGGGCTCAATCCCAGGACTCCAGGATCATGACCTGAGCTGAAGGCAGAGGCTTAACCACTGAATCACCCAGGCACCTCTGAAGGCAGTTGCTTAACTGACTGAGCCACCCTGGCATGCCTAAACTGGTCGTTTTTAAGAAAGTGTAGACATAAGCTAAGTTCTAAAAACCAAACAAGAAGTTATACTATAAGAAGTTATACATTTACATGTATAAGGTAAAATCCCCATTTGTAAACGTGTCTCCCTCTGTACCAGGAAGAGCAGGTGACTCTAAATCTCAAAACTTTTATCTCTGGAGAAGGCAAGAACTTAATCTGCATAACAACCTTACCTGTCTTTAACTTCCTTTTCTTGGTGATTTCCCAGAGCTGACTCCTCATCCCCAACATCAGCTTTTGTATTTAGCTGGAGATGGCATTTAAGGTGATTGTCTCAGCCATTTGGGGGAGTTACTCAGTTTTCCTGGTTCTTTCCCATGTACACAGGAGACATACATGTCACTAAACTCCTGTTTGTTTTTCACCTGTTAATCTGTCTCATGTCTATTTGATTTTTAGACCTACTAGAAGAACCTTGAAGGAGAGAGTAAAATGTTTTCTTCTTCAACAGTCTTTTAATATCCTTTTATTAGTTTATTATAGTTTTTAGCATACAGATCTTGCACATATTTTGTTAGCATTTAAACTGGCAGAACTTTTCTCACTTTGGGGGGGTTATAATTATGCAATTTCTCCTTTTCTTATCTCGTTACTAGTTACACTCAGTCTGTATACTTTCCAGTGATGTATACTTTCTGATGAACTTTATAATCTAAATTGTTTTACTTCTTTTAAATAAATTTGCTATCATTTTCTTTTCTAATAAAATAGATCAATACTGTCTACTCATCACTTTATAATTGTTTAAAAAAAAAAAAAAGGAAACAACCCCAGTGTCTTTGAGCAAAGTAAATGAAAAGATTGTGGTATATTTAGATGTGTTAAAAGTCAAACTAAAACGTATTAAAATTTTGAATTTTTTGAACAACTATAATTTTGGACTGGCAGCACAAAACAAAAAGTTGTTAGGAGTATTCCCCCAACAGGGTCTTGAGGTAGAGCACACACAGAAGCAGAGCAAAGAAATTATTTGATTCCCCATGACATCAGTGATTGCCTTGTTTGGGAAAGACTAGTTTGCTATTTGTGATTGGTTTACCTTCTTAACCTTGAGGCATTCATGGAAATTAACTCTGGGTTGAATTTTGGTTTGTTTACTAAGCTACCGAGGCACCTGAGTCACTTCAATCTACTGGCATCCTTGTTTGATTAACTTAACATGTGATAAACACTACATGGCAGTTAAAATGAATAAGCTATGTATCAACATAGATAGATTTCTGTTGATAGATCAACATAATCTTAAGTAAAGAAAAAAGGTGGTAGAGCAATACATATAGAGTTACACTTATACAAATTTTAAAAAATCATACATAGAAGATAAGACTCTAAATTTTAGATACACACATTAATGGAAAGGATCCATATTTGATCCATAATAGGAGTGGAGTCTGGGAAGTTCAGTAACAGAGATTAGGAACTAATGATAGTTACCAAGATGGTGGTGAAATATTTATAACATTTTGTTTCTTTTTAAACGAAAGGTTGAATTCTGAATCAAATATGACAAAATACATTTATGAAGTCTAGATATATGGTATAGGCCTGGGATTTTTAATTTTTTCCTAATAAAAAATTAATGAAAACAAACAAAAAAGCATGAACAAAACAACAAATTAGAAGCCATAGTGTTAAAGAAAATTCTGAGAATTGAAAAATATAAACACTGATCAGAAGTGACATTATCTATAGCAGCCTTGTACTGAAATTTGGATAATGGAGCAAAATAGTCCAGAAGCAGTTTCTGTTACAAGGACAAATCTACTGTGTCCTGAAGGCAATAACACAAATCAATCATAAATGAGTTCTTCACCCTCATCTCCACAGTACATACTGTTGGGGTATCTATCTGATGATTAGAAAAATATAAATGATCTTCCCTCAAGCCCATCTATACACCTAAATACATTCTAGAGTAAATAAATAATTCTTAAAAGAGGGCATCACAGAAATTCTTTAAGAAAATAGCATTAGTTGGGGCCCCTGGGTGGCTCAGTTGGTTAAGCGACTGCCTTTGGCTGAGGTCATGATCCTGGAAACCGGGATCGAGCCCCACATCAGGCTCCCTGCTCGGTGGGAAGCCTGCTTCTCCCTCTCTCACTCCCCCTGCTTGTGTTCCCTCTCTGGCTGTGTTTCTCTCTGTAAAATAAATAAAATCTTTAAAAAAAATAGCATTGGTTATTTGTTCGGATTTTTGGAAAGACAGATTTTATAAATCTGAATGCTGGAGAATTCATAAGAAAATAGAGTAAGTGATTTAGTTCTATGCATGTCTTAAAATTTAGATATATTAAATACACATTAGTAAAATGAAAAGGGGGATAAAAGCTGGGAAAGTGTGGCAACTACTATAATTTATAAAATCATTTAGATCCAGGGGTGCCTGGGTGGCTCAGTTGGTTAAGCGACTGCTTTCGGCTCAGGTCATGATCCCGGAGACCTGGGATCGAGCCCCACATGGGGCTCCCTGCTCGGCGGGAAGCCTGCTTCTCCCTCTCTCAGTCCCTCTGCTTGTGTTCCCTCTCTCACTGTGTTTCTCTATGTCAAATAAATAAATAAAATCTTTAAAAAAATTAATTTAGATCCAATAGATAAATATGTAAAGGACATGACATAATTCTCAGTGATAAAACTACAATCTCTAAACAAATATGGAACAATTCAACCTTTTATGGAAGAAATGAAAATAATATCTCACTCTATTTTCTTATGAATTCTCCAGCATTCAGATTTATAAAATCTGCCTTTCCAAAAATCCGAACAAATAACCAATGCTATTTTTTTTTAAACAATGATATTTAATCATGGAATATTTAAAAAGGGGGTAATCTGTAAAGCTGGTGAATGTACTAGTGTTCTCATGTATTATTGGGAATAGACACAGACACAATTTTTCTGGGAAATAATTTGGACAGAGATGACAAGAACCATGAAAACATTAATAATTTCTTATAATTTATCTTAAGGAAATGAAAAATATATAAATGTCAGCATATGTAAAGATGTTCACCATGCCAATATTCCTAATGCTGAAAAATGGGAAATAATGTAACAAATATCAATGCAGCAATGATAAATTAGTGAGTATAGATATATGTGGAAGACAAAAAAAAATTAAAACAGGATAAAAGTTGTTTGTTTGGGGGACACCTGGGTTGCTCAGTTGGTTACGTGCCTGCCTTCAGCTCAAGTCATGTTCCTGGGGTCTTGGGATCCAGCCCCATAGCTGACTCCTAGCTCAGCAGGGAGTCTGCTTCTCCCTCTCCCTCTGATGCTCCCCCAGCTTGTGCTCTCTCACACTCTCTCTGTCAAATAAATAAAAGAATTGTAAAAAGAAAAGCTGTTTGTTTTCCATGATTCTTCTCAACTTCATATGTGATTATGCATAGCAGTCTACAGAACTTGTCTACATGATTATCCTCTGACTGTAATTTACTCAATCACTTTAAAATATTGACTGTTAAATTTTTGAATGTTCAATGTTTGAATTTAAACTGAGTATTAGCATTTTAAGAAATCACATTATTATCAATTACTGAAGATTTATAACTTGTGAATGATTTAATATCTTTACAGTGCTAGTGTATGAATGATTTAATTTCCTAACATGTTATCTTTATTGTTAACAAAATACTTGTCTCCTAAAACAAAACCACAAGGTATTGCCTACATTAACAGCTTTTTTCCTGGCTGTTTGTTCCAACAGCAGAGACATTCTTTCCAGTAATCATGACTCAGCATAGTCCAAAGGGGAGGTAGAGTGAAGAGACATTCAGCAAAACTAGTTCTGTTTCAGAAATAGGGTCTACTACCCCCAACCAGGAAAAGCTGAAGAAAATGTACTGCTTCTGGTTTTGGAAGATTTTCAGCTGATTCCATTCAGTCTCAAACAAGTTCAAGTGTGGAAGCTGAGAAGCTGGGAGGATTTCAGCTAAATACCACCACCATTATCTTTCTAGGTATCCAGGGTTCCTCGCTCTAACTGAAGGGCTCCTGAGTGCCCTGGGAAATTGAAAGGAGATTACCCACAAAGAACCTCAGATAGTGAATTGTAGTCTGCACTTTACTTTCCAATACTTTAGCACATATATTTGAGATACATATATTATATAAAATAACTTCAATATACATTCCTCAGATAGAGAACTGCTCCAATCTCAATAAATACTCCAGGTACGGTTAATTCATGTATAATTAAATGTCACACTTCATAGATTGTGACTATAAGTATTGCTCCTGAGCAGGGACTTGATGATATGGTCTTTTTTTTTTTTTTTTTAAGATTTTTATTTATTTATTTGACAGAGAGAAACACAGCAAGAGAGGGAACACAAGCAGGGGGAGTGAGAGGGAGAAGCAGGCTTCCCGCTGAGCAGGGAGCCTGATGTGGTGCTCGATCCCGGTTTCCAGGATCATGACCTGAGCCAAAGGCAGTTGCACAACCAACTGAGCCACCCAGGCACCCCAAGGATATGGTGTGTCTTAAGGGAGCAGCCCAGGTGCCCCAGGAAGCAAATCTGGACCCGTGGGACCCACTTACTCCCAAGAAAAATACCAAGTCTTCAGCAAGGCAAGAGACTGGAAGGGAGGCAGACCTAACAAACCCAGCAAATGGGATAATGGGCAGCCCAGTGGAAATTCAGGGAACCAGAGCTATCCAATACGTTGTTCCTAGTTCTTACTGCAGGAAACCCAAAACAATGGCAAAACCTCAAAAGTTAGTAGGGAAAGAACTCACCAAAAAAAGGTTGAATTCCCACTAGTCCAGCAGGATACGGGCTCAGAATCAAAATTAAGTGGATTTATAGAAAAATAAGACATGTGACATTTCTTGCATGCCTGAGTTTGTAATCTGAGGTTAATAACCACTACAATTGAATGAGGATATTAAATTTTACTGCTACATAGCATACGTAGTTATAATGGTAACTGGTGCCTCTTAAAAGGAAGATTCCAGAATGTCCTTCTGGTTTAATTCTGAGAAAATATTTCAAAATGGTAAACTGGTGAATTTATTGCACACAGACACAAAACTCACACATAGAAAACAACTTGAAAATATACACAAGTCTAGAGAGTTTACTGAAATGGAAAAATTTCTCTTTTTATTCTCCTTTTCTGTAATATGGTTATTTTATAATAGAAAAGAGGTAATGAAATATAAATATTAGGGCTGCCAAGTTGACCCAGTGGGTTAAGCATCTGCCTTGGGTTTAGGTCATGACCCTAGGGTCCTGGGATCAAGCCCCACATTGGGCTCCCTGCTCAGTGGGGAGCCTGCTTCCCCCACTCCCTCTGCCTGCAGCTCCCCTCACTTATGCTCTCTTTCTTGCTAGTTCTCTCCCTCTCTCTCTGTCGAATAAATAAAATCTTTAATAAAAAGTGATTTCATCACTTCTCCCACTGAGAGGTCTGAGGCCCTGTGTCCTTGCTTTGAATTTAAGTGACTTACAACTTCTTAGTTCAAGAGTGTAGGAGGAGTGATGTTCTAAGACTTCCAAGAAAAATGTCATAAACATTTATGCAGTTTCTACCTGGTTCTCTTGGCAGAGGAAGCCAGCTGCCATTAAGATCTCTAGTCCTCTAACACTGCCAGCTGAAAAAGCCATGTGTATGTGTTCTCGGTGTTCTAGATGATTATCCCAACTGAGCTCCCAGCCAACAAGCAGCATGAACTGCCAAGTGAGGCATCTTGGTTGTCCAGCTCAGCTGAGCCAAGAGAAGATTCTAACCTCAGTCAACATGGAAGTTCAATGGTAGATGAGACCCCAAGTGATATCTGTCCAGCCCAAGCCTTTCCCAAATTCCTGCCAGGCAAAATTTGAGGAAGGTAAAATGGTTGCTTTAAGCCACTAGGTCTTACAGTTATTTGCTACGTTAGAATGATGACTAGAATACCCAAGGTCATGGAGCTAAGGGATTGAGAAAAAGAACTTAGGGTAGAACCTAACTCTCATTCTCACCCTTCCTGTGTTCAAAAGGAATGAGATGGACACTGGATTAGGACACATGTATATTTTCACATATTACCCTAATATGATTGGAGTACCATGAACTTCTCCCTATATGGTATTAGGAGCTGTTAAACACAGGGTGGCATCCAAAGAAGGTATAGTGCATGGGAAAAGACATGGAAACTTCATCACCTTCCCATACTTCTGGAAGACATATGATGCTGGAAAATGATAGGTGTACAAAAAGAATGTGAAGTCATTGAGATAAATGGTAATTCTTAAGTGATATTTTAATTATTGTACAGTATAAACATACCATTTGTGTATGTGTGTTAAGATAGAAAATGAAACCAAATAATATCTGTGAATCTGTCAGAGTCCTCTTTGGGAATACCTCAAGCAACCAAAGGAGAGAGTCTGAGACTTGTGATAGTTTCATCTTGAAAGAATTTATACCAGAGCAGTTGGCTAATGCTCTGTATTGGGTTGAATGATGGTCCTCAAAAATTTATATCTATATCCTGATCCCCAGACCTGTGAATTTGACCTTATTTGGAGAAAGGGTCTTTGCAGAAGGAATTTAGTTAAGAATCTCGAGATGTGACCGTCCTGAGTCATCCAGGTGGACCCTAATTCAAAAGACAAATATCCTTATAAGACACAGAGAGAAGAAAAGAAAAAAGGTAATGTGAAGATGGAGGTGGAGGGTTGGAGTGTTGTGGCTATATGACAAGAACTGCTAAGAAACGCCTTGAGCCAATGGGATCTGGACACGTTAAGCTCTAGTCCTGACTATTCCCTAGAGGTTTCAGAGGGAACAAGGTCCTGTTGACACCTTAATTTTTGGACTTCTAGACCCCAAAACTGTGAGAAAATAAGTTTCTGTTGGTTCAGATGGTGGTAATTTGCTATAACAGCCCTGGGGAACAACAACAACAAAAATCTCCATGGGAGAGAGTTCTAGGGGAATTGATGGAGCAAGGCCATCCTGTCAGGGGTGACCATGGTGGCAGGATGTAACTTCCACATGGGCAGGCATGGGACAGCAATCATGTTCTCACTGGAATTTCTCTGCAAAATCTAGGCATTTTTGGCCTCAGATTATGTCATTCCAACAGGCATTACCAGTGAGGACATCCTGATCAAGTACCGTTTATTTGTATGTCTGTCTCTTCCACTTGATTATGAACTTCTAAAGGCCAAGAGCCTTCTTGTCTTCCCCCAGTGGAAATTATTGAACAACTGTCATGCGCTAACTTCTAATAAAATACCAGGTAACACATAGTTCCTGCTTTCAAGGTGCAAGCAGACCCTGGATGGTATACCACTTTGCATTCAACTAACGTATGCTGAATGAAGCAAAGAACTGTGGACACAATGGCTTGGAGGAGTGGACGGATTGCACTGAAAGAGCCTGGGTGCCAAGTGTAAACTTGAATAAGATACTTATCTCAATTTCCTTAATTGCAAAATGGAAAAAATAATCCCTACCTCATAGAGTTGCTAGGATAAATACCATCTACATATATTTTGTTATTAAGGAATGAGAATCTCATGTTCCAACCAAGTTTCAGTGTATCTATCCATGCCCCCTCCAAAATACATTCTATCTTGCATCAGCGATATCTAGTACTTTTCTCATGTACTTTTACTTAGAATGTCATGTGATTTTTCTCCACCTTGCTAAGGTAGGCAGGACAGGGAGGAGTCTCAGATGAGGCACAGGAGCAAGGGACCAAAGTCATGGAAGAACAGAATCATGGCTGGAGAAGCTAAACTAAACCCAGAGACTGCCTGTCTCCCAGAGCCCTGTATTTACCACCACAGCCTTGCAAGGAACACTGAGTGAAAACAGTCTTTTGCAGCACATGGGGTGGTCTGTTCACAGTTACAAATAAATAGGGCTTATTTTCCTCAGGAGTCTATTTTGCCCCTCAATTTGGGGAACACTGCGTTTGCCAAATATTACAACAGAGCTTCATGTTAAAGTAGAATGGAAAAAAATGATCATTATCATCCTAACAACTAGTGCTTATGTGCACCAATCTCTGTTCTGACTACTTTTAAAATAAGAATTCTGTTCTTGGAGCAGTTCTTACTATTCTTCCAGGTAGGTCTTATCACTTCCCCCATTTTACGCATTAAGAAGCCAAAGGAAGAAAACCGTTAAGAGGCTTGCACAGAGTCACACAGCTAGGTGATGGCAGAGCTGGGATTTGAACCCAGGAGCTCTGGCTTTAGAGGTCCCAATTTTAAAGATTTTGTTATCAATCGTTAGACAAAACATGAAAATTCAAAGGCATTTTGCCTTTTTTGAGGACCTGATGACATACGGGCTATAGTTATTCTGTTGTTTACTGCGTGACTGGATACAGAAGTGATTTTTTAAAAATAGAATTATTTATTTACTTGATGGACAGAGAGACACAACGAGAGAGACAATACAAGCAGGGGGAGTGGGAGAAGGAGAGGCAAGCTCCCTGCCGAGCAGGGAGTCCGATATGGGGTTCGATCCCAGGACCCTGGGATTATGACCTGAGCCAAAGGCAGATGCTTAATGATCCAGGCACCCTTAAAGAAGTGATTTTTAAGGTTTTTTAAGGACCACGTGTGTGTGTGTGTGTGTGTGTGTGTGTGTGTGTGCATGCGCGCGCGCGCATGAGCATGGTGCACAAGCGGGTACACGTGCATACTGAGTGAAAGAGAGCAAGCATTTCACAGTGTGCAATTTTAGCTTAATTAGAATGGCAAGACTATTAACAAGTTATTTTTAAATGCAGCAAAGATCGGCAGGGTACTAGAATGAAATTACGCTGTGTGAGGCTGATTGGCAAGCCATGTCATGTGGGAAAGTTCATAATCTCTTCTTTATCAGCACAGTTAGCAAACTGCCTGGGAGCTGTGGCCCCAAACCCATGGTCTGGAGCTATAATTATTCCAGTAAAAAAAAAAAGTAATTGGAAATGTGATAAGCGACGATTAGAAGGCCTATTTCAGGAAGAAAGGAACAGCCATGAGCAAGATGCCAACCGTGGCAACTTTTGTGAACAAGGATGAACACGCTAGTTGAAATGAAGTTTTCTGTGTTTCACCTAGTGGAGGGATTTCCCTCAGGACAGCACTGTCATCATGTCATCATGTCATTGATATTAGCGTGCCATCGGCAAAGGGAGCTTACAACAAAAGGTGCCGCCACGACACCGAGAACCTCTTGGGCACAAAGAGCATTCAAAAGCTGGTGACTGGTGCATGAGACCAGGTCCCTGCTGAGGGCACTTGGAGACTTACTGCCAGCCAGGAATGCTCCTGACCTTGCAGTAGCCGGCACTGAAAGAATCCCGGCAAAACCGAGCCTGCAATGGGGGTCAGAAGACCTTGGCTCCTGTTTTGGCTGGAGCTCTTGGGCTGGAGCCCAGAGACCATGTGCCTTTGAGGAATGACTTTCTCTCCCTGGGCTCCCTTACGGCCAACTCCCTCCCCTCCAGTGTGAACTGCATTTCCTCTTCTGTATTTAACGCCAAAAATCAGGGTCTGGAGCATGCCAGAGGCTCCTCTATGCCCTCTTACACCAGCTATTATCCTGTGCTCAAGGTGGGAGCGTGGGCTCTGGAATCCCTTTGCCTCAGTTCAAATCCTGGGCTAAAGATTGCTAACTGTGGGACTCTGAGGAATCGCTCACTCTCTGCCTCGAGGTTCTCATCGCTAACATAGAAGTAAGGCTACATTGCATGTCTGTGGTGAAGATTAAAGCGGATAAAGAAAGTAAAAGAGACAATTGTGTTTGATGTTTCTGAATACTCAATACACCTGAGTGATTAATACAGATTTATATTTGTGAAACCCGGGCTTAAGGGTCCCCCCTTCCATTGTTAAAATAAAACAGCCCGACTAAAAGCATGTTATTAAGGGTTGGATTAATCAGAAGTCATCTGAAGTACCAATGTACATTTCCCCCATTAGGCAATGCTGTCCACACATATTCATTCATCTTTCAATCGTTCTCGTCAAGGCTTTAGACAACATTTATCATGTGAGTGGAGAGCAAGTGGACAACAGAGATGCCTCCACTGAGCCAGCAGACCCATGGTGGGGAGACAAGAACAATGACCATGCCCTGTGTAGATGGAACAGAATGTTTCATCATGGTGTGGCCTCTCATTTCACTGAGCAAGCCAGTTCCCTCAGGAAACAATACAAGGTAGAGAAAAACACCACGTATGATTTTAAACTACGGTTCCAAATTATTCTAAATTCTAGGTCAATTTGACTTTGTAGTCGGATTCTACATCTGTGAGACCCTAGGCTTCTTTCTTGAATTCTCTCAGCATGACTTCTCCCCTTTAAAATGGGCACAGTATCTACCTCAAGGAGCTAGTGGGGGATTAAATGTGATGACACAGTAGGTAGTCAATGAAAGTTCTCCTCAGACTGTTAAAACACAGGGACAGAAACTTTCCTGTTGTACCCATCTGCAGCATGTTCCCAGATCTCTTCTGTGTTGTGAATGCTTTCTAGGGTCTATCTCAAAATTTTGCTCTTTCTGAAAACAGTCATTGATGTACTAAACCAACTTAATGTTGCCAACATACATTGTAGGCTTTCCATGTTCAAGACAATTCCAAAAACCTTTGTGTGTATTCCCATCACAATGATATCTTGTATGGGAGGAGGACTGTAAAATCCTATTTTACATATAATTGAGGCATGGAGAGCTTAAGTAATTTACCCAGGTTACATAACTTATAAATGGAGGAGCAGGTAACCACTAAAATTGTCAAGCTACTAGTTAAGAGAGTACTGTAGCTCATGCCCACAGCAGCATAGGACATCATCTCGTTCAGTGATTCTCAGTTGGGAGTGATTTCGTCCCCTAGGGGACATTCGGGAATGTTTGGCAACATTTTCAGTAGTCACAGCTGTGGGGACGGTGTCAGGAACGTTGCCTGCAATGCACTGGACAGGTCCACTTCCCCAAAGAACTATCCAATGAAGAACATCAGCAGTGCTGAGGTTTCTAAACCTCAGCATTATTATATTAAATTTTTAGAATCTTAACTATTTAGAACTCAGTTAATAACTTAAAAGAGGCAGGATTCCAAAACAGGTAGCCTGAAGTTTGGGCAGAAAATCGTATACATTGTTACCAGAAACCCTTCAAGCAATGGCCTGGTACCAACTGCCTAAAGCACATTCATCTGGTGATGCAGATAAACTGATTAAAATCCCGGAGTAGGATGCTGTGGCTGAACAGAAAGGAAGAGGGAGGAACCATGCACGACACATGACAGAAGTCAAAAAGATATAGTTAACGGCCCGCTATGTGAGGGAGAAAGGAGATATAAGAAACAGACACGAGCTCTTAGCAGTGTTGGCTCTGCCGGGCCCCGGAAGAAGCAGTCACGTGGATGGAGGCAGTTCCTGGGGCAAGCAAGATGGCGGCCACGAGACGTAGGGACTTCTTGGCCAGGCCACCAATGACAATTGATACATTTCACGCTATGGATTTTTGCAATTTCTTCTTCTCCTTCTTCCTTCTTCCTCTTCTTTTTTTTTTTTTTTTTAAAGGACTCGAGATTGTCAGTTGAAGGAGACAATGAATATGGGAAATTTGGAGAGAATCTGTTCTGCGACTTTTCCAGCATAAACTGTAGAATAACCAAAGGTTAAGGGGCTTAATTATGATGAATGGAATCAGGAGGCAGGAAGCTGACCTGAGTATTTTTGCTTTATTCCATCTAATAAACATTTTATTTATATAAAAGACAAACAATGCATAGAATGAAAATAAGTGCTTGAGACATTTGGTATAGGAAGAGTATATAGCATTCACATTCCTATTTTAATACATGAGCACGGCTGAAGTGTTCCGTAAAAGAATAAAACTTTCCCTTTATGTATAGTAGAAAAAATCAGTATTTTTAGGAACTACAGAATGGTATTCCTTGGTCTTTCTCTTGACAAAGAACAAAGAAATAAAACAAGCCACAGTATCATCTGACACTACATTCCAGTTTATGCTGATGACCACCCAGAAGTGATAAAGCTCTTTTGAAGCTTGGAAAATCCCAGTAATGGACCAGTATTCTAAAAATTCACCACTAGAGGTCGATAAGCAACAGCTATTGCGACAACATCAGCAAGCCTTAAGGGGCATGGAACTTCCTGGCACTTCCACTGCTGGCCAGCTGTCCTGAGCTCTCTCAGCCCACGCCACTGAGCAGGATGCCTGCGAGGTTCACCGAATCCCAGATCTTAGCATAGAGCTAAAACCTCAATGAGATGAGATCTTCCAAAATTCAAATGGAACTGATTCACTTATTCATTGCCAGTCCTCTCATATTCCTTTTTGGCTGATAATAGGTAGCTTCAGAAACATTTTAGAAAAAGAATTTTTTTGCAGCATTAACACTTGTTTGTGGATTAAAAAGTTCCTATGGAGTATTAAAGCTCATTCTTTGTTCTTGCTCATGTGGACACAGACTTCCTAACTGCAAATGGGACTCCTGTGTCCCATAGTCAAGTCCCCGCGGGTAAATCCCACAAAGGACCCGAAGGTTGGTATGGCAGAGAGAAAGATAACCGTGGCAAAAGCTTCTAGGGAGCTCCCTTCCCTAATGCAGGGGTTGGGGAAAGCTCTTAATATATAGACAAAAATAGATTTGGCTTACCTGGGACCACTTAGAGGGGTTCCCATCAGTCCAAAAAGAAAAAAACAACTTCCAATCTAACACCAGACCAGGAAAGAGAGAAAGACTCAAACACATATAGCCAGAAATTGATGAAAAGTACGTTTCTTACAAGAGGCCTGGGTTAGGGCTGGGTTTAATTCCCAGAGTAGGGTGGGGTGAGCAACGCAAATGTTTACATCGGGAAGTAAAGCAGCTTTGTAAGTGTGTCCACACCTTGGTTTTTGTGAATCATGTGGACTAGGGGAACATGGAAACCATCTGCTATCTATCCTCACTTGCAGGATCCAGATTTTTTTTTTTTTTCAAAATCTCCAAATATTTAAAAAGTGGCTCAATTTTGTCAAGTGCAGTGCTGGCCAAGCAAAACACATGTTCAGAGTGCCTGAGGAAACAGTTCTGACCATAGCAGTGTTGTGCAGCTCGAATCCTTCTTATAAGGCCAAAATGTACCTGGGCATTTAGGAGCCCAGACAGATGAACCTACTGGTGTCTGCATAGAAAGTTAGAGACTCAAACCACGTTTGATGAAAAACTGAACACAGTGAACCCCAGAGGGGAGATTTGTTCTCTTTAAAGAAAGAGAACAGATTTTTATAGTAGCATGGGAGCATAGTAGCATAGGTATGAGGGCAGGGGGGCAGGGGGTTTGGAGTAGGGGCTGGGGATTAAAGAAAAGAAAGAATGATCTCTCCCTTAGTAGAATATGAGGCAATTTCCTAAGTGGGGAAACTTGTCCTGATTTTTATGCCTGTGATGCCTGCAAAGGTGAAAAATGGGCTCAAACATTTTAAACTCTTAGAGATGGGATCGGGTTTCTGAGCTGGTTGAGGCTCACAAACTAGATGTGGGCTTGAAGCTCGAGTGAAAAGTCCAGGAACATATAGTGGCACACAGGAACCCCAGGACTGGTCCCCAAACAGTGTGACTATAATTGGCTCCACAGCTCGAAAAGAACTCTCGTGCAGGGAATGACTATTTTGCAAAAGCCAGTGCAGCGTGGCCATGGTGGCTCTGAGACTTGGAGCCCTCTCCTAATGCAGAGCCCCCATCTCGTCCAGGCAGAAAACCAGCCCATGCCGACTGTCAAGTGCTAATGCTGTCACGGATCCCTTCCTTCTGCACCTGGTTCCAGAGCTCTGCAAACAAACCAGTTTCCTGGGATATTTGATTTTATTTTCCTCGTCTCTTTCCAGAGTATGGCTGTATATATATAGATATAGACATATATAGATATATATAAAACATAGCTATTCCATATTTATATACAGGCATTAATAAAGTGCAAATGTTATTGGCTATTGTAAAAATCAATCTCCTTTCCTGAGGAAGTGCTAACACAGCTTATCCTATGACAAAGTCAAAGGCATAGAATGCTTCATGTCACCCACTCCCTGCTGCTGGTGCTTCTGCTCATCCCCACCAGCTTCTAGGGAGGGGAGTGACCCCTGGGCTTCCAGGAAGCATTCGTTCAGATTCAGGGGCAGCCTCCTGCTGCCTCTGTTCTTTGGTGACAGGGGCAGCCTTTTAGAAGTAGGCTAGCCTGCCCCAGAAGAGCTATTTGGTAGTGTTCAGCGAGCCATCTTCCGGAATCTTCTCCTCGGAGCAGCTCCTCCCTGAGAGCCTGTCCAGGTACTCTAGTTCGCTGAAGCGCTCTGCCACGCACTGGGCAGTGAGCCGGGCCTCAGGGTCGTGGTCCCAGCACTCGGTCAGCGTCTCGCACACCATCTGGATGCCCTGAAGTTGGGAGACAAGGCACAGACACTCTGAGCTGCTAGTCTACGGAGGGCAGGGTGGCCTGCTGACCTTGCTTCTGCAGTGCGGGCTGGGTGCCAAAGAGCCTGTGCCTGCCCGTGTCCCACTGAACTCGCACTGGAGGGCCGGGGTGGCCAGCCGCTTGTTCATGGAGCGACGGGGCAAAGTTCTGGAAGCCTGCTGTACCCATTTGCTCCTTTAGGCCATTTGATGACGACAGCTTGTGAAATGGAGAGCCGGCACATTTGATCACGGCAATGCCTCTCCAGTAGGCCTCTGGGGTACAGCAGCAACCCCAACGCTGGAAAACTCCCATGAAGAATGGCCCCAAATGCCCTGTCACCCTGTCCTAATTTTTTAGGGCACTTTGGCTTTCTTGTTTAGGGTGGGTTTAGGTTCATAGCAAAAACTTGAGTGGAAAGTGCAGAGGGTTTCCACACACCTCCTCCCCCACCATGAACCTCTTATATCCGTGTGGTATACTTGTTCCAATCAATGAACCAACACTGACACATCACTATCAACCGAAGTCCACAGTTTACAGTAGGGTAGGTGTTAGGGGTTGTGACAAATGTGCAATGACACATATGCCCCACCACCCTGTCTTCCTCCCTCCCTGAGCCCCTGGAGACCACAGGTCTTAATGTCTCTGTTGTTTTTGCCTTTCTAGCGCACATTATATTTGGAATTATAGATGCGTTTCTATTTAAATAGCACTGAATACTGCAACCAGAGTCAAGTTGATGTTTTAGCCTGGTGTCATCTTGTGAAGTCACAGGTTCTGTGGACAGCTTCCAACAGCTGCCAAGGATGATCCCCTGGGCCCCATGCCCTCCCTCCCCGCCCCCAGCAACATCAGGCTGCACTCTAGATGCAGCTGTCTTGTAGGTCAGCTGGGCTAGATTCTAAGCTATGTCAGAGAGTTTCATCCAATCCCAGGAAGGCCTCATGCAGAAGGCCCATCCAGGAAAGGCTACCCAGTATGGTGCCAAGGGTCTTCTCTAATTTTTATTTCACACTGCAAATATTTTTATCACTTCAAGCCCTTTTCTGGTAATAAAGCAGGTGGGGTTAAACAGATGGGCAGAACTGGAGCTGGCTCCTGGCAATTAGAGGCTTGCATGGTCACTGGTGATCCTTCACCCAAGTGGTCCGGGCAGACTGGCTACAGCCCAACACTTTCCTGTTCAACATCTATTACCAGTAACTTTCCCAACACACCTAGGAGCCTCTCCCTCCCTGCCCGACCTGTGAGTGAATTCATGATGTTGAATTAATTGTGTAATTCACCTAATTGACGGTATTGATTGATGGCCTGTTGAAAGTGGAGTGGTATTGTTGGTACACAAGTAACATTTATTTTACTCTGGCACTGTAATTACAGGCAGTAAATTAAATTAAATATTAAGCATTAACTTGAAATCAATAGGGCAACAAATCTCATTAAGAGAAAAAAATGTATTATGCAAATTCTTTCCAGAATTTTATCATCATGAATAATGGCTTCATTACTAGAATTGTACAGTGGAGGAGGCAACAGAATCTGAGAGAAATAACAGGAGTGCCTTCTGATTTCAGAGATGACACAGAACGGTCTTGCCTTTTCAGTCAGAGAGGCTTTGCCCAAACCCCAGGGGAAGCCCTGGGCTACAAGGGCCTGGTTCACGCTCTCTCTGCCGACTTCATTAGGGTCTGTCTGCTGACGTGGCTCCAGGCCAGGATTGGCACAGACCTGGCTTCCTGCTCCATCTGTCTTCCTGATTGTGCATGATTTGTTGTTTCTGTTTCTTATCTCAATTTGCCTGGCCCTGAGGAAAACCGGTGACTTTGCCCCAGCCTTCACTGGATAAGGGAATTCTTCTGAAGGAGGCAATAAAACTATTTACTCTTTAGGAAGAGGAGTCATCTCAGCTCTGTTGGGGAGATGGGAATGCACTGCTCTCTCTCATTCCTCCTTCATGCTTTCTCCTGCAGATGTCACATGGCCCTCTCTGAGCCACCCCCGCCCCGCCACTTTCTTCTTTTTTTCTGACCACTGTGCCCTCCTCAAAACACCCCCAAACAAAGAATCTGGATAGTTCTCTGTCACTCTGTTAAGTCCAGGACCACTGTTCTTCCAGAGACGGCCTTACCTACCATCTCTTAAAAGGAAAAAAGCAGCAGCCATGAAGATGTTCCCCAAAGACACAGTTCCTATTTGTTCACTTGCACTTTCTTAATTCTCTTGGCTTTCTTTTATTCCTGAACTGGCCTCCTCTTTGCACATTCTGTGCCCCCAGCCCACATATGGCCCTGAGCACACGGCAGCGCCCCCTTCCCCCAGTCCAGCTGGCTGACAAACCCTGCTTACTTCTCACTCTGCTAAGTATTTCCTTCTAGAGCTGAAGACTCCCAGGAGAAAATATTGGAACCCAGAAGGGAACAAAACATAAATATTCCACGTAAATTCTTGAGGGTGATGTGCAGAGGCTGCAAAGAAAATATTTTAACCCAGAAACAAGTGGGTTTCCAAAGTGGGACAGACACCCTTCAAATGATTATCTGAGAGCCCTCTTTGAATGTCGTGTCTACCTGCTGCTTGGAACTTAGAATGACAGGCCCACACAAGTTGACCAAAATTTTCTTTATAAACAAAACCTAACAGGATCGTAGAAAATAAAGGGACCTGATTGAAGTCCAATATCCCCAAATCCTCTCCTCCCTCAGAGGCTACTTCAGATAAATCATATGCTCCCCTCCAAAGAGTCACTCCATACCTGGTGGTTGAGCCAGGAGCTGGGAATTTCTGGTCGCCCTCGGTCTCTCAGCACATTGTCTTTCATGCTCTCAACACAGGGATGCTCCCGCACCTTGGAACCAAATGGAGGCTCGTAATCCTTCACTTCTGTTAAGAGAGCAAGTAAACACGGGGCCAGTGAGAGGGGCGTGTGCAGCTGGGGACTTGGGCAGGCTGAGAGGTCTGGATGAGCAGCCTGAGGCACTGAACATCAAAATATACCTGTGAGTACTCTGAGAGCGATTTTTCAGAATAGTGGAGTAAAATAAGAAGGAAGGAGTGGTTGCGGAAAGAGCTTGAGAAACAGCAGATAACCGTTGAGGGCTTGTTATGAGTTAGGTACTGTGCTAACAGTTGGGGACGGTGAAGAACAAGACCCACAAGGTCACTGAGCTTTGTATTTCATTGTATTCATTTTTAAAATTAATTAATTGATTGATTTAGAGATAACATGAGAGAGAGAGGGAGAAAGAGCACAATGAGGGATGGAACAGAGGGAGAGGGACAAGCAGACTCTGATGAGGTTAGAGCCTGCCTGGAGCTGGATCCCACAACCCTGAGATTAAGACCTGAGCCTATATCAAGACTCAGATGCTCAGCGGGGCTGAGTCATCAAGCCCACCCCGCCTCTGCCCCCCTGAGGTTACATTTTAATGCAGGCATTCTCAGTGGGGTGATGCTGCTCCAAGGGAGACAAAACTGGTTCTTGGGAGGTAGAAAAATCTTACACATTACAGTGATTGGCAAAGGTCCCCAGTATGTAAGCAGGTTTAGTATGTGGCAGTAAACTTCATGGGGCTATCCAGCCAAAAAGGGAATGAAATTCGGACATGTTACAACAGGCATGAACCTTAAGTATGTTATATTAAGTGAAATAAGGCAGTCACAAGAGGACAAATACTGCATGATTCCATTTATGAGGTACCTAGAATAGACTAACTCATAGAGACAGGAAGTAGAATAGTGGTTGCCAGGAACTGGGGGATGAAGAGGGTTGTTGTTTAATGGGTACAGAGTTTCAGTTGGGGGGGATGAGAAAGTTCTGGAAATAGATAACTGTGATGGTTACACAAAATTGTGAAAGTACTTAATGCTAGTGCATTCTACACTTAAAAATGGTTGAAAGGGTGAATTTTACATTATGTATAATTTTCCATGAAGGAAAATAAATTGATGTGGAGTACTGATTAAGAAAACAAATGTCGAGGCGCCTAATCAGTCAGAGCATGCGACTCTTCATCTCAGGGTTGTGAGTTCAAGCCCCATGATGGGTGTGGACCCTACTTAAAATTAAAAAAAGAAAATAAAAAAGCAAAGAAAATAACATCTGTAAAAGCTCCTTACCATAACGCTGTTGGGCTATGCTGTTTACTGGGATGGCCGAGGAGCAAGAGATTAACAACACGTCAACAAACTAAATTTAAAAAGGTAATTTTCCTTTAGTGACACATGGGACAAAGAAGAGAAGATAGGATGATGTACCCCTTCCCTAGGGCTTCAGACTTTCACTAAGGTCAATCTCTTTACAGAAACTTCCTTGAATATCCCCCAAGCCATTCCTAGCTAGATGTCCCAGTCAGAGCTCTATTTTAGCTTGTATCGTATTTTGAAATGATCACATGTTTATTTGTCTCATCTAACAAGACTGAATATCTGAGGGCAGGTTCTGACTCCCTTTTGTCATAGTTGATCCCCAGCACCCTTGCAGGACCTCCTATACAAGAGACTCACAACACATTCTTTATTGGGGAGTGAATGAATGAATGAATGAATGAGTGAATGAATGAATTTTAGATCTGGTCCCAAGTGGCAATGCCTAAACTCTACACGAATACTAAAACAACACACTAGTTTAAGTTGGTGGATCAACATACATGTCATTGCATCACAGGACAACCTAAAAGACAGAAAACACCTCCTGTATTAAAATGTGTCTGTGAGATTGAACGGGAGGACGGACTGGATCCAATATTCTTCTCATAAAGTAGGACTTTTGGCCTTTAGCAAAATCTTGCCTACTGAGTAAAACATTTAATAATTGGCCCTTCCAGGCAAAGAACTGAAAAAACTTTCAAGGCACCTTTTGAAAAGGGATGGCCTATTCTTATTGGTTTATTTGTTTCCCCTTTCCCAGAACCCTACTTGCATATTCATCTTCTGTGGTCTCCCAACCCCAAAGAAAAGAGCAAGGAGGATATTGTCTTTTCTTCAGGAGATTTGAGATGAAGGCCTCCCATCACATTGAGACAAGCACAAACCATCCTCCAGTGTATCCACTTTTGCCCTCGAGTGCCATACACTTCATCCTTACTGTTCTAGGGGCAAGAGCTGAACTTTGATCAGCATAATATTCTTCTTTCTTTCTCTCATTCCCTTATCTTCTATAGACTGTAAATTCCTAAGGTCCAAGGCAGAGGCTGAGTCTAGTGTCTTCCAATTCTCCGCTCAGTGATTAACATTGTGCCACATACATAGTGGGCATTCACTAGCTAGGAGTTGGAATGAATTTAAATAAATGCAGAGGACTGGCAATCAGAGCTGGTTCTCAGTACAGTTGACTCTGACCTAACTCTTCTCTTCTATACACTGAGGGAGCACAACTGGATGACCGCCATATTCCTCTCCAGACTTATCTTGTAATCCAATCTAAGTGAACAATATGATGTCCTCTTAAGACCTCAACATGAGGTATGTATATTCTAACATAGTGTAATATGATAGGATTTGTATAGGATATAAAGTGCTCTTTAGATAATCTATCAGTCCACAGAGTCTCCATTTCCAACTATTTTGGCTACCATAGCTTGTGTGGCTGGCTCCCTGCCCGGATCCCTTTACCAAGCCAGCAGCGCCAGACCCCACCCCATCGTGTTGAGTCCCCGATGGTTCACACCTTCGCCCTTCTCTGGAGGACTGCTCTTGGCTGATGAGAGCTGCCTGGCCTGGATATTTCCAGAAAGCCTCACCCCCAGAAGCAGCCCACAGCCAACAATAAATTAATGTGGGGGTTTTCACAGTCTAACCCTCTTGCCTCTGCAAGGAGATGACAGTGGGTCAATCCACCCTCTAGAGTTCCCCATGAGATCAGGCAGAGGCTATAATTCTATTGAAACTACAGGTTTGCTGAGCTCCTCCCCTTCCTGCTTTTCTTACTCCCTTCCTCTGAGACCTATCATCAATAAACTATTGCACAAAAATCTTTGTGTCAGACTACTTCTAGTAAAGCTGGGCTAAGACAGCTGCCAAGGAAGTGCCTTCTGCTTAGGTCAGTCTCTCAGTGAAACTGCCCTATCTGACCCTAGCTGCAAAGCCATCCTGAGGAAGACTTGATAGGGCCTCTTCTTGAGAAACTGAATGTACTAACCCATGAACAATTCCAACAGCACAGTGCTCAGAAAGGTGCAGGGGATGACCATGGTCAGGGAAGGAAAATAGCGGCATCAGAATCAATCCCAGGTGTTGATCTCATGGAGAAGTCTCCATAGTTGAGGTTATAACCCAGAGCCAATTTATTTCATTTCCAGTCCTAATCTTCAAAGTCACATAAACCACAGTGTCTAATTTTGTAAGTTCTGTGGGGACCAAAGCAGGTTTCCATGGGGAATTGGGGAGAGCTCAAGAGAGGCCGGCAAAGGGCATCAGGCATGGGCTTGTTTTCTGGGTAAAGGAAAAGTCGCAAATGCTCCTTTGGAAAAGAAGACAAAGGTGACAGTCCTTTTCCAGAGCAAAGAGAATTTTAACTGGATTACTTCCTACTTTTCCTAAAACCCTGGAAATTCTCTAGTTGTGAGATTCTCTAGCATCCCTGAGGAGTATGAGGCCTGTGTCTACTATGTGACTTGTGGGAGGTTTCATAGGGAAGGGAGGTCAAGGACAGTCTGAAAGCAGCTGGCCCTGAACTGAGTTGGGAAAATGTGAATCTATGAGTCTCCTTCTAAGCTTAAGTTAGACAAATCTGGGTGATCATCGTGTGACCCAAAGAGGCACACCCCGATTCCTTAACACTGAAGTAGTCTTTCAGGTGAGGAACCAAGATGGAGTTTTAAAGTGCATACAGGGTGCCTGGGTAGTTCACTTGGTTAAGCGTCCAACTCTTGATTTTGTCTCAGGTCATGATCTCAGGGTCCTGAGATCGAGCCCTGCGTTGGGCTCTGTGCTGGGCATGGAGCCTGCTTACGATTCTCTCTCTCCCTCTCCAACTTCCACTGCCTCCCCTGTGCTCTTTCTCTCTCTAAAAAAAATAAAATAAAAAAGTAAAAATAAATAAAAAATAAAGTGTATGCATGTTTTAAGCTGATTTTTCTTCAACTCCTGGTGGATGTCATACGTATATAATACATATTTTCCAAAATAGCTAATTTCTGTCTTTTTTCTTTTGTCTCATTGTGATTTTTGCAGTTCCTCTTTCTTTGCTCTTCGCCCTCAGTTTAAGCATACTATTTCCACCTATTTTTTCAATCATGCCCTAGAATGTATGCAAAGATGACCTAGCTTGGCAGGGTCTCTCAGTCACCAGCTTTAATATCTGATTGTGGCAGTGTGAAAACTGGCATCAACCAGTGTTGCCTTTTTCCCCTTTTTTTTTTTTTTCCTTTTCTTTCCCCCCTTTTGTGACTGTGAAGGCAATGCCATTCTCCGACCTCCACCCCCCACCCCAACACAGAGGATAACTGCTGACAGACATTTTACTGGAGGCCGTTTCTTCCCAGAAGGCCTTGCGCTCACTGCTCCTCAGGTCTTCCCAGAGGCCCCCAGGATGCAGAGCACATCCACTTTGCCTCCAGAGGAAGGAGTCGGCCGGACACCTGAGTGGAGGCCTTTACGTCCAGGGCAGGTGGTTGAGAGCAGGGGGACTCTGCCAGCCAGGTGGGCACAGATGGGACGGGATAGCAAGCACAGATACCCGGATGGCCTTGGGGAATCGAGCAAGGGAGTGACCGGCCACACCAGAGGCTGGTTTTAGCTTCAACTTTCTCCCACGGTTTCAGTCATCTAGAGGCTGAGAGACCTCATCCACTCTGGCAAAACTGCTTGGTCCCAATTACATATCTTTTCTCCCTACTCATCTGTTATCCTTATCTATTTATTTTTCACTTTGGTGCTTATTTTTATTTTAGAAAAATGAATGTGGGGGGCGCCTGGATGGTTCCGTTGGTTAAGCGGCTGTCTTCGGCTCAGGTCGTGATCCCAGGACCCTGGAATCGAGCCCTGCATCAGGCTTCCTGCTCAGTGGGAGCCTGCTTCTCCCTCTCCTCCTTTCTTGTGCTCTCTCTCACTGTCTCTTTCTTTCTCTCTCAAATAAATAAGTAAAATCTTAAAAAAAAAAAGAAAAGAAAAAGAAAATGCATGTGACTATAACTCCAAAATTACTAAATAAATGGTTATGGTAAAAGCAAATCTTTCTCCCACTTCTCATCCTTAGTTGCACAAAACTGGCTTAGACTGAATGCTGGGACTAAAATGTGACTTAAAATTTTTCCCTTACTGTTTTTCTTTTTTTTTTTTTTTAAGATTTTATTTGTTTATTTGACAAAGAGAAACACAGCTAGGGAGGGAACACAAGCAGTGGGCAGTGAGAGAGGGAGAAGCAGGCTTCTCGCTGACCAAGGAGCCCGGGCAGATGCTTAACGACTGAGCCACCCAGGTGCCCCCCTTACTGTTTATGATGAGCACCTTTCAATCTACATCTTTATAAAAGATGAGGTGTTTTGCTCCCCAGTTCACTAGAGACTGAAGCTTGAGTACAACATTGTAGAAACAAATCACAGGACGAACGCTACTCCGGTGTCCTGGGCAACACCAAATTGCTCTTAAGGTCACAAAACACCTGCTCTGTCCTCATCATATCACAAAGCCGGAACAACCCATCCGAGGACCAGCTCCTTCCACAGACCAGGCTTGGAGCAGCACTGCTGTAAATGGTTTTTTTTTTTTTTTTTGCTGTAAATGTTTTGCAAGGAATAGGAGTTGTATATTGACAAAGGAAGTGAATACAAATTATTAAGCATATGTTAAGCATTTCAAATGAGTCAGAAAGAGAATGTCAAAGAAGAGTCTCGAAGGATGTGATCCAACACTTGATTTCACAGTTGAGAAAAGAGAGGCCAAGGCATCCACTGGATTCCGGGAAGAACACTCAGAATTGCATGCTAGATTACTGTTACTCTGAAAATGCTTTTGCCTTTTTAGGAAGCCTTGCATGCTTTCTCTTCTCTCCTCAAGCACTTCAGTGAGCTCTTTCTCCCCCAAGCAGAACAAACCCAGCTGGGGCAGCCCCAGGTGGGAACATGCCTGTCACAGATGTGACAAATGTGCTCCTTCCTGCCTTAGCCAGCCCCTCTGCACCGCAGGACTCTGAGAAGGGGAAGCTTATGGAACCTATTGGATGGTGGTGGTTTGTAATTTCTAGAGGAGTTATGCAAAAAACCCCCACTGACTACAAAGAGCAGCCCTCTCCTTAATTACTATTATTTACTGACATTAAACCCAAACATTTATCCATTTTGGGTTTAGAGAAACAAGTGGAATGGTGGGGGTGGGGGATGTGGAAAAAAGAGCCTCTCACAACTTAGGCTATGAGCGCCAGATTAGGACAGGGTTGGCAAAGGAGTTCTTGCATGGTTTTCTAGAGTTTTCTAGGGGCCTCTTTGTGCATTTGATCAAAGAAGGACCAAGCTCAGGCCTCCCTTTTGTGAAGAGCTATAGAGCAAGCAAATTAAGGGGTGAGAAGGCTCCCCCAGCATTACTCAGTCCACATAACTTTCCATGCTCCACGTGGGACAGGCTGGGCAGCTTGTGTTCACCCTCCCAAACTACCCCAGGAGCGACCCTCCCCCCGAGATGGGTGAGGGTTGGGAAGTAAGTCCCCAGCTTCCTCGTGAGCCAGGTGGTGTGATGCGGAGATGTGTGTGTAACTGCATCCAGGGTCCCCAGAGGTGCCCTGCTGAATAACACACCATTTCTTGGCCTCCTTCCCTTTCCTGACTCACTTCCCCGTTCTCTTACTGGCGTTTCCTGAGATCACTTCCCAAATAAACCACTTATGCTCCATTCTTGTTCCAGGCCCTGAGGCACCCAACCCAAGGCAGAATTATTCAATCAACCAAGTCCCTGTCCCGCCCTCAGGCTGCTTTCCCGGAGGCCCACAACCTCATGATCTCCCCCCAACTGCCTCAAATAACCTCTTTTGTAAGAAATTTCTTTACTGGAACAACGTGCTCTTCTTTCCAACTCCCTTACCCCAGCCTTTCCCCAAAGTCTTCTCATTGGTGGAAGCCAGCCTGCACGCCCAGACCTTTATAGCTTTTAATTTCTCTCGGGAGGCTCAGAAGAGAAACCAGGCTTGCCTCTCTCCACCCCCACCTACCCCGATCCACGCCCTACCCCCGCCCCCCCAGATCTGCGCGTGCGCAGAGGGCAAGTCTCTGGGGCGCAGTGCCCTTCCTCTGGAAGTCAGCATCTGGAACACAGCTGTTGTTTTGATGCAGTTCCAGCTTCACAGAACAGCCACGCTGTTGACAGCTCCCCCCGCAGCAGCACCCCTGAGTTTTATATCTGCTTCCAGATTTTACTCCCCTGAAAACCAGGAAAACAAAGCGCTTGTCTCCTGTCTCTCTTCAGCCCTTCTCCCCCACCCCTTGGTTCCCTCTTGGTTGTTGCTGTTGTTGTCTATTTTTTGTCTCTCTTTCCTTTCTTTTTAGTTGGTGCGCACTCTCCTCTGTTGTGTAAGGCTGTGGCGAGCTGACAGTCGGCATGGGGACCACGTCTCTCCTCTGGTCAAACGCTTGCTGGGCTGGCTGCTGCGTGTCAGCTTCCATTCAGAGGCCCCAATGGCCAGGGATTTGGAAGTCAGTTTGCTTCTCGCCTGTGCTGGCTGGGGTTCTGCATGGGGACGATGTGAATGTTGTGCCCGCCGTGCTTGCCACAGGGGGCCCTGAAAGGGTTCCCGCCTTCCTCCGCCCCCACACACCACAATCCGTCCCATGAACACCAAACACGCAGAGAGCCAGACAGAGATTCCTTTGTAAGTCCGAGCCAGTCTCTGCGTCTGTCCTTGCTGAATGACGAGGGCATGACTTTCTTCCTTCGTTATGAGACAGTGACAGACCAATCACCTCCTTCCTCCAACGGCTCTGAGACCTGTTTTCTTGACTTTCATATTCTGTCAGATGATCCAAGAGTCTGAAGTTATGCCCTCTGCCATAGAGTCCTTAACTTTTTATTTTTTCTTTCTGAAATCATCATGTTCACCTCCTCCAACCACTGGTATTGTATCATGTATCTATTGGTTCACCACCTGTCTTTCTAGAATATTAGCTCCTCAGAGACTCTGTCTGAGGACAGAGACTTTTTTAAAAATTTTTTTCCATTGCTGTGCCTTTAGCCTTTTGCATATGCCTGCCATGTAATTGGTACTCGATAAATATTTGTTGAGGGAAGGAATGAATGAATAAATAGATCTTCAGAGAAAAAGGGTAAGAAAATTATCTCAGACTTGAAGGTGCTGAGCCAACAGCATGCTCAGAAATGAGCAGCCTTGAGATTCTGCTAACAGAGATGCACCCAAAGGAGACAGCCATGTCAATCCCTGGGGACTTTCACGAGTGAGGTCGTCACCAAACATTTCTCAAGCATGTGACTGCCTTGCCAGCTACCTCCAGAGAGGCATCGAATTAAAGGTCAGGACACACAAAGGCAAACTGGCTGCCCAATCCTTAATGATAATAATAGTGACCGCAGCTGTCCTTTACTTAAGATGTCCTTCACTGGTCAGGTCGGCAGTGTCCTAGGAAGGCTGGAGCCAGTGGGCTAGAGTCAGACAGCAGGGCTCTGACTCCCGGCCGTATAGCTGGTCCATCTGACACCTCAGTTTTCCCATCTGTAAAATGTGGCCAATAACAGTGCTTACTTCAGGGTCCTTGGTAGACTGGAGGAGCAGACCCATCAAGAAAGTGTGTATTCACAGGGGTCACTCCTCCTCTGTAGCTCTTCAGGATCACGTCCACCGGGAAGCCTTTCCCTTTTGACCACCCCCTTAAGTTATGACAGCCCATCTCTTGAGCTCCTGATGCGAATGGCGCTGTACCAGCTGGCTTCAGGAGAGTGCTACAATCCTCTGTTTGAATTTTGTCATCTGATAAGAGAGCCTTCTCCAGTGCAGTGCTCTATCTTTCTGTTTCCCTTGAACCATTCTACACAGAGGAGAGGCTGATCAAGAAGGAACTCAAGAGGATACTCCCAAGTGTTCCCCTTCCTTCCAGAGCTGACCTAATCCCTCATGCCCGACCCTACAGTCTCACTCCCCTCAGCTGCTGTGGGCTTTCAGTGCTCCACACCCTAGCCTTACTTTCCTGCAGCACTGGTCACAACTGAACAGCACTTGCTTTTTTCAAAAGTCTATTTCAGTCCCAGTTAATGGCATGAGACAAAGCCTAGTGCTGAGACCTAAAAGGCATTCATAGAAGACATGCTATGTGGAACCATGGTGCTTGGGGAGACGAGCCTAGAAAGATGAGCAGGGGTCATCCTGCCCAGAAAGAAGACTCTGGGCTCCACCACAAGAACAGAATGGAGTCACTTTAAGGCAGGAAAGCTGGAGTTTCTCATTCTTTGCAAGACTGTCCACTGATGCTTAGTACCCATTCACTTTGATGTTTTGCTACCCAGAATAAAACTGGAGGGAATCTTACCTGACCTATGTTGCAAAATAAAAGTCTCAATCTACAGTCATCAGACTAAGAGTCATATTCCACCATTTCCTTTTGTGAGAAGAGACTGTCAGTGAAAAATGTTAATCGCACATATTGTATCTCAGTTTGCAGAAAAGAAGGTAGAAGCTTAAAGAAAGCCTTTTAATATCCTGTTCTCTTTCTTAGACCTTCAAAAGCAAAGCCTACCATCAACTGGAGGGAATTATTATCCATTTTATTTTTAAGGTAAGAAATGTGTCTGCATGTGTACATTTTTGAAAAGTAAAGAAAAACAAAAAAGTCTGTCTCATCAGTAGGCTACAAACTTCCTGAGGGCAAGACCTGTCCTTCTACCCCTGTATCTATGACAGCCGGGAGGCAGTGCATCTACCTGCATGTTTTAATGTTGTTTCCACGGGACTCCTAAAATATAGAAGAAAAGTCTCTGAAACTAAGACTAGGCTAAGAATCTGTCTTTAATTTTTTTAAGCTAGATTCCCCCCTTCAAAACAAAACAATACAAAACCAAAACCAAAACAAAATCCCAAGCTGAAAAACAATGCTTTCAAAAAAGGTTAACAAAAGTGCTTAATACACGAGTTCACACACTAAAACAACTGAAGGGCTTTCAGTTGGACCCAAGTGAGCACAGATAAATAATGTGGGTTTCTGCAGCCTAAGCGGAGATGGGAGAAACAGGACTGTGGGCTTAAGATCAAACAAAATGAGAACCGGGATGGCCTCTTTCCGGTTCCCCAAAAGCTGTCTGTTCTTATCCTAAAGGTTATGAAAGGTTTTTTGAGACTAGCTGAGCAAATGAGATCCTGTTCCTTCCTTGGGAAAACTTGTTTATACTGTAGCCATTTTTAGACCTTGTAAAAGTTGATGAACTCAGTTCTTCCCTATTAGCCCGAATTCTTCCACACTCAGCAAATATCAACAGGAAAGGGCTTCAGTCATTGATAACAATGAAAGCAGGGAGCTCACATAGGGCCTTAATAAGCTGGCTGCTCTGACAGAGGGAAAGACAGAGACACAATCTCCAGCTCATGTTTATAGAATAACGGGTATGGAAGGATAGAAAAAATACCAAAATCTAGGTAAATTTATTCTGCCAGTGACAACAGCATCGTCTCTCACGTAGCTCCTACCGGTCTAAGGATTCATTTTGGAACTGTCAAACCTTTTAAGCAGAAAATTATTCTCAGTGGCTGAAACTTGGTTAAACAAATTTCATTGTGCAAGGAAAAACCAAGTCAGTTTTGGAAGTGCTGTTAGGGAAGAAACTCCGGCAACAGAGTCAGATATGAAGTGCCATCCCCATGCAGGAACCCAGGCAAATAGGTGATGGGACAGGAAGGTTTCCAGTGGGAAGGAATGATCCCGATCCATCCTGGAGAGTCAGCTAAGGAAGTTCTAAACAGGATGGAGACTCCTCTGAGCCAGCATGGTGCCATCCAGAGTCACCATGTTTACCCATGGGTAGTGTGGTCCAGTGATCAAAGCTGTTGGCGATCTGAGCAACAAAATAAATATTGATGATACTGGATACCTATAGAACAAATTAAATATTCACAGCTCCATACTGATATAAATGCATAATGAAAAGAATAAATATGGGGCGTGGTGAGAGAAATGACTGATCTCCCTTAAAGCAGAAGACCTATTAACACATGTAGAAAGCATAAGAAAACAGAAAATCACTGATGGGCAAACATTACAATAATAATTGTTGCCAACAAGGATGACTGATGGAACCTAAAATCAGCAGGTAAATTTATGATAAGAAACAGGTCTGGTATCTTTATGAAATAGGTGTTTAGTGTCTTTAGAAATAAGCCAAGGTAACTTCTTATAAGATATGAATTAACTACAAATGGAAAAAAATAGTGTCTTTACAGGAGAGAAACCAGGCAGACAGCACCCCAACCCAGGGACCAAACTGAACAGATACCCCGCTATCTTGTGCCCCCTTCTGAGCTGCCAAGAAGGACACAACGTATTTGTTGTGCTCTTCTTGCCCCAAACGCACAATCTCAATCTAACCATGAGAAAACATTAGAGAAACCCAAAGTTGAGAGACCATCCATGAAATAACTAATCTAACTTCTTCCTGAGTGTCAAGGTCATGAAGACAGACAGACTGAAGAGCTGTCACAAGTTGAACGAGACTAAGGAGGCATGGACCTTAACTGGAATATAAGACCCTGGACTGGATTCTGCCCCAGAAAAGGACATTACTGGGAACTCAGAGACACGACTAACTTGTATGGACTAAGTAAGAGCATTGTGCCAATGTGAATGTCCTGTCTTCAATAGCTGTGCTGTGGATTAAGTAAGGTGCTAATGCCACGGGAAGCTGGGTGAAGAGTATATGGGAACTCCCTATCCTATTGTTGCAACTGTTCTGTAAGTCTAAAGATATTACAAAACAAAGAGTTAAAAATAAAACCGGAGTTGGCTTGGCTTAGCCAGCAACCAGGACCTAGCTGAGATGCATGAATTTCTAAGGTAAGAGCTCAGACATTCATGGAAACTACTGCGAAGAATGAGAAAAGGGTAAAAATGTAGACCTGAGCCATTCTCATATCCATGGAGATCAGGTGGCAATGCTGTCTAAAGCAATGGCATCCCTCCTACAACCCTGAAGAATACCAAAGCATTCCTTAATAACCTCTTGTACTAGATTTTCGCAAAGCTAAACAAATATATCAAATCATTCTGCTTGTTTTGTCCAACAAAGTAAAGTCATCTCCATAAAAATAAATCTTGAGCCAAATCCACCACCTGGGCCTTATAATTCTTAAGGTTTTTTTTTAAAAAAAAAAAAAAAACTTAAAATGGAAAAATGAGACAAAAATATACTTTCCTGAATATCTTCCATTGGATAAATAGAACTAACTCTTAAGAATTGTATTCGTGTTCACCTCTTGCCAGATATTTAAATATCTGTGGCGAGAGGCATCAAGAGAAAAGTAAATATACTTCAGGAAAGGGGTTAGAAAGCTTTATGCTCCAAACATGGCTTTCAGCTTAAAAATCGAGATTTTTTTCACACAATTCCCAATCATTCTGGTGTGGCTGTGTGCTAACAGATCTCAACTAGTTGTCATTGTGGGGTTAACTCTGTCGTACCCCTGAAATCATGCCGGAAGTGACATGATGTCGTTTTGAAGACCCATCAGGCCCAGCACCATGACCGTGGTCCATACATACCTCCCACTGCGTTACAGCGAGATGTCATTTCCCAGAGTACCAGAGCCATGGAGTAGACATCCGTCTGCTTAAAGGATTCAACGTTCTCCAAATTCATCCTGGACTCTAGGACTTCTGGAGCCATGTATCTTGCAGTCCCCACCTAAACAATAATAGACATTGAGGCCCATCATGTAATTCCAGCTGCATCTTTATTTAAAAAAAAAACATAACTGATGTTCATCCTCTACACATGCAGATGATCTTTGAAAAGCACAGTGCTCTTTGAAATCATGAGACTCGTGAAGAAAGTTACAGCTAATGAAATTACTTCCAAAAATAGGTTTTCTCTCCCCAAAAACACTTTAAAAAATATAAACAAAGCATACCAAAATAAGGAAATGCCAAACCCTAGAGCTGCTTTATCTAGGTTCATGATATATGTCATCGTGTTATACGACAACATCCTCTCAGATAACCGGGGAGATAACATCTGTGATAGTTTAGATCTTTATTTTTTCCTCTTGCAAATTAATTGTTTTCTCATTCCTGAAACACCAAGATTTATGGGGGAAATAAGAATCATTGCCATTAGTTTCAGTCACTTAAGGACAATCATAATCTTCTTTGTTTACTCCATGGTACATTCTAGTGTGCCAAAAATGTAGTATAATTTCATAAAATCTCTAGTTAACTAAACTGCATTAAAGTATGTCTACAATAAAAGATCAAATCTAGACTGTTTTATAATTTTGATGGGTATGCCATGTAGTTTTGTCTTGGACAATGACGGATAACATGAAAACACTGAAATACATAGAAAAAAAGGAAGAAAGGCATTTCCAGAGATCACTTAAACGTTTGGTTTTGTAGCATGTATAGCTTCACTAAATAACAATAAAGCCCTACCTCTTCAAAAGGTTAAGGAAGGTCAGGTAAGTTGATATTATTGTCTTAAGGAATGTTTCTTAATGGTATGTATCAGAAGAAAGTTTTTTTTCTTAACAGGTCACTGTATGACTCATTACTTTGTCATATTACTCTGTCCATATTTCACTCGATATGTTTATCTGAACAGTGGCTGTGCAGCCATGGACCCAAGAGGTCCACGCACATACCCTCACCTACTTAGAGAAAACAATGGTGCTTTCCAACCTCTACTGAGTCCACATAAGCTTCCAGTGAGTGAAAACATGGGGTGCCATTATTCATAAAAGATGGCTTGGTAAATCTCTAGTGGCCTTTCAATATTTCCCTACCAAAAAAGGTTTCTACTCTCATCTGTGAGATGCTTCAAAGGAAATGCAGAATTGTATATTCACTCAGTTTATGTCAACTCAAATATTTATTGGTCACTTTTGCTGTTCAGGGCATTGTGCTAGATGGGAGCAAAAATGGAAGTGGATTTGAGTTACAAGGAGACTGCCTTCTAGAACGGTAAAAGGAAAGCAAGGTAGCCATCGATAGTTCAGAGTAGGAAGGGCTGAGTAGAAGCAGAAGAGAGGAAAAAGACAGAAGAAAGCACGAATGGGGTTGGAAGCAATGACAAGTTATTTGCAAATAGGAGCGAAATGAAGACCAGCATAAGGAGAATGTCTGTCCTGAATTAGGTGGGTTTGGCAGAAACCGGAGGAGAAACGTTCATTAGAAAAGCATGCCGGCAGGAGAGGGTGGGGTGTGTCGGGGGGCGACTCCTGACTTGGGCTAGATTCCCTAGACAGATGTCCAGAGCTGTTTGAGAGGTGGGTGGAGAGGTGGCGTGGGCCCCCTGCACGTAAGGCGATCCAGGTCTAACTTACCTGCCCGCTGTTGGCCAGGTCATCCACAGACAGAGTTGGGTCGAGGCGCAGGGAAAGCCCAAAGTCACAGAGGCAGCAGGTCAGGTCGTTCTTCACGAGGATGTTGGAGCTCTTGAGGTCCCTGTGCACAATGGGTATCTTGGGCCTCCCGCACAGGGTGTGATCGCTGTGCAGGTGAGCGATGCCCCGGGCGAGGGAGCTGCCCAGCTTGCGAAGGTCCTCCCAGCTGATGACGTGCCGCGTGAGGTACTCCTGCAGGTTGCCCTTGGCGTGGAAGGCAGTGATTAGCCAATACTGCTTCCCCAGCTCCGTCTTCCGCTCCTCGGCTGTCAGGAACTGCAGGACGTTCTCATGCTTCAGGTTGATGTCTGAGAAGATGTCCTTCTCCGTCTTCCACGAGGCATACTCCTCATAAGGGAAGATCTTGACCGCCACGGTCTCGAACTGCTCTGAAGTGTTCTGCTTCAGCTTGGCCTTGTAGACCTCGGCGAAGCGACCTTTCCCCACCAGGGTGTCCAGCTCAATGGGCAGCAGCTCTGTGTTGTGGTTGATGTTGTTGGCGCAGGTAGAGCTGATGTCCGAGCGGTCGTCTTCCAGAATGATGGCCAGGTGTTCACTGAATTCCATGAGCTTCCGCGGCTTGCTGGTCTCCCAAGACGGGCTCAGCTTCTGCTGCCGGTGAACACGGTAGCAGTAGAAGGTGATGATGACGGCTATGGCGATTGCCAGTGGTGGCAGGAGGCTGACGCCTGTCACTTGGAATATGACTAACAACAGGTCAGGGCTGGTGGCGCTATATTCTGATGTGGAAACAGAGAGAGGGAGAGAAGAAGTTGGGTTCAGTGGGTATGCATGGTAACAGGATGGATCCACACCTCAGGCATCTAGGGGTTTTAACATCTGCATCGTTCTTGTGGATTAAATTGTTAACTTTTTATTCCATGGATGGATGCACCTGTCCAGACTTCCTTGCCCCTGGCCACCTATTCAAGGTCTCCTATTCTTCCCTCAAACTTCATCTTCAATGTCGCTCTTTAAAGGACATCCAGGAAAATATGGGGAAGTGTTTTATTTTATATATTCTCATCACACTCTACATTTTTCCTATGTGACATTTTTCCTATGTGAATTTCCTATTCAAATTGGCACAATTTGAATTAAATCACTAGCACGCCAGTTACGGGGTCTTTCCCTATTGTCCCTATTGTCTCCACCCTCAAGGATAGACAACTCCATGCTGCCAGTGGCCTTGTCTTGCTTTTTTACTACTGGAAACAGTGCTGAGCCCACATCAGGTCTTCAGTAAGTGCAGGATAAACGGGCAGAGCATTCCCAGAGTGTTAACTAAGCCCAAAGCACTACAGGAGGCTTTGGGAATAAAGAAAGAATAACAGATTCTTCTCCCCAAAAACCTGTATAGATGGTACTGGGTAAAAATGAAAAGGCTGTCACAGTGCTACCATTGTCTTTGCTCTTTTCTATTCTCCAGCTTGTCCTTTTCTGACTGACATCCAGGCCACCTGTGAGCAGGTTGTGGGAGAGGGTGGGGAGAGGAGTCTGTGAAAAGGGTCTTTGGAAGTCAGTTACCTCATATCCATCCAATATTTCTCCTCTCCCTCCCAAAGACATTTATTTATTTATTTATTTATTCATTCATTCATTCATTCATTTTTATTTATTTATTTATTTATACATACTTATTTTTATTTATTTATTTGAGAGAGAGAGTGAGTGAGAGAGACCATGAGAGGGGGCAAGATCAGAGGGAGAAGCAGACTCCTCACGGAGCTAGGAGTCTGATTGGGGACACCAGGATCATGACCTGAGCTGAAGGCAGTGATTTAACTAACTGAGCCACCCAGGTGCACCAGGTTTTATTTTTTTATTTGAGAGAGAGAAAACAAGAGAGAGAAAGCATGAGAAGGGGGAGGGTTAGTGAGAGAAACAGGCTCCCCAGTGAGCAGGGAGCCTGACATGGGACTTGATCCTGGGACCCTGGGATCATGACCTGAGCCGAAAGCAGACACTTAATCGACTGAGCCACCCAGGCACCGAACATCCCTCTTTTCAATGTGTGTGTGATTTGAAGTTTCATAGAACAGGATATCTTACTGGCAACAGTGGAAATATTACTACAAAAGTGATAGGAGTAAAAAGAAGAAAATGCAGCCAGTTTTCTAATTTGGACCACTGAGGCAAGCCCTGTGGGGTGATGGAGGAGAGTCCTTAGCAGCAGCTATCTGACCACACATTATGTCGTGTATGTCAAACGTTACTTCATGTGCTGGCCATGGCTGGCTCTGGTGACACGGCTTTCCTTTTGGGAAAAAATAATGGATGGAAACAGTCCGCGGCAGGAAACAGTGAAAGGCAGTTAAGGCTGTCTCCACTGGGCAAGAATGCCAGAATTCTATTGATTTTATATATCATTTATTTTCTCTTAAAGGTATCTATTAATACGGAGTCCTCGTTTTTTTTTTTTTATTTACTTTTTCAGTGTTCTGAGATTCATTGTTTATGCACTACACCCAGTGCTCCATGCAATACGTGCCCTCCTTAATGCCCACACCAGGCTCACTCATCTCCCCCACCTCCTCCCTTCCAAAACCCTCAGTATGTTTCTCAGAGTCACAGTCTCTCATGGTTCATCTCCCCCTCCGATTTCCCCCAATTCACTTTTCCTTCCCTTCTCCTAATGTCCTCCATTTTATTCCTTACGTTCCACAAGTAAGTGAAACCATATGATAATTGATTTTCTCTGCTTGACTTATTTCACTCATCATAATCTCCTCCAGTCCCATCCATGTTGATACAAAAGTTGGGTATTCATCCTTTCTGATGGCTGAATAATATTCCACTCTGTATATGGACCACATCTTCATCTGCTGAAGGGCATCTCTGCTCTTCCCACAGTTTTGCTACTTTGAACATTGCCACTATGAACACTGAGGTACATATCATCCTTATTTTCACTACATCTCTATCTTTGGGATAAATATCCAGGAGTGTAATTGCAGGGTCATAGGTAGCTCTATTTTTTATTTCTTTGAGGAATCCCCACACTGTTTTCCAAAGTGGCTGCACCAGCTTGCATTCTCACCAACAAAGAGTGTTCCCCTTTCATAGGAGTCCTCATGATCAGATGAGAGAGTCACTCATGAAGCATAGCACTGCTGGCTGCCTACTATGGCTATGCCCTGCCTTCAAGAGGTTATATCCCAAGGACAGGATTAGGACACATAGATGCATAGTAAGATATGGCCATCGGACAGGCACCGAATGTGTGCTGCAGTCTACACACGTTGGTGGAATGTAGAAAAGCTTAGAGAAACAGGGAACCATAGTGGCAAGGACTATCTCTGAGGTGGTCAGTGGAAGATAGGAAAAAGTCAACGATAGCTAGAAGGAATGTTACATTAAAAACTACGAATATATGATCTATTTGAGGAAGACCAATTTTCCCAAACTGCTAACTTCACACAAGGGAACAGAAAGGAAAAAGATGGGTGAAGGAACTAGTCATCATGTCAGAGAAAGTATCCATAATTGTTCAATAGGTAGATCTCACCTACTGCAGGTGTTTGATGAGAACACAGTAATAAGAATATAGTCCAGTTGCAAGAGATAAAATCATAACCTCTTGAAGAGAACCCATTACCTCATTGTTTTGATATCAACACTTAGCAAAGCACAGTGAGAAATGAAGCTTGTGCTGTGCTGGTTTGGGGCGTTCGGGTTTTTATTTTGAGAGGCTATTCAGGTTTAATATGACATCCTGCCTGGTCCTAAGGTCAGTTCTACTGCTTATAAATTCTAGAATGGAAACCTTACCTCTTAAGTCTATTCGACAGAACTAAACAAACAAATAAAACTGGAAAAGGAACCCCAAAATATCTGAATTTCAGCAAACAAGAGGACAACAGTCACTATTTTGGGGAACGATCTATTAGTGCATTAAAAAGAACAGGGAAGGGGAAATAATATCACAAGTGACTCTTGAAAACCCAAAACTCTTTCTCACACTGGGAGGCATGAATGGGACAAAGGACAGGTGGTGAGAGTGGGGGGATGGGTGGAAGTGACCAGGGACAAGGCAGTGACAGAGGGGACAGGGACTGCAAAAGTAAAAAGAGTTCATGTGGACAAGTATGGACTGTCCGCATCGTTCAGCAAAGTACAAGACTGGAGAGCCAGATGAGGGAGGCGTCAGAGCAGGAAACAACGTTCCCTCCAAGAAACTCTGCCTCTATTATCTGAAGCATCTCCTAGATGTGTCTGCTTCAGGCACCCACTGGTCTGCCACCACACAAGATGCCTTATAATCATAAATCGGTTTCATTCCTGTGTTGCTCGTTTCCCCCAAGAGAAAGCAAGCTCTACAGGGTAAATCTACACGTACTGATCACCACGCTGTATCCAGCACTTGGCTCAGGATGGGGTACCTATAGTACTCAGCAAGTGTTGGTCACAGAAGCTGAATGGGTGATGACTTCCATCGGACAAGAGCCCGTACACATTTTTCTGTTCTAGGGCAAGACTGGCAAGCCATGGCCCCAGGCTGTCTTCTGTATTCTGTATGGACCCACATGCTACAACATGCTACAGATGTTTGCTTGTGTTTTAAAGAGTAGTTTAGAAAAAGGAAGAGACTGAGAAGTTCGTGCAGCAGAGATGATATCTGGCCCAGAAAGCCTAAAGTATTTACTACCTGGCCGTTCATAGACAAAGTTCTCTGGCCCCTCTTGTATAGATATTGTTTTAACAACCTCGAAGGCATTGGCAGAATGTGGGAATGTGTCACTTTGCTCCAGTGTGAATATTCTTTCACACATGGGGCAACGACACAACTAGAAAATTAAAAATATTGATTGTATAAATACTTGGGTGGTCTTCAATGGGTTAAAGAGTGCAAAACGTTCAAATGAACTATTCACTTATCTCTGGTAATTTTATTTTGTAATTCCTGGCCATAGATGAAAAGGGTCTTCCTCGTTAACTTTTTTTCAGGCTATGGGAAACACAAAAACAGAAATCCCCTGAAGTTTATGTATGAAGAAGATTCTAGAAATCCCTCCTTTCAATATCAGAAACCAAAGTTTTACTTTCCCCTCAAATTTCCTGTGATTTCTTTTTGAAAACCTACTGTAAAAATTTGGTGGGGTCGACTTACTGAATAACATCTGTCAATCTTGAAACTTCAAAGAGGTGGTGAAAAACCCTAACAAAAGCAAAGTGGGTTAAAAGGGAGCTTTGGGATGTGGTTTTATCTAAACAAGGAGCCACCCACTCCCTCCCGGTATTAGGTATTAACTCTCGGGCTGCTACTAGAAAACCAACAGCTGGTGGTAGGCTCACAGGCCAGCCTCTCCTTTACTCAGAGACTAACAGGAGGCACTTCTTTTGGCCAACCCCCAATTACACAAAAACACAGAAATCAAATACTTAGTACGAGCCTGGCCATATGCTAAGAGCTTTCTATAATATTTGTATTTAATTGACAGAAAAGCCCTATGAGGTAGAAATGACTATGATGATAAGCCCCATTTCACAGACAGGAAAGCTAAGGGTTGGATGGATTAAAGGAGTCCCCAAGATCGTACATTTAGGTAATAGCAAAGCTGATACTTGAAATGAATTATCTGACTGGAGACAGAAAATTAATCCTGCTCTTGATGCCCTGCCAAGCTGTCTCTACACTTCACATTGGTGACAGACAGTTGAGAATGACTTTATAAAACCTCTCGCTTGGGGCGCCTGGGTGGCTCAGTTCCTTAAGCCTCTGCCTTCAGCTCAGGTCATGATCCCAGGGTCCTGGGACTGAGTCCCACATTGGGATATGCTTCTCCCTCTGCCTGCCACTCTGCCTACCTGTTCTCTCTCTCTCTCTCTCTGTCAAATAAATAAGTTCTTAAAATCAATCAATCAATCAATCAAACTTCTCAACTGTCATTGAGGCCTAGGCTATGTGATTTTTGGCTACTGATTAAGCGATACTGGCCATTCTTAGGTAACACATCCCAAAGGGCATGTTCTAGGTGTACAGACCATTCTCTTTGGTTTCTAAGAATCACTATTGAGTACTGTCCCTGCAAATATGTGTGTTTTCCCTGCCTGGGAAGAAAAGTCTTACATGAGGAAGACTCTTTTATCAGAGTCTGTCCCAGGGCCTACAACACAGGGCGCTCAAGATTTAATTGCTGAACCAGTGGAATTTTTACACAGTTTCCTGGATGCCAGAGAACTAGTGCTCAAGACTTGACCTTCACGTTATGCTCCCTTGTTACATCACAGCTGTCACATCGAGTCAGACACACTATTCTCTTGTTAGACGTTCCTGTTAAGCCACTCGCTCTTACAATAGACTTACATTAGTACCTCTTTTTGCTAACTGCAAGAAATGGAAAGGGGATTGTTATTTCCATGAAAGGAGGCAAGAAGAAAAAAGAGCAGTCAGTGTCTATTTGGCAGGGAGCTCTTAACAGAGACGGCACTCACCCCACTGGCCAGACCGGCCCTGCTGAGCTCCTACCATGAGAACTGCACTGGGCATCTCAGCGTCCAGCTGCCAGAGCTTTGAACTCTGAACATCTGTGCTTTATCTCAATTTATTTTGGGGCATGTGTCAGCAAGATGTGTCCCAAAGTATCAGAAAAGCCTAAAAGTGGTTATTTGGGAGAGGGGTGTCTGGGAAAGTGTTTTTTGGAAAAGTATTTCCAAATAAATTAATGACAATTGCTTCTTTGCTTATGTCATTTTGGCTTGCAGAAGATTTCATAGGAACGCTCTCCTTTTGGATAGCGGCGGACACCTGTAAAGTTCTGGGAGGGAAGGATTACAAGAATTACAAAGAAGGGTAGAATTTCTCTAAGAGCCATAAAAAGTAAAGTTCTACAGTGTAACAGCAAAAGCTATTAGCCTGAGCTCCATGGGTAGAATTCAGTAGCTCTGTGAATGTAAGTGGACAAAAATCACATCTTTTTATTTTCTCCAACCATTAGCTAAAATTTAACATTTCCTATTAGTAGCTATAGCTATGACTTTGTCACCAAGAGAAACCAGATATTTTCATGCCATATTACATTCGTGGCAGATGTCTTGGTGTCTCATTTATACTCATCACTGAGATACTGCAATATCTTATATCTGATACTATATCCTGTCATCTCAAGCATGATTACAGAAGCACATATTATTATACGATAAATTTATTTTTAAAAATATTTCATAAGTATTTTTCAATATCAGTAATTTTCTTTGAAACCCCATGTATTATATTTTATGCATTTAAAAACATTCTTTTGAGAAGAGGTCCACAGGGTTCACCGGACTTCCAAGAAGTCCATGGCACATGCACAAAAAAAAAAAAAAAAAAAAAGCAAAGAACCCTTGGCAGAGGGAAGACACTGGAGCTCCAGCCTCTGCCAGGATTTCCTAGAGCAGAGATTTTATGATTCGGCTGTGTCTCTGGGAAGTTACTAAGGGAGGAAGCTGGTGCCAATGGCAGATCCTTCTGGGATGATGTATTCTGTCCCCCAGGGGCAACCCTGAATTCTGTCAGGGCTTCTGTCCCTTCTGCCCTGCAGGAAGGAAAGTCTGCAATGAAAAATGGTGGGAAGTCCTCCTTTGAAATCCCAACAACAATAAAGATAACTAACATAAAATGTGCTTTAGGGAACTAGACAATTCACTTTACAAGCACCATCTCACTTTATTTCTCTAATAACCAAGTCAGGTCCTATTTGATAGCCCCGTTTTCTAGAAAAGGATATTGAGCCTGGGTGGATTCTACAATATTCTTGTTGACTTAGTTTACTTAGGAAATGAAATAAAAGTTGCCCTAGTATCAATTTTCCTGCCAATTTTCTCTGGCGCAGCCAAAGTAAAATCATGGTTGTTACCTGCTTGTCATCGTAACACTCAGAGCTTGGCACATAAATAAGGAGGCAAGTCAAATTTGTTGAGTGGATGAATGAATAGATTTGATGAATCAGTCTGATGAGAAATAATTCTGCAGAGGTGAGCCCCTCTCCTTCAAAGCCGGAATTCCATGGATGAGCCAGGCTCTCCTCTCTCTGCTTGGTAAGTGCATGTTTCACAGCATGCCAGTCTCCCTGTAATTTGCATATAGCATGTGAGGACTGTAAGCATGAGTACTTGGGATGTGGTGTGAAGGAAGAAGCCCTAGACTGGAAACCAGGAGACTGAGATCCTATTCCCAAATCTGTAATTAATCACCATAAATTTTAAGGCAAGTTATTTAACCTCCCCAGGACTCTGTTTCCTATAAATGTTTATGGTTCTTGGTTCCACTTGAGAAAAAAAAAAAAATGCCTCATCAATAGAACACTTCCAATGGAAGAAATCAGAGCTTCTTGGCAAAATGGCTAATTTCAGGTTAGGGGCTAGAAATAATGAGTTTGGAATATTTTGTTGATGACCACATAACAGGAGGTGATCAAAGACTACTGAAGTTATGACAAGAAGACCCAGGAGCCATCTTGAGGAGATTCTCACTGGTCAAGATAGGACACTTTGAAATTTAATAGAGATTTTAAAAAAGCAACACACTGGGATCCATTAAGTATACTTAAGCTTATGATATCAGAATGATTAAAAACAAGACAGAGAACAAGAAATGTTGGTGAGGACATGGAGAGAGTGGCACCTTCTTACACTGTTGGGAATGCAAGCTAGGAGAGTCACTGGAAAATGGTAGGGAGATTCCTCAAGATGCTAAAAATAGAGCTACCCTATGACCCAGCAATTGCACAACAGGGTATTTAGCCAAAGATACAGATATAGTAAAAAGAAGGGGCACGTGCACCCCGATGTTCATGGCAGCAATGTCTACAATAGCCAAACTGTGGAAGGAGCTGAGATATCCTTCAATGGATAAATCGGTAAGGAAGATGTGGTCCATATATAATACAGTGGAATATTACTGAGCAATCAAAAGGATGAATACCATTTGCATCAACATGGATGGAACTTGGGTGGGTTATGCTAAGTGAAACGAGTCCATCAGAGAAAAACAATTATCATATGGTTTTACTCATTTGTAGAATATAAGGAATAGGGCAGAGGACCCCAGGGGGAGGGAGGGAAATCTGAATGGGAAGAAATCAGAGAGGGAGACAAATCATTGAGACTCTTGACTCTTGAAAACAAACTTAGGGTTGCAGAAGTGAGTGGGTAACTGGGTGATGGGCACTAAGGGCACGTGATATGACGCGCACTAGGTGCTATGCAACTAATGGATCATTGAACATTACATCAAAAGCTGATGATGTTGGCTAATTGAACTTAGTTAAAAAAATAAACAAATTTTTTTTTTTTTTTTACAAAAAGGGAAAAAACAAAACAAAACACCAGATCTGCTGGGTACTTTGATATTGGACATCCCAACCTCAAGAAACATGAGAAATAAATATTTGTTGTTTAAGCCAAAACAACAATAACAACAACAACAATAAATTTACCAACTTCTGAGGATAACAGGATGTCAGCTCATTATATTGAAAACTAGAAAATGAAAAGAAACATCAAGCATGTTTCTTGCCTTTTTCATGAGAACCATAGCATAGGGTAGCCAAAGAGTTGAAGAAAGTATCTCCTTATTAAACTATTCCAGCTATCAAATGAGTTGATAGAAATTTATTATCCTTTTTTAACCCTTAATTAATTAAATGGATTTAGACAGCAAGCACCGGTGCCAACTTATATCATAAAATGAGAGATAGATCATCATTACCCTCGATGGAGGAGCATAACCCAACCTATAGACTTTGCAAAGAGATCTAAACTGAGTCTGATGAAGCCTCAGGATCCAGCTGCCAATCTGCAAACAATACAGGGAACGGAGGAAATGCAGTGAATTGCACCATGAATGCAATCAGCAAAATCCAGAGTGTAAAGCAGTACAGATTAAAGGGGTTATGGATGTGCTATAAGGGGATTATTAACAGAAACTGTAGGTATGTAGGTATATCCAATTACCAAAATAATAATAATAATAATAATAATAATAATAATAATACGTAGGACTAAGCTAGTGTCTACAGATGCAAACTTGGATGAAAAAACCATTTAAGGAAACAAAGGAAGTGATAATTACAAAGGAAGGATTGTGGTAACTCTAGAGGGAAGGAGGGTTTTGCAATTGAGTTGAGGAACATGCAAGAACTTCTGGGATATCTGGCAAAGTTATACTTTTTGCGCCTGGGCAAAGGTTACAAGAATGTTAACATTATTAACTAAGTAGGACATTCATATTATGTGCTTTTCTGTATTTGTATTTTATTTTGGAATTTTACAAAAGAGAGAAATCACAAGAATAATCATGGAAGTCACGCCTTGCTCCTGGGCTAAGTATATGATTTTGGGTGCTCTTTGGAGAAAAGGAAAGGGGAGACAAAACTAACTTTATTTTGGAGTCCCTACTATGTGCCAGGCATTTCAAATATGTTATCTCATTTGATATTCAGAGCACCCCTTCAAGTATTCACCCTATCTTAGGGGTTAAGAAATTAATTTCCTTGTCTGAATATATAAGGACCACTACTGGTTCTTTTGAGGTCCAAATGATGCTGTAAGAAACATTCTTGCAATGTGCAAGTAAAGATAGAAGGGAGGCAGGAAGGGAAGGAGAGAGGAAGGAAGAAAGAGAAATTGATATGTTATGATAAATCACTCAAGGGCAAATAGGGGAGTGTGTTCCCCCCAAGTCTGAGTGATCCCAAAACCTTTGGTCTTTCCATGCCACCAAGCTGTCTCCCTAGCAATGAACTCCGAAGTCTATTAAGTAATTCTGAAAATCTCCAACCAAATGTGCCCCACATACAGAGGCCAGACCTAGTTGCAAATAAGGAGCCCTTTGCAAATGTCAGAGCCTTGATAAATAAATATTTTTTAAAGACAAATGTCAAAGATAAATGTTAGTATACCATAAAAAAATACAAACTGGCAGAAAGACTCAAGGGGAAATTTCAAGGTATACATTCTTTTGGAGTGATTTAAAAGTAAACAAGTTACCTAGTAATACACCACACACACACACACACACACACACACACACACACATGACCATGAAAACAGGTTGCTCCCACCCTCTTCCAAGCCCTTTCTTATACCGAAATCCAACACTGATTGCTAAAAGGAACTTCAAACTGAACCTCTATGATTCAGTTTGAAAAAAATATCAGACAGTAAAAAAGACAATAAATGAAGGCCAACATAATAAAAAAGCCACAGGTGGGTCAGTTAATGTCTCTTGATAAAAGCCAAATCAAATGAATTTGAGAGATGGGCTCCTACTTTTAGTATTTGAAGCAGTTTTGGCAGTTTCCCCATTTAATGAAGGAGTTTGGGGCACAAATTTACCAAGATATTAATTCATCCAAGCAATGGAAAGGGTAATTGGTTCCTACATGCTTTAGTGCGAGGGTGTACTAATAAACACCACATGACAACCCAGAGATTGTTGAAGATGACAGTGACAGTCTAACCAGTAAGCTTTCACACGCCAATACCATCTAAAGCAACAGGATATATATGCAACTGGCCGAGATCCAAAGAAGGAAACTGTGCTAGAGAGATAGGTTGTGGGGGAGAGGGGAGGGAGAATGTCCTATCTCAAGTCATTCTGTTCATTATAATGTTAAAAAGCACAGCACTCATGTACTGAGCACTGACTTCATGCAAGACACTGCATTTTGCATGGATTATTTTGAAATCTTATAGCTGCACTGCTAGATATGTATTATTCGTTCCAGTGTCCTAGAAATGGAAACTGGGAAAATGTACATGAAGTTAGGTGAGGTCAAAGCAGAGGAGACTTGTGTGGTAGGTAGTGACACAGACGAAGGGGTGGCGTTTCACTGAAGAGGGATGCTTATGGAGGCCATGAGGATGCACTTTGGCCAGCATGGAGGTCAACGTAGAAAAGAGGACAAAGAGGACAAGATCCCTGGAAAGAGGACAAGACTAGAGAGCCAAAGAAAAATAGAAGGAAAGAGATAGTAAAGATAAAAGTTGAAACTAGCGAAATAGGAAACAAGACACAAGGGGGGGGCAAAGTGGTCATGACTACTGTCTGATACAATACATAAAGCTAATCAATTTGAAGGAAATGAAATCACTATTCCCAAAGAGACCGCTGTGCCCTCATGTTCACTGTAGCATTATTTACAACAGCGAAGACATGGAAACAACCTAAGTATCCATGGATGGATGAATGGATAAAGAAAATATGACGTAGATATATATAAATATATAAATACACACACAATAGGATATTATTAACCAGAAAAGAAGGAAATCCTGCCACTTATGACAACATGGATGGACCTGGAATGCATTACGTTAAGGTGAAATAAGTCACACAGTGAAAGACTAATACTTTATCATCATACGTGGAACCTAAAAGAACAAAAACTAAACTAAACTCATAGATTCGGAGAACAGACTGGTGGTTGCCAAAGGCAGGGGTTAAGAGGTAGGAGAAATGCATGAAGGTGGTTGAAAGGTACAAACTTCCAGTTCTAAAAAAGTCTGGAGGATATAATGTACAACCTAGTAATTCTAAAAACCCTGTACTGCATCTTTGGAAGTTGTTACGAGAGTAGATCTCAAAGTTCCCATCACAAGAAAAAAATGTCTGTAACCATGTGTGCTGACAGATGTTAACTAGATGGACTGTGGTGATCGCTTTACAATACAGACATACAATGAATCATTATGCTATACACCTGAAACTCACGTAAGGTCATCTGTCAATTATATCTCAATAAGCAAAAAGAATCTCATTAAGCAGGAATCACCAAATACGCGAGCTGGCCTGTTCCAAGTCAATGTCATGAAAAACAAGAAATATACAGATGAGGCAAAACAGCCCTGGCAAGGGGTGGTCCTTGACTGGATTCTGAATTTCAATATCAGTGACCCCATAGCTTTGGGGACGTTGGAATATTGACCATGATCTCCACAGATGCGTGCACACACACACGCAGGCACATAAGAGAAATGAGGGTGTAGTAAAATGTTAACACAGGGTAAATATTGAGAAAGTGAAAGAGTATACAAGGGTACCCTCCCTGCATGATCCTTTCAACTTTTCTACAAGTTTAAAATGTTTTTAAATAAAAAGTGGGGGAAGAGATTATGCTGAGTGAAATAAGCAAAGTAGAGAAAGTCAAGTATCACATGGTTTCACTTACTTGTGGTGTATAAGGGGTAATATAGAGGACAGTAGGAGAAGGAAAGGAAATGGGAAGTAGGGTAATTCAGGGAGAGAAACTAAACATGAGAGACTTTGGACACAGAAACAAACTGAAGGACTTGGAGGGAGGGGGGTGGGGGGAAGATCCCTTTATTTTCCTTAAATTATTTTGCATAATATTCTGAAGCAGCCTCTACTTTAAACCCTGAAGTCTGGGCTGCTCTTGGAAGGGGAGGCCTCTTGATTCTTCCAGGACTAAGTGATATATTAGGATCTTCATACTACTTCACTTCCTCACCACAGTATTTCTAGACACCACATTGAGCTGAGATTCAGTTTCATGACTTTTTCAGTGCACACCAAGAAACTGACTTTTTTGGCAATTTGCAGGGAAAGTAACAACAACACAAAAAGCTAACTCTAGTTTCAAACTAGTAACAATTTATCAGGCAATAGGAAGCTCCAGTAACAAAGTAGATCCTGAGATCAAACGCTTCATAGAAACCGTCCTGTATATTTAGAAAAAGTATAAGTTGTTTAAAAAAAAAAAAAACACTTTGAAATCTGATTTTTAGATCTAGCTTTGTTTCTTTCTCCTTCCTTATCTGCATAATGAAGACAACCTGGGACCAACCCCACTGGGGTTCTTATAAGGCTTACAAGAGATATTTGTCAAGTTCTTAAGCATTTGTTAAGCCCTGTAAGGTGGAAAACACTTAAGAAATGTTTGTATTATTTTGCAATGAATCCTAAAAAAAATTCCCAACAATAACGTATTTCACAGATTTCCAAACAGAAAAAAAAAAAAAAAAAAGAAAATCCTGGTCTGGTAAAGAAACATTAAAATATCACAAAGTATGTGGTTCAATTGCAGTCTTCTTGGCCTCTTTTGTACCATGTCCAATGATAATGCAGCTTTTAGAGAAGCTATTTTCCCCATGACTCTCGGAGCTGCAAGATTCTCTTTCTTGAAAAAGTGAAGCAATATCACCTTATCAGAAATAAGTTTAAGATAACATAGATTTTAAGAGTTTGAAGTGAAATAGCAACTCTAAGTTAGAAGGCTCGTTCAGGAAAGTAGAAGGTCATCTGGCTCTCCTGGGAAAATGGAGGCATGTGCTTTTTGTCTTGGATGTCGTCCTCCAAGGGGTATGACTCAGCTGAACCACGTGTCTAATGAAGCTGGACCCAGTTACAATAAAGAAAATGACAAAAGTGAACCAAAGATATGGATATATCCTATACATTTACTGAGTATGTTTCACATATGTTCATTCAACACACAAAGAAAGTATTATGGATCCACAGACCTCTTCAGGGACAGACATGTTGGGTCCCCCTGACAGCAAGATAAAGGATTTCCTAAGAAGCACAACAAATTGTCTTTCTTGATTCTGTTCCATCCTGTATCCTTATCAATTTTCTTTTGTTCTTGTCCCACCGCACATGCACACACACACACACACACACAAAGCCACCATGTTTTATACACACACACACACACACACACACACACACACACACTTCCTAACTTGGGAGTTCTAATAACTTACTAACATTTTTCTGCATTTTTTAAAAATTTTGGTGGTGAGAAGTCTCCCTAGGTTAGTGGGTAGAGCACGGGTTTCATTAAAGTTTTGGTGGCATGATATAGAATCTGTTGGCAAACCTGCTGCTCAAAGTGTGTTTCCCGGTTGTACCCTCAAAACGAATGTAACATTGTGTATCAACTATACTCAAAAAAATAAAAACAAATAGAAAACGAAGTGTGTTCCCCAGACTAACCACCTCAGCAGGCATTACATAGGTACTTATTTGAAATGCAGAATCTCAGCCCTGTCCTAAATTCTTGAATCAGAATCTGCATTTTACAAAGTTCCCTAATTGCTTCATTTTCACAGGGGAATTTGAGACGCGGAACTTTAGCAAACATGGACCAAGTCCCTTAGTGTTCTGGCACAGAGATGATTCCCTCTCACGTAGAAAATTCGTAGTGGACCTGGTCACAAAGCCTGAGTAGAATTGCACTCAGTGCAGTGAGTGCGAAAATGGTCCATGAGAATTCACAAAATCAACTGCTGCAGGAGTGCAGAATGATATGGAATTTCTCATCCATTGTCTCAACATAAAGCAAACAACTAAATTCAGGCAAACAACCAGAAATCATTTTAATTAAACAGCAGAAGGACAGTGAGCTCACGGGGCATACAGGATTGAATTTAGCTTTCAGAATATTGACAAAACTGTTTGATATTCTTGACAAACTGAGAATAATTTTCCCCAAAATAATGGAAGATGTCTTTCCTCCTGTCCTTGTGATTGTTTTATTCCATTATACATATTCTAAAACTAAGCCATTCCCTGGATTTTGCACCCCATTCCATCCTTCCTATCCTTCTCCCCAACAAAAGTACCTTACAAGCAGTCTAGTCTGGTATGACAACATCTTCTGGAATATTCCCCAGATCAAATCTCTGGTTGAAATGTTACAACAGACAGACTGCACTTCTCTGTAAATCATCCCATAATCTAATCTCAATAGGTCTAGCTATGGATCTATTAGGATAAAGTCTAAACACTGGGATATTTATAAATTTACTCTTTATATTGAATCAAATGTGGCCTTCCTGCCCATCCACTTACTGGTTTTCATGCTGTTCTTTCAAGCAAGACAACAAAATGGTTTCTTGTTCTATAGGATGGATAATAGCTCTGAAATGCTTGGTGAGCATTTCTTCTGTTTCCCTAAATCAGTTATTTTTCAGGTTGCACATCTCTGTTTCCTTCAATTGCTCTTCAAAAGACTTAAATAGTAGACTCTAAAGTCTGCCTGCCCGGCATACAGCAGATGCCAACTAAATGCCAGGTTCCTTTTCTATGTTTAAAGTGATCTATTCTCTGAAATCATTCTTGCTATTCTATATTCTCCATGCTCTGCTAGATCCCAGTTACAATACTCGGAATGCAATCTGTTTAGCAAAGATTATACTGGGACTCTTGCCGCCACTTCGGATGAGGGCAATTGAAGACTATTGTTGGTTAGCCAGTTGGTTCTGTTGTTTTGTTTCGGTACTCTCAGACAGATCACCCTAAATTCAAAATGACCTTAACTCACTTGTATACACCTGGGTCTTTATTGCATGAACAGAAGCCAAGCCGCTTTTGATGAGCTACTGTTCTGCAATCGATCACCTGAACCTATATGCCCGACTTTCCATGAATCTGCTAAGTTTCCCATCACTGGTCATTTCAGGCCATTAAAACCCTAATTCTGTTTCTGCTGTAGGAGGCATTCCCTTCATTGCATTTAGCATCTTTCATGTTCCTCCTTGGGATATAGATTCTTGCTGCTTTTGTTGTTGTGGCTTTCAGAGGGCAACTAACATCACAGAGAGCCTAAATCATGCCAGGTTTTGCCCAAGAAACAATCACATGACTTATGAATGCCTATTTCTCCACCAGCAGAGCTGCAACATGACCACTTAGCTTGGACTTTGTTAGGCCCCTGCCTTGATTCTTCTATTTTTTTTGGGTAGCCCATCTGAATGCCATCTTCTACTCTGTCTAGGGGCCCTTCATGCTCTCACATAACCTGAAGGCAGAGATATAGTAAGGTATTTCAATATCTTCTCAAATAGAGAGACAAGCCCACTTTTTTTTATTTATTATTATTATTTTTTAAAGATTTTATTTATTTGACAGAGAGAAACACAGCCAGAGAGGGAACACAAGCAGGGGGAGTGAGAGAGGGAGAAGCAGGCTTCCCACCGAGCAGGGAGCCCGATGTGGGGCTCGATCCCGGGTCTCCGGGATCATGACCTGAGCCGAAGGCAGTCGCTCAACCAACTGAGCCACCCAGGCGCCCCATGAGACCAGCCCACTTTAGAAAAGCATGTTAATTATTTCCACTATCAGTCTCCCTTTGGCCACTTGAAATACATCCTCACTTCTCCTCTGGCCTTCCAGGTGAATCATAGCTTGTTAGAGATCCTCCCATGTGAGGATCTGCACCTCCTATGGCTACACACACTGCCTCCCCTCGCCTGTCTTTGCCAAAGCAGTGACACCCCAAATTTGCCATCCAACCTTCCACACTCTGAGGTTTAACAAATGCCTGCTCTGAATGTATGATTTCATCAGTTCCAAAACAACCTCAGATGCCTTCATACAGTGAGGTGCTTATTTGGAAACAACTGCTTCTAAGTTATGGAAAACACAGAATTATCCTGCATTAAAGAATCCTATTATTCCTCAAGGATGTGGTAATATAGTTTTTTTTTTTTCTTTTTTTTCTTTTTTGTTTGTTCTTCTCCTCTAACCTAGAGGGCTGAATTTTAGCTACTTCCCATGGTGGTTGGCACCCTCTAATTGTTACCATCCTTTTCTAGCTTATGTGAGGTACATGATGAAAAATATAAAAGTATTTGGTAGAACAAACTGTCTTGAGTCAGTGGTTCCCAACATCGGCTGCATATAGAGTATCTTGGGAAGGTTTTTTTTTTTTTTTTTTTTAAATCCTGATACCAGGCCTCAGACCAATTAAGTCTGAAATTGCAGGGCTAAGACCCAGTTAATGAGTAGTTTTTAAAGATTCTCAGGTGTTTCCAAAGTGCAGCCAAGGCAGAGAACAATGACTTCAGCTGGATGGGAGAAATATGTATTCTGAATAGGATGGGATCTAAAAAATGAAGGAATGGGAGGAATTTAATGCCTACATTTAGGATGGATTGTTCTTGCCACTGGAATCAGCTATATCCTAATGAGGCAACATGAGGTGTGTGTGTGTGTATATATATATATATATATATATATATATATATATATATATAAGACTTTATTTATTTATTTGACTGACAGAAACACAGTGAGAGAGGGAATGCAAGTAGGGAGAGTGAGAGAGGGAGAAGCAGGCTTCCCGCTGAGCAAGGAGCCCGACGCAGGGCTGGATCCCGGGACTCCAGGATCATGACCCAAGCCAAAGGCAAATGCTTAACCGAATGAGCCACCCAGGCGCCCCACAAAGGATATTTCTTTTCTTTCTTTTTTTTTTTTTTTTTTTAAAGATTTTTTATTTATTTGACAGAGAGAAACACAGCCAGAGAGGGAACACAAGCAGGGGGACTGAGAGAGGGAGAAGCAGGCCCCCCGCCGAGCAGGGAGCCTGATGTGGGACTCGATCCCGGGTCTCCAGGATCATGACCTGAGCCGAAGGCAGCGGCTTAACCAACTGAGCCACCCAGGCGCCCCGGATATTTCTTTTCAAGTAAAAATATGAATTATGTCCTTGAAATGAAGAAATGTAACAACAAAGAGACCCTACCCCTCTGTAAATTATTCTATAACATAATTAGAAGAGATCTAGCTGTAGATCTATGAGGATAAGGTCTAAACACTGGGATACTTAAAACTGTACTCTTTACATTAAGTTCAAGTGACCTTCCTGTATATCCACTTTCATGGTGGATGGTTTTCATGCTGTTCTCTAAAGGTGAAGATAAACAAAATGTTTTTTTCCTAATGACTGTGTAGTGATGGCTGGTAAATTTGATTATTTTGCATACTTGGTATGCAGAAGTGATTGCAGGATCAGAAAAGGTTTTACAAAAGCATGTCAGCCAGATGTCCAAGCGGTGGTAAATACAGCCTCTAGAGTTTAGTATGAGCGGAAATGAAAGTCAATTTCATGGTGGTTAGGTAGCTCGCTGGTGTTTTTCCACTGGTGGGACCCTGGGACACTTGTAAAGTAGCAAAAGGGTCTCTGTGGAGCCTTTTGGCCGTCACCCATCCGTGTGTTGTTTGTGGAACATGAGGAGGTGGTCGTGGTGTGAGGCAAGACTGCCGACGTAGCCCCTGATCAGACCTACTGTTTAACTGCTCACTCACACTCAGTGGCTGGGGTCCAGACAGATCGCGTCGTGACTGGATTCCATGCTGCCATGATTCATGTCAAAATGAGGTTCCAGAGTGGAAAGAATCGCAATGGGCAGCCGCATCTGGCCTCAGAGCTTCTTCGTTTAAGGTGCTGCTTAGGAAAAAAAAAATCTACAGAAGTGACTTGCTTTGCCCAGAGGATGCTACAATACCTTCTAAGCTTCACTCCACTGAGTCACGATGCCCTCTGGCACGGACGACCTTTATTATTTCCTTGGCTAGACATGGGTCGTATTCACGGATTCGGAGGCTGCTTTCTAATCCAGCTCATTCCCAACCCAAGAACCCTGGGTCCCTGAGTCATCACCTCAAATAACGGATTTCTCTTCCCAGGAAAGAAACCAGAGACTTCCAACCATAATTCTCTTCCTCTTCTAACAACTCTTTGCGACCCGATTTCCACACTTAACTTTTTGTCTTCTGCATTTCGACCGGAAAGTCAATCTGGTTTGTTTCTCCTAAAACAAAAATGCACAGCTGGCGAGCCAGCTATTTTGAGTGGTGACTGCACATGCCCAAGGCAGCGCACCCAGAAGCCCCACAGTTGCCAGAGAGTAATTTACTGCTCGTGTATCTTCCACGCAAGAGCTACGAGTTTCCCCAAGAAGCCCGTTCCATGGTGCTGGGACAGAACCAACAGCGAGTGGGATTTAAGAGAAAGGGGGCCGCGCTCCCGGGTCGGCTCTGAGTCGGACAGAAACCAACAGGACTCGATGCGGTGGGGCAAGGCACATGATGGATACACTGAGTGGGTTTACTGGATGGCGTGAGGCCATGTGATTAAGGTCACAATAGGCCCAGAGGGAACCAGCTGGCTGAGATGTTCTGCTAGCAAGTTAAACATAGACAGGAAACCGCGTGTCTGATACTGTAAAAAAAATCATTTGTCTTCCTGCCAGAGTTAGGCCTGCAAACCAAAGAGGCTGTTTTCATTTAAAAGAAATTCTACAATGAGACAGGAAGGAATGAAACTCGGTGGCTACTGGGAGCCCTTGTCTCTCTCCTCTCAGCCTCTCAGATTCAAGGGCATTCGAACTGCAAAAGTCTGCACGTAGCGGGCACGTCAGCAGTGAATGCACTCTGGGAGGCAGCCCACTTTGGAAAGTCGACTTCTCTGCTTAACCACACGGGTTGAACTGGGAGTCGGAAGTGGTTTCTAGAGTCCTCGTGTCTAAGTTGACTGCATATAATTGATGTATTTACTGATAGTTCCATCCTGTTTAATAAAAAAAAAGATCTCGTGTAACCTATAGGTAAGTATAGTAGGAAAGGAGGATGAGAAAAGAAGGGGGAGGGGGTGGAATGAAGACAACAAGAGGATAAACGTGGCGTACAAGGCAAGCCGGGGTGTTGTCATGAGTCACGTACTTGCTAGAAGCACGACTTAGTTGGTACCGGAGGGGGATATACAAAAACCATGATGTACGTCAGGGGCTGAAGTCTGTTTTTGTAAATGAAGTGTTATTGGAACACAGCTGCATCCAATTGTTTACATGCCGTCTCTGGATGCTTCCACCGCAGAGCTGAGGAGCTGGAACAGGCAGAAGCTCTGGGGCCTGAGGAGCCAAAAAATATTTACCAACAGGTCCTTTAGCAAAGAAGTTTGCTGACCTCTACTCTATATGCTCCAAAGTGTCTTTAAGATCAGAAATGAAGAGGGCCCCATGAAGGAAACACTCTTCCTAAAGGGGACAGCTGAGAGAAATTTCTCCTGGCTTCCTCACGGGGAGGACAATACAATGCAATGCAGTGGTTTCCCAATAGCATTCCTTACGGTGTACGTGTTGCCCTGATTTCACTTCTCAAAGCTCCTTGTTCATCTAGTGAAATCCAAATCCAGGAGAGCAACAGTAACTATTTACAGCCAAAGTTTATCGAAGACTTGCTCTGGACCAGGCACTACTTCTAAGTTCCCTATGTGAATAAGGTCATTTATCCTCACAAGAATCCTGTCCAAAGAAGCACGATTTCTCTCTCTATTTTTCAGAGGGGAAAACAGAGGTGAAGTAGTTCACTCAGGATAAAAGATTCATTCATTCATTCTTGTTTTCTATAGACAACATATCCGTAAGTGGTTAGCACGGGTGACCAATCCATCACAGACTCTCAACCAACGACAGAGATCATCTCTGCTAATGTTCTAGTTATTCTATTCATTTCCACAGCCTGGACCTTGGACAAGGTATTAGCTTGCTAACTCTTCAGTTAAGGAAGGGGCTGAATCTCTGGCCTTGAAACCAGACTTTTCAAAGTTTAGGACTTGAGTTTAATGCTCATTCCCTTTCCTGAAGAGCCATGATACCTCTGGATTTCTGGAATGAGCAGTTCAGCTGCAAGTCAGGGGGAAATGTGGGATGGCCAGGGGTCCAGTCATCTGGGAGCTGGAAGCTCCTCTATATCACCTTCTTGCTTTCCATGTACCCAGCTCCAGCGGGTGATCATAAAAAACAACTAAGGAACAAACTGATCCAGGCAAACTCCTTTTAATGTTACTCTATTGCTTGGCCAGGGCTGCCCAGGGCTATCCAAACAGCCCCTTGGTAGACCCAATTCAGAACATCTTAAAACCATTCCTAAATGTCTTCTTGCTTCGGGAAATATCAGGGGACAATCCCATAGACAAATTAACATAATCATTATCATGGAAACTAAAGAAATGTTGCCTAAAAGGTGCTTGATATCTACATGCATCTGCTAGCATGAAGTTTGTGGAGTACATCAAAGAATGACATTTACTATCACTGTTCAAGGACATCCACATTTCACTGCAAAGTTCTGTTACATGATACATGAATGGACTGAGTACAGTATCTTTAGCTTATTTCCAAATGGGGTTGAAGACCAGTTGTATTCCTCTTGGGCTGATTAGCTAAGCAAGTCACCAGCACGTAATTAACAAGGCCCATCTCTGGTCCCCTGCCTACCTGGGTGAGTTCACACCAGAGCTTTCCACCCTTCAGTGGGCAAAGAAATCACCAAGAACATCGTTATAGGGCAGGGGCTGGTGTGATAGGTCCAGGAGGTTGCATAGGGCTCACAAGCTCCCTGGTAAGGCTTCCACGGCTGGGGAGCCACGACGTTGGGACTGAAAGGTTTTCGGCATTCAGGAGAGTCGTGCTCCTCACCAGGGCATTCCGCTTCCCCAGGGAGGAAAGGCACCTACTGTGTGCTGGCCACTGAGCCGGGCTCTCCCAGCATCACCTTCTCCACCCTCCAACAGCCAACCCGGGCCATTGCTTCCTCTCAGCACTAGGGGTTCTCCAGAAGCACCGACTTTCAGTGAGAAGGGCACGTGGCCCGGTGTGACCTTTCTGCTGAAAAAAGAAGAGGGAGTGAACCTCTTTAGTAAGGACAGTGTCATTACCCTCATCACCGATCTGAGAGGCACTTTGAGTCTTTCCAGTTTTATTTAGCTGCCTCCTTCTGTGATTCTGAGTCAAAACAGGAACAAGATGCCTCATCTGTCATATCATCGGGCGATGTCAGGGATTTGGTGAGCTGTGATTCGAAATCCTAGACTCGACCGGCGCCCCTGGCCTCTGTGAAGGCACACGGAGGGTGAGGCACAGATACGCAGGGGGGTCTGAATGCTCTGCTGGCACGCCCTGGTCGAAACTCAGCCGTACGACCTCAGTGCCAGAGCAGACTTAGGCTGCATGGGCCTGTCCACGACTCCCACAAAAGCCCCAGACCCTGTACAAAGGGCCCGCATAAAACTGGCAGCCATCGGTGACCCCTCAAGCTGCACTGGGCACTGATGGCAAGTGTTTTGCCATCTAGTCAATTCTGACAACATCAAGACATCTGCCCTTTTATTTCCATTTCACACGCGAGAGGATGGAAGTGTGGAGATATCAGGTAACTGGCCAAGGTTGGCAAGGCTAATAAGTATTGGGTGTGACCCTCAGCGCAGGGAAAGCCAACTGGGGGCTCTCACTCTTGATCAATTACATGACACTATTTTTCTCTTCCCTAAAACAGCAACAATCATCTTGCTCAGGGCTTTGCAAATGAAGGGTCTTTACTGCCCGTGGAAACCAGTGTTGGAATGAATAAAACTGAGTGGTTGTGTTGATTCTTAAATGTTCAGTGGGAGATCAATAACCACATAATGTCTTTGCAAAGTGGCTATGTCATCTGCAAGTGAACAGAGCAGCTGTTGGCTCTGGAGTCCCTCTTCCCGCATGCTAGGCTCAATCTTGGAGCCTGACCGGTCTCCTCTGATGAACAGCTGACACCAGGCCATCAGTAAGGACTAACACAAATACCCAGTCTTCCAGCTGAAATCTGAGGTCTGGGTGAGTCCAGGGGGCAGACTCTGACTTCTTGGAATTCTACACAATACCTTTTGGCAAGAGAGAAGATCTATTCTCTCTGAATGTCAGCTGTCACGAATAATAGCGCTGCAAATAAAGATTGGCATTTAAAAAGAAATTCTCGTGACTCACCTTTGTCCCTTAAATTTTCTTTAAAGATTACTTATTATTTTAGAGAGAGACTGAGATCGTGGGAGGTAGGGGCAGAGGGGGAGGAAGAGAGAGAATCTCAAGCAGACTCCCCCACTGAGCACACAGCCCAAGGTGGGGCTTGGTCGCACAACCCTGAGATCATGACCTGAGTCGAAATCAAGAGACGGATGCTTAACTAACTGAGCCACCCAAGTGCCTCTTCCCTTACATTTTTAAGAAAAATGGAAGATGTAAGTGATTATCATCTGCTGCGTTTGCAGATCAGAAATTGGGCAAGAACAGAGTGCTGTACTAATAACAATACAGCATAAAACACTTTAGAGTGTCTGTGTCTGACATTTTATTTCACTTGGAGTGGAGAAATAAAAGCTGCTTCAAGAGATCTCATTCCTTAGGGTACAGGAGAGATGGAGGCACTAGGAGGGAAAGTGGGCCCCCAAATGTTGCTAATTATAAAGTGTTTTAGGTGGGGGATTATCTCCCTGCAGAGAAGGGTGATGTCTAAGAAACAAACATTCCCTGGAGCATTTTAGGAGACTCTGAAGTCATCCAGCAACTGAGGCATTCGCTACATTGGATTTCCTGAGCTGAACAATAAGAAACTCCCTTTATGCTGATATCCCACCTCATAGGGAAAGAAATAGTCCGATAATGAATAAGAGGGAAAATATAGACACAGACCCATGATTATCACCTGAGTTGAAATACACTGAAAGCTGAATATCTTAAGATCTTAGAGTAACAGTATATATATTATAAATCAGTCAAAGAAGATAATCCATACTATGAAATTTCTAGACAAGAGGCATGCAGTATATCCATATGCACTATCTTGTTTAAAAGGAGTAAAAGTGGTTGGTGAAAAAAATATTGTCAAATAATATTTACTGTATGATTAACTATTTGCACTGAAAGGTAGATGAGTATATGAAATGGTCGGATGGATGGACAGACAGATGGATAAATGAATGGATAGATGGATGGGTGGATGGATGGATGGGTGGATAGAGGGATGGATGGATGGATGAATGGATACACGGATGGATGGATGGATACATGGATGGATGGATGGATACATGGATGGATGGATGGATGGTTGGATGGATAGAGTGTGTCAGGAGTGAGGGGTTGAGGTTCATGTACTTCCATTTAAAAATTTTTACATACTGCTGGACTGTTAATTTTTGACAAGGAACATACACTATTTTGTAGTTGAAAATCACTGAATAAATTGAAGGAGTAGTGTGTGCCCTCCTTTCAAGCTGAGTGAATCCTGAACTTCAAAGATGGAGGCTAGCATCTTGCCTTCTGCTGCCTCCATGGGTAAACCCTGGCTGGTCACCTGCCCTCTGCATTTCAGTTCTTCTCTCAGATTGGACCATCACCAAGTACCCTTCAGACAAATCCTAAGAACAGATACACAAACCACTTGAGATAATTCAAAGAAAGTCTCCCTCCAGTATCCAACAGCATCCTCCAATCTTCAGACCAGCAGTCCTTAAATCTGAGCAGCATCAGAATCACCCAGAAGGCTTGCTCAAACCCAGCCTTCAGGAGCTGTGCCCAGGGTTTCTGCTTCCCTAGTGGGGCCTGGGGCTCCAGATTCTGTGTTGTTGGCAATTTCTCAGGTGCCTCTGTGGCTCCAGGGACTGTGTGGAGAACCACCACTGTAGGTTGAAAGCGAATAATCATGGGGGTCCTAGAACGCAGACTGGCTATGGGCCAGAATGACCCCTGTCACTCCTGAAGCACCTCGTCTCACCCTGTGACTGGGGTCCTGATACACAGAGTGTAAGCTCCTTCTCCAGTCCAAGAAGGAGTCTCAGACTGCATGCCAGGGACACAGTGATGGCCACAGATGAAGCTGGGCTCCTGGTCCTCAAAGGAAGAAAACTCACCTTCAGAGAAGATGATGTAGTCATTGCACTCATCGGAGCTACAGGAACACATAAAGAAGGTCTCGCCCGACACCTTTTTTTCTTTCATAATACACTTTGAGGAAGCAGCATCTTCAAGAGAGATTCCATGGTAGGTGTCCTTGGGATCATGGCAAAGTGTCTCTAGTGTTATGTTCTCATCATTCTTTCTCCTAGGGTGCAGAGGTTCATGGCAGGGAAGAGAAGAGAGGAAAAGAGAATGGATGAATACGGCATGGCCTCCTGGACAGAAAAGTCATCTGGACTCTGTTCTCCTCCCAAAGCTGCTTGAGCAATGGCAGCTGGTTCCTGTTCTCTCACGTTAGCAGGTTGTCCTCCATTCTCCTGTGCTTTTTCTACTCGTTTCAGTTTTTCCATTGAGTGTTCTCAAAACACACTTATGAGTGTAAACATGCAGGCTTTCCTTAGGGGCTGTCCGGCTGGAGAACCTTATGCATTAAATCTTAATTAAGCCAGGAGATGGGAAGGCATAGTAAAGACTGCAAGGTTCTCAGGGTTAAACCTTCCAGCCTGAATGCCCTGCTGGGCTCACACCATGTCTCCCATTTATCTCACAGGATTAGGGTCACATCTAGCTCAACTGTACTCCACGAGCATTCCTGGGAATGTCGTAGCAGCTCCTCGTGTCTGTTTGCTGGGCCCCAGAGGGCTCTGTGAGGGCATGTCTCATATTGCCAGGCGACTGTGTGGACCGCATGGAACACACTTCCTAGATGAAGCACGGCTAGTCTCCCCCACTCACAGAACGGGACAGAAGGGGAAAACAATGAAAACATATGGGGTAGAACTACAAGGGGTTCTTCATTTACGATTCAGTGAAATATTTTATGCTGTCAGGAATGAACTACTTCTACATGTAGCATCCCTTCAATTCATGTGTCTGAAGCCTAACCTAGCTAGGGGATCCAAGAAGCTCTCCCGTGGCATTTTACTGAGGCCCTAGAAAGTGCTCAGTGGGCTCTACGTGCATAGCACATTCAAAAATGACATGATTGGGGCGCCTGGGTGGCTCAGTTGGTTAAGCGACTGCCTTTGGCTCAGGTCATGATCCGGGAGACCCGGGATCGAGCCCCACATCGGGCTTCCTGCTCGGCGGGAAGCCTGCTTCTCCCTCTCTCACTCCCCCTGCTTGTGTTCCCTCTCTGGCTGTGTTTCTCTCTGTCGAATAAATAAATAAAATCTTAAAAAAAAATGACATGATTAATGCCCACTATTATAATTGCAAATGCCAAAATAAAACTCTGGCATCCTTGGAAAAACGCATCATTCTCTGCCTCTTGCAATCTGCTTATCTCATAAACTTACCATCTTGGATGACTCTGTCCAACACCAAGGTTGAGCTGACCTCTCTCCTCCCATCACTGACATTCTCCTTCCATTTCAGAGGCATTCAAGACAATACCTATTGTCTCGAATGGTCCTCTCTACATCTGGAGGGAGAGTCTAGGGAATGGCTAATCAGGCATGAACTACGAATCTTCCCTGGAAGAATTCTGACTGCCAGCAGGTGAAGGCCCATCCATGCCCGCACACCTGCTCACACTCACCAGCTGCTCCTCTCCCCTCACAAGCTCATTGTGTGCAGCAAACAAAATGGCAGGTGGGCTGGGGACAAGAAGTAGCAAAAGTACAGCCTTCATCTGGAAAGCAGGGGGTCCATATCCACAGTAAAAGAGTAATTTTGATGGCAGCACTGCTAGAATGCTTTACTCTGGGACATTAAAGGATGACATGTCAATGAGGGGATGAGAAGAGCAGAAGGGAGGGTGCAGATAGAGCAGTCCAACTGGGAATGGAGTCCAATGTGGCTGACAGCCATGCAGCCCAGAACTGGCTCCCTCAGATGCAGGTGTGCCCCTGGTCAAGGGGTTCAGGGGTTCTGGTTCTCAAACTATCACTCCAGCCCACACAAAAGGGACAAGCCTTAGCGAAGTAGGCCTCTATTGATAAAAGAAGCACCAAAATCAGGATCTTTATTTTAGTGTGGCTAGCAGGGAACTATGTGACACATGATCACACAGCAAACTATATGTTTAAAAATCCACTTATCCTTCACCCCAAAGTTCCTGAAAAGTCTTGGCAAAAATGACAGCCATGAAACAAGAGCACCTTCCTCCCTGTCCCCACAGTGTGTGTATGCTCATGCACATGCCCAACAAGGGATGTTTTCTGGTTTGGGTCACAAAATGAAGGTACACTGAGTCTTCTGTAGCCCCAGGTAAAAGCATGGTATCTCCCCCTTGGGAAGCTTCTAGAGGCCAAGGAATGGAATGAGGAAGGAACTGCGAGCCCTAAAGTCAAAGCTGCTCTATTAACCATTGGGCAGCCCTTCCCGAGCCTCTTGCCTTCCACCCCTTCATGGCTTTTAGAGGACTAAAATCACAGACAGCAAAGTCACTTAGAATACTTGAGCCTGGGGAAAATCCTTAACTGGTTTCTTCACTCACTCCTGTAGCAGTGCTCCCTGGCGGGCAGAGGCAACTTTCTAAGTATCTTTGGATACAGCTGAGCATAGGAAGGGAAAACACAATGAACCAAATACAGACTTTCTCTTTGTCCTGAAACATTTGCTCTGAGCCTTTGAAGAGGTTTATCACTATCCACTCATAAAAGAACCACGATGATTAAATTAATTTTGGTCCCACCATATTTTTATGTGTAAGAACTTACACATTTGAACTGCCATCAGTTAACCTAACAAGCCAATCAGTGAATGAATGAAAAGAATGCTCAGACCCATAAAGGCATTGCAATGTATTATCAGGGTAGAGCTTTTCAGTTTCACATCTGGCTGTTTGTTTGGGTTCCCTGGGAACAGACCTTACGGTTGTGAGATTTCTGTGCAGAGAGTTTTCGGACAGGGACCTATAAGGGGAGCAGTGCCATCAGCAGTGGGGGTGGAAGCACAGCGCTGGCTGCAGCAACGGACTCACTGATCCCTCCGAAGCCATGAAGCTAAGATGGCAGGTCAGAGTTGTCCCGAACGAGGCAAAGTGGCCTGGCATTTTGGGCCCTGGCATCGACCGGTCATGGGATGCTGGCTGCTTATGGAGAGGAACAAACTTGAGGAAGGGCCATAAGAGGGAAGAAGCTCCAGTCAGTGGGGGCAGGGGGTGGTAGTCCCCTGGAGGGACTCGGGGTGATCCCTCAGCACTACTGCGCCTCAGCACTGGGGGGAGCTGCGAGGCGTACCGGGGCACCTCTCACTTCCCTTTCTCCCTCCTGACATTCCACTCCAGGGGGGTATTTGTCTCTGCCAAGACGTGTGAAAACAACGTTCACTGCATTAGCTCTTTATAGGGGGAACAGTGAGGAAATGGTGAGGTTTTCTCTCCCCTACATGCTCACATCTCCTGAGACAGCGAGTTAACGTAACGCCTCATTCCAGAGACTGGAATCCCAGAGAGACTTGATTTACATTCGATCAATGGGGTTTATACGGTGGGTCAAGAAAAAAATGTCTTTATTAGATGGGGCTGTTTGGGGTAGCAGAAGTAAGCTCTCACACCACAGTATTCAAGTAAAGATGATTGGCAGAGAACAGAAGCAAAGAAGGAAGCGTTGAAGTCACCCACTCTGGTATGTCAAACTTTCTTGCACTAGACTAGATGGGTGGTCCTAAAGCATCTCCTGAACTTTGATTCCTCAGAGGAAGAAGTCTGTTTTGCTGTTAGGAAACCATGATTGTGAAAATGTTTAAATTTATACTGAAGTCTGTCCCCTGGTCAATTTTATGGATCCTTTCTGCCCTTCAGAATTACGCAGAATAAGTTTATATTTTCCACTTGAGAGCCCTTCCAGTATCTCTCAACAGAACCCACGTCTTCTCTCTGGACTGGGATGTATCTGATTCAATGGAATCCTTCCTCACATCTCCAACTTCTTAAGCCTGCAATCATACTAGCCCCTTCGCCTCTAGACACGATCTTTGTCAAAATCCCTTTTGCAAAAGCAGTGCTCAGAACTAGAACTGAACGAAGGTGGCAGGTACAGCAAGGTGTCACGACAGCTCTTTGCTGTTAATGTTCTTTTAGTTCTTAAGAAACTAGTTCATCCGCAGTATGTATGGAAAGTTGCGAGGTTTCCAGATCTATCATCAAGGCTAACTATAGCTTTGTGGTCAAAAGATTTATTCCCCCAACAATGGGGTGTGGGAGGGACATGGATATTTATATTTAGGTTTATATATTCATTTGCCAACTGGCCAGTAGACACATAGGTTACTTAAAAAAAAAAAAAAAAAAAAAAAGATTGGCTGATAAATTCAGAACATCAGACTAAGTCTGCAAATGTTATTTTTCATTAATGAATCTATACATTTTTATAAAAGGGGGGCTCTTTTAATCTCTATTTTCCTTTTATCTCTTGTTCAGACTTGCAATCTGTACTATGATGGAATCAAAGGATTTGTGAGCACCATGTGTGTGCACGTACGTGTGTGTGCACGTACGTGTGTGTGCACGTACGTGTGTGTGTGTGTGTGTGTGTGTTAAGGTGGGGGAAATGAGAGGGTGAGAGAGAGAGACTATGGAGGGAATATGGAGGGACAGTGGGAGGGAGAGAGAGAGAATATGGAGGGAACGTGATCTAAGAGAAAACACAGTGTTGATCCAAGAAGATGTTGCATGTAGTTGCATGTAGCCCATGGTGCTATGAGTGACCTAGCCTGGACTTCTGAGGAAAGAATGGGTGGTCTTTCTGGTTTTCCAAAAAGCTTCCTATTTTTTTTTTGACAAAGGCTTTTCTCTTCCAATGGCCCACCTTTCATCTCCTCTCCTTCCACAGAACAAGACTGAGATTGCCTCAGAAGAACAAAGCTCCTGGTGTCACTCTGGGGTACCAAGTGAATGTCAATTAAAATGACAAGTGGCAAACGTCTCTCCTTCATACAAGAAAGGGGCCCCTGATTTACTGTAAATATTAAAGGTCATCTTATATAGTGTCACACCCAAATATATATAGATACACATGGGAGTGTATCTGAGCATGTACAGAATATCTCTGAAAATTGCACGTAACCATTGAAAGAGAGATGGCCTGAAGGAGAGGGACATGTGAGAGGGCAAGGGGATGGCCTCAACTCTGATGTACTATGGCGCGCTTCGCTCACAGAGGGGGAAAAGGGAGATTTTCAAAAGCAACCTCACCAAACAGCCAAACAGACTTCATGTGGCTTCTCACAGATGGAGGTAATGCTGCAGTTGCTCACGCAGGATTTCTGGTTCTCACAGGTGGAAGGTGTCACATCGCAATATTTACACAATTGAGGAAATTTGATGATACCATTGCTGTCCGTGACCAACACGCCGTGATTAACTGGGAGGGAAAAGAAAGACATATTAAATGAGTATCTCACTGCTAGGCAGCCTGCCAATGAATTCCTGATGATGTTATGCAATTTCAAATGAACCAAAATAATGCCTTCACATCAGATTAGAATTTCCTTCATGTATGCAATTTATAATGAAAGCCGTTGCGGGGGGGGGGGGTGGTATGTCATTGGGGTGGGGGGAGGTTTGAGTAACTTCTTGCTTTTGTCAGTGATTGTCATAAGGCACTCTATCTCCAACACAATCATTCATTCAATCAAGAAACCTAGATCTGACTGGTCCACTGCACAGTGCTGGGTGCTAGGAGCGCAGAGAATGCTACCTTAAGGAAATTATCCTTTAGTTGAGGAGACAGACAAGGAAACAGATGAGGGTAGGGTAATCCAAGATAGAGAGAAGCACAGAGGATATGGGATCTTTACAAGAGTCACCACATGGGCAGAGACAGATCATAATGGAGTAGAGCTGTGCAGTGCGAAAGGGTGTTGGCCAACTCAGAGGAGACGCTGTAGGTGAGGCAGGACACTGCCCTTGTTCTCCTGACCTGCACAGGAAGAACTCTAAGGGCCTTCTTTGAAAGAGACTGGTGCCAGGGGCACCTGGGTGGCTCAGTGGGTTAAAGCCTCTGCCTTTGGCTCAGGTCATGATCTCAGGGTCCTGAGATTGTGTCCTGCATCAGGTTCTCTGCTCAGCATGGAGTGTGCTTCTCCCTCTGCCTCTGTGCTCTCTCTGTCTCCCAAATAAATAAATAAATGTTAAAAAAAGAGATAGAGAGTGAGAGACTGGTTCTAATTTCTCCCCATTGCCTTGAGGGAAATCAGGTGATTAACCAACACTGACTGAGTGTCTCTGAGACAGACCCCAAACACTGGTGAGGCTCAGAGCACTGGAGTCCTGCAGGTGAGGAAAAGCTGAGCTCCACCTGGAGAGTCTATTCCCCACCGCCTCTCTGACTTCATCCCCCACCACCAACCCATTTACTCCTTGCTCATTACCTATTAGGACACATGGGCCTTTCCCGGAAGAAGCCAAGTTCCTTCCTCTTCAGAGCCTTTCACTTCATCACCTTTCTGGTCTCCTGTTAATGTCACCTCTTCATCCTAACGCAGCCCACGAGTAACTAGCCCAGGATTCTGTTTTATCTCCTGTACAACTACCTCACTCATTTACTTGTTTGGACTCTATCCACCAAAATGCAAGCTCCTTGAGCTCTTGTCTGCCTTGTTTTCATACTGGGTCTCTGTCGTCAAGAGGAGGACCTGCTCCTTAGAAGGTATCCAAAAATATTTGTTGAATGAGGGAGTGAATAGTGAGTACATAAGGACTGAATACAAGAAGTTCACACTTGGCTCTTTATACCAAATGGGAAAGGATATAGAACTTCTTTACTCAGATGGGAGGGTGGTGATTATAAATGCAATATTGATTCACAGGCATTTATGGCATATTGAAGGCAGACGGTTCTTAGCAAAACACATGCTACATGTTGAGAGACCATTTAAAAAGGGGTTCCACCACCTTCCCCATATTCTTCCTCTAAGAGATCCATTTCTCTTGGCAAAAGTAGAAATTAAGGTGGCACCTGGTGGCTCAGTTGGCTAAGCGACTGCCTTCGGCTCAGGTCATGGTCCCGGAGACCAGGGATCGAGTCCCATATCGGGCTCCCTGCTCGGCAGGAAGCCTGCTTCTCCCTCTCTCACTCCCCCTGCTTGTGTTCCCTCTCTAGCTATGTTTCTCTCTGTCAAATAAATAAAATCTTTTTTTTTTTTTTAAAGTAGAAATTAAAGGGTTGAGTTTGGAGAAGCAAGTGAAGGAAGACAAGGCAACGAGGCATTTGGTGAACAAACATGAACTTGGAGACACTTACAGGCTGGGCTAAGAAAGATTATGTCCCTAGACAATATATGGCACTGGCCAACCACTGGCTGTTAGGCAGCTGGGAGGTTTGCTTCTCCCAGGATGTCCCTTGGAAAGGCCTGGCGGCAGCCTCCTCATCTCCTCCCTGTGTCAGGTATGGTCCTCCCTAAAACCAAACAAACAACTTCAATGCCCTCCCACGGTCTCTCTCTGGTCTACGAATTTTTGATTTCTGTCGCCCACACTTTGCCACGAAACCCTCCTTGTAGCTTGGGCATAGCACCTGTTTCCTGGGTCTCTAAAAATACAAACATATATAAGTATAAGATTTGCTTTCTTGTGGTAACATTAAATATAGAAGAAAAAAAAAACCATTCATCCCTCTCAGGCCTCAAGCTCATTTCAGGAAGTATATTTTTAGGCAACAAACTATTTTGAAATTTGTCTCCCAGACCAAGAGCTTGCTAAATATATAGGCCAAAATGCTTTCTGAACTTTGTGTTCAATATGGGACTAACACAACAATAAAAACATACATATATATATATATTTTTTTTTTTTTCTTTTCTACAATAGTTAGATTTGGATCTATTTGTGAAACAACTAATTTAATCCTTCAGGTTTCCCTATAAGGCATGGGTAAAACAATAGAAGTCTGGGTCATGTTTTGCTTATGTAATTTTTTTTAATAGAATATGTTTCACACAAACATGTATTTGCTGGTTAGGAAGCTTTGTTGTTTTTAAATATAAAATCAAGTCTCCATGAAATGGAATTCAGCCTTCTCACATTTTAGGATGTTAGCCTCTATTAGTTATCAACTTTGAGGGCATGTTAGAACCAATCACCTAGGGAGGTTTAAAAAATGATGAGGCTTGAGTCTCACTTCCAGATACACTGATTTAATTATTCTGGAAAGCGGCCTGAGCATTGAGATTTTTCGAAGCTGCCCAGATATTCTAATGTCACCCAAGGCAGAGAACCCTGACCTGAAAACAACCTGACAGGCAGAAAACAATAAATCACCACCCTCCCCCACCACACACACACACACACACACACATACACACACACACACTTTCTGAGACAGTGAAGGAGCAGCCCTTCAATAACGCTGGAAGGAGATTCCTTGTGTAAAACAGGGTCTGAAAGCTATGTGATGAGCACTTTTGCACCTCAGATGGAAAGAAGTCCTTTGCTGGGCTGGCCAATGCTTTTCTAACACAAGCTAAGGAGTGTGAGAAAAGCAAGAAGAGTCGGGAGTGAAAGGAGAGAAGTGCCAACAGCGAGTCTGCCGCTCGAAGCCGCAGCAGTGGCCACAGACGTGTTGACAAGTATAAGTGGTTTAGATCCGATGCCTACAAAAGACAATCAACAGTGAAGACACCGAAGAGGGCCATCTAAAAAGAAAAAAACAAAGAAAGAAAAGAATAGAGAAGGGCCGCCAAGCTGCACAGCTCTGGGGGCGTCACTCAGACCGTAGTCTGAGGACGATGGGGCCCCTGGAGACGTGCTGGTGTATGATGCCTACCGCATGCAGCAAGACCCAGAAAGAGAAGACCTTTGCAATGAACTCTGAGAAAAAGACCAACAGCCAACTTCACTCCACACCTGGAGGCACAGGCCTGTGAGGGAGGGGACGGCAGACAATGGGAATTCATACACGCTAAGCACCTACTGTGTCCCAGTTCAAGTGTGTAAGTTGTCACATATCGCACCCAGTGAGGAGGCCTCCTTTTTCTCTTTATTATCATAAAAGTGACCACTGCTAAGGTGAACAGACTTTTCAGCTTGATCAGCTTCTTCTTTGAAAAATTTGAAAGCTTTGCCTTGGGCATAGTCACTCTATTATTCCCCCTCCCTTCTCCAGACAGACACACCTTAACTAAGTGACTTCTGGAGGCTCCCCACCTTCAAAAACGGTCAGCCTCTGCTTTCAGATTCCCTTGTGCATATGTGTTGGTGGGATAGGGTGAGGTGTAAGGGACAAAGCTACAGTTAGGCTTTGCTGGAAGTCAGCTAATTTGGATAAAAGCTTTATGGAGTCACACTAGGTACAAGGGGCCAAGAGACATACATACAAAGTTTTGCTCATCATTGCAGAAGGCTGACTCCCTGAAGACCCACTAGACCCCCATTGAAGAATCCAAGGACTTGCCTAGTGTCCTCCGGGGTCACGGATAAAACCCTAAGTAGTTTCCCCACTAATCAGAGTGGTGTAGAGGGCTCCTGGGAGCAGGAAGGGCGGTGATGGCTATTCATTTCGGGCACGATTGCATTCTAATCATCAGGAGAAGAAGCTACCATTGCAATCGCGGGCATCAAACATCTTATGCTTAATAATGTTCATGAAGCCTAAGTCATGAAGAATAAATAGATATATGTGAATAGCCAGGGACAAAGATATTACCCTAAACAGCACAATAAAAGCCATTTAATTAACCCCAGAGTAAACCTTAACCAACTTCAAAATTACTTCTGATTCAGGTTAAATTATTCTCCTGAGGCTTTAGTTAATATGATATTAAGGGAGTGTATTTTAGTGTCTCTAGGCCCTCTCTGCCCAGCTGACCATCCTCAGGGAATTTTCTACCCATAATGGGCAAATTAGCTATTCATAACATTCCCCAGAAAGAGGTCCCAATAAGAGTGTCTCTCACCTAGAAAGTCATTCACTAAAGGAAGTGAGCATGGGCAGCTCCTTTTTAGCATATGATGGGATCACATGGTTCATCATATTTCACTTCTCTTCAAACAAACCCATGAGTAATATCAAGCCCTTCAGTCTAGGTCACGCTGCCTTCCTCATTTTAGGGCACATTTTCCCCCAAACTCATTGCCTGGAGACACAAGTTCCAGGTCTTAAGAATATGAATTAAATAAATGCTTAGCTGTGTCTAGTTCTGGAAAAGTACTGTGTTGTCTCTGAAGGTCAGCGATGAGCAGCCTAGTATGGTTTAAGTTTACTCCAGATAAATATAGGGAATTTTGGATATAAATTATTACTCTGTATCTTTGGAATGGTGTCAACTATTAACTGAGCTAGTAGGTAAAAATCTCAAGAACTCTACAAATAATCTTGAACACTTTGCCGGGAAGACATTCACGCACATTGGAATTCACACATCTATATATTGTCGTTGAGTGGTGTGTTTACGGGGCGGGGGGGGGGGCAATGAAGAATTCATATTCTACAAACACTGTGGCTGTCTCGCTTAGTGCTATACATTTCAGAGCAGGACCACGAAAACTGATTCAACTACATGCAGCATCTCAAAGAATAATCCATGGGAACTGGTGAACAGAACTCAGAATGCTTCTCAGCTGTGCTTCTCTGATGTTAAGAGGGACACAAAGCTTTTGGGAATACGTTTAACCCACAGGTGTGGGGTAGTGTATTGGCTCATGTAATAGGGGGCTGGCAAGTCTGAAATTTATAGGGCAGGCCAGCAGGCTACAAAGTCAGGCAGGAATGAATGCGGCAGTGTTGAGACAGAAATTGCTTCTCTGGGAAACCTCTTCTGCTCCCAAGGCCTTCCAACTGGTTGGAAGAGGCCCAGTCCCACTGCCGGGGGTGACCTCCTTTACTCACAGTTAGCTGATTGCAGTGGTTAATCAGTTTTGCAAATGACCTTCACAGCAATGCCCAGGTTAATGTTTGATGGAATAACTGGGCCCTGTAACCTGGCCAAGTCTCCTTTAAACTGAGCATTACAGGTAGGAACTGAGACCGTTCCCAGGTTCTGTCCAGGCTGCTGGTTCACATGTTGAGTTGGAAGGCAACGGTGAACCCAGTTTTTGACTGGCCACTATTTCCCTTGCACCACTTGCGCTAGATCCTGCAAAATTAAATACTATTCTTCACCTTTTTTTACAGGCATGTCTCATCTTACAGTTCTTTCCATCTGCTTTTCTCTTGAGTCTGGCCTCTTAAACGATCACAGGCCCAGAGGCTCTGATCACCATATGGGCCCAGAATTGAAAGACTTGTTCTCTGAAAGAAGGTTTTTAATTGCAGTTGGCATTTCAGAGTCAGACACTGAGGCAACCATCTGGCAGACAGCCGCCATGGTCTATGGTGCTGGCAACAAACACCCCACGGCCCCCGAGACCAGGTGGGACAAGTGTATGGGCCCGTCACACGCGTTCTTCCCTCCAGAACCAAGCAGCCTCAGAGGAGTCCCTTCATGATCATTCAGAAAAAAAGACATTTCCAAGCGAATAAAATACTTGGTCAATTACTACAAACAAACAAACAAAAAAATACCTTGTGATGAAGTTACAGATATTTCAGGCATATTTTTCTTCTCTATGGCATATCTGGAAATTCTAATACAATGTAATACCTTCTTTTTTACTTTTTTTTTAAAAAGGTTTTATTTATTTGTTTGACAGAGAGAAACACAGCCAGAGAGGGAACACAAGCAGGGGGAGTGAGAGAGGGAGAAGCAGGCTTCCCGCCGAGCAGGGAGCTCAATGAGGGGCTCAATCCCAGGACTCCAGGATCATGACCTGAGCTGAAGGCAGACACTTAACGACTGAGCCACCCAGGCACCCCTCTTTTTTACTTTTAAAAGTGCTTGAAACCTCATTCTCTAGTCATTATAGATATCTATAGGGGAGGTGGGTTTTCCTTCAAGTGATGGTTCTGCATGGTCTCTGGGGCACCAGGATCAGTATGAAGCCATCACAGAGTTAGCCTGGAGACCACAGTATGGGAAGGAGAGAAACAGACACAAGTAGCCTGAACATATCAATTCTTTCATTTTATTTCAGAACATTTTCAGGCAAATGTTCTGTAATAATAATACATTTTTAAAAAACCTCCCAAGGATGGCCCGGTCAATATTCTAAAATCTCTTTGAAATGGCAGAAAAATCATTCCAGTCAAAACCTAATAGAAAAGATATTTCCTGAACTTTACAGATGGGAAGGCTGAGGGGCCCATGCACGCTCTGGGGTGTACATTGTTCGTTCGCCTGGCTTGACTCGAATGGGATTTACAAAAGGCAAGGAGAGTTGAAAAGGCAGAGAAAATGCCCCAGCAGAAGCACAAGGGCCAGGAACAGAATCTCAGACTCTGTCCGCCTACTCTTATAATGGAAATATTCTGCTCTAGAAATGAACTGAATAAACTCAAGGCCTGATTTAAAAACTTAAAAGTCAGGCACTGGCAAATAAACTAATGAGTCTGGACAGTTGTCAACCAGCCTAATAAAACCTCACTGAAACATAGGTAACTGAATGAATTGGCACTGCACGGGTGTGTGTGGGTGTGTGTGTGTGTGTGTGTGTGTGTTTCTCTCTCCCTCTTTGATTTGCTCAACTGAGGAATTTAGCTTTGAAGTTTTGGGTTTCTTTCTTTCTTTCTTTCTTTTTTTCTTTTTCCACCTTTTTTGGCTAAAATGAGTTGAGTTATTCACTACGGATTGCTTTAAGGAAACTGCATAAACAAACACAGAAATCTGTATTCACCAAATAAGTAAATCAAGGGATTAAGGCATGTTTCAAAGGGATTCATTCAATAGGGTACTTTATTTTTTTTTTTAAGATTTTATTTATTTATTTGACAGAGAGAGAGATCACAAGTAGGCAGAGAGGCAGGCAGAGAGGAGGAAGCAGGCTCTGTGCTGAGCAGAGAGCCCGACACGGGCCTCGATCCCAGGACCCTGAGATCATGACCTGAGCCGAAGGCAGAGGCTTTAACCCACTGAGCTACCCAGGCACCCTAAAAATCCTCTTTTAAAGACACAGTCAAGTTTTCAATTTAAAGTACCCTATTGGGGCACCTTGGTGACTCAGTGGGTTAAAGCCTCTGCCTTCGGCTCAGGTCATGATCTCAGGGTCCTGGGATCGAGGCCAGCATCAGGCTCTCTGCTCAGCAGGGAGCCTGCTTCCTCCTCTCTTCCGCCTGCTTCTCTGCCTACTTGTGATCTCTCTCTGTCAAATAAATAAATAAAATCTTAAAAAAAAATAGAGGATTTTTAAGATTTGATTTACAAGGAAATATTTTAAAGCCATATATAGAATAAAACAAGCTGTAGCTGAATGGAAAAGTAATTGGCATTTTTGAGTGACAATCATAAAATAACTGAGCTGAGGTTTCAATTGCAAACTTCTCAATTGAACATTCCCCAGCCCCTGGAGCTCCAAATAGCTCCCAATAGCACACTCTGTTTTCTTGCTTAGCCCTGAATTTCTTGGATCGCTGAGGATGGAGTGCAGCTTGAGTTCTCCCAACACTTGCTGAATTTGCTTTCTTTCTTTCTTTTTTTTTTGGATATATGTCCCAGAATCAGGTCACATATCAGGTGACAAAACCCAAACATTTAAAATGACTCTTGCAGATGGAAATATTTCTATTATTGCCAAAGTCAGTATTTCAGGATACTATTCAAAGAGCTGAAAAACTTATAGCACTCTCAATTGTTCTTCTTCATCTTTAAGAGGGAACTAGTAGAAAAAGAGCCCCCAGAGAGCTGGGCAGGGGTGAGTAGCTGGCAACAAAGACCACCATACATACAAGCCAATTCTAGTTTATCATTGAGAAAGCTGATTTTCACAGTGTGTTTATCTGGCAAGTCCCAACTGTAGAGACTTTGAAATGAACCAACACCAGGAGCATGCAGGGGCTGGGGCTCAGGGAAAGAGGAAACCAGGTGAAAACATTAAGGCACATCAATGCAAATGGGATACCATACCAAGTGAAGGAGTATAATTTGGCCCTATTTCACATACTGTTAAAATATTAACTGTTCTTCTGCTGGGAAATGCTTTGGTACTTTCTATAAAGTTATAGTAACTGAGAAAACAATTCTTCCTGAGTTGATATGACTTGGATGGTATACTGTGGCAACAAGCAAAAGGACCCAGAGATTATTCCAAGTAAATACGATTAACCAACTCCTTGGTGACAGTCAAAACAGCATGGGTAAATAGCCTGATAGAGGCAAGATAATGAGCACACAATTTATGGAGTGCTATCGCATTCCAATTCAGCTCAAATAATTTGTTACCAGAAAAGTTAGCCGACATACATAAATCAATAACACTACACATCTGTCTGTGAATGGCCTATTAAACCATGATGGCAAGGGGAGATAGTATAAGACATAATCCTTTCTCCTCAAGATACTTATGCTCTTCCAGGGAACCCCCCCCAAAAAAAAAAAAAGGCACAAAAGTGATTTTTATTAAAAGAATCTCAGAAATGGAAAGGTTCCTCATGAATATGTGTTTTGTTTTTTGTTTTTTGTTTTTTATTTTTGAATATGTGTTTTTTAATGAAGTTATTCATTTAAGATTTTTAAACAATATTTTATCTTCTGCTGAGGCAACCTAATGCCAAATTCCAAAACTAATAGAAAATCTGGGAAGGGATTTTTTTTCTCTTAAGGTAAAAACTATCAGAGAATCAGAAAAGCAGGCACTCCAGATAAGCCATTTGCTTCCACAAAGCAAGGAATTTGGCCTGCATATCAATTTCCTGTGACAGCAGGCTTTTCATTTAGAAATTTCTCTGTAGAGGCTTTCTCCCCTTCTCTTCAAAATGTGCTGCAGCATCCTGGTTCATGCCTGGTGCCTGAGAGGTTTTTTAATTACTGTTGTATTAAGCATGTGGAAATACTGGTCAAAGAAGATGATTCCCATATTCCCACTCTGAAAAGGGCAGGAAATATCATAGCACTAGGTGAAATACTTCTTTAAGGGGGAGGCCCCAGATGCTTGGTTTCTGACCATCAGGTAACCCAGGAGTGGACCAGTCTGGGAGACTGCTTGAACCATGGACAGTCCCCGGAGGTGTTATATCCCAAGTTTTAAAATGAGGATATTTCACATGGAAAGCCATATTTCCAATTCCAATTAAGAAAATAAAAAGAGGGGTGCCTGGATGGCTCAGTCGCTAAGCATCTACCTTTGGCTCAGGTCATGTTCCCAGGGTCATGGGATCAAGCCCAGCATCAGGCTCCCTGATCGGCAGGAAGCCTGCTTCTCCCTCTCTCACTCCCCCTGCTTGTGTTCCCTTGCTAGCCGTGGTTCTCTCTCTGTCAAATATATAAATAAATTCTTTAAAAATAATTTAAAAAAGAAAAGAAAACTATGTGGCAGCAGTGGGCCTACCGTGTCCCCTGAGGGCAGTCTGCAGTCACCTAGAAAGGGGTGGTGGGCCCGTGAGGAGGCACGAGGAACCGTACGTTTGTCCTCCCCGCTATTCCCTCATGTCTCCCACCCCCTGTCTGGCCCATGTGGCCATCTGAATTTTTAGCATTAATGATTCTTTTAACGTGTTCATTCAGTTATTTCTTCCACTATCAGAGGTTTATTTAATTTTTTAAAGATTTTGTTTTGTATTCATTTAAGAGAGAGAAAGGTGAGGGGGCACACAGAGGAAGAGGGAGATGAAGACTCCCTGCTGAGAAGAGAGCCCAATGTGGGACTCAATCCCAGGACTCTGAGGTATGGCTTGAGCTAAAACGGAGAGTCAGAGGCTTAGCCAGCTGAGCCACTCAGGTGCTGCAAGAATTGGGAGGTTTAACTGAAATACAAAATTTTGTGTGTGACTCTCTAATATGGATATTTTCCAATAAGTATTTGATTCTCTAATGTGGACACTCATTTAAGTCAAAGTAAAAGGGAAATTTTCTACTTGAGAAGTCAGATCTGCATGGGATCATCATCACATCATAATAATAACGCTAGTAATATTAATAGGTATTTCTACACAATTTACTGAATGCAGACCAAATACCTAGTCCAATTCCAAGTGTTGTGATGATTATTTCATTTACTCATTATAACCACCATGCGATTTTGTCATCACCATTTTATAGATGGGTAATTTAAGGATCAAAGAGGTGAAATGACTGTCCAATGTCAATGAGAGACAGCTAATGAGAAATAAAGCCAAAGGTCACAAGAAAACTCTCAGCCTTCCTGATACTAACAGTGTGATAGCCATCCCCATTGTAAAGGTTCTGGGGCATAACTTTATGCTCGCTCCAGCAGAAGGCAAAGACACTGAGTATGGCCAGAAGGAGTTGGGTGGGGTGGAGGTAGGGGCAGGGGAGCAGTACATTTCTTAGAAAAGAGCTTTGGTTCTTTGTAATTACTTCACTTATTTGGGGAGACACGTATATAATACAGGCAGCTTGGTGAAGTCCAACAGTTTAAAAGTCAGACTTCGGAGTTCAGGTTCTGCCACTAATCAGAGCTATGGGTCCCAAGGCAAGCCACTAGACTTCTTGGAACCTCCATGTTTTGATCTATGAAATGGTACTCTCTAGGGTCAGGATGAAGAGAAAGCATGCTTGAACTACATGTGAAAATCATCTGGATCATAAAAAGTGCCACAGAAGCACTCCGGTTAGAAAAGGAACACGAGGGGCGCTTGGGTGGCTCAGTGGTTAAGCCTCTGCCTTCAGCTCAGGTCATGATCCCAGAGACCCGGGATCAAGCCCCGCATCAGGTTCCCTGCTCAACAGGAAGCCTGCTTCTCCCTCTCTCACTCCCCCTGCTTATGTTCCCTCTCTAGCTGTGTTTCTCTCTGCCAAATAAATAAATAAAATCTTAAAAAAAAAAAAAAAGAAAAGTAACACGGCGTGCAACATTTTCTCAAAAGAAAATTACAGGAAAGGCATGACAAGATAATTAAAAGTTTGGTAAATCTATTCCTACTCATCAACAGAATGCAGCAGTTTGATGACTTCTACAAAATATTTCAGGAAATTAGAGTGAGTAGACAAACTGAAATATAGGAACTTTTTGTTACTACCATGATCCAAAACTTTCAAAGAGATCTAATGGAATCAACCACTGTTACAACCGAGTTCCCAAGAGTGCCGGGATCTTCAAACACCCTTCAAGAGTCAAATCATCTGGTTTTAAAATATTGTTCATAACCAGCTTGGGTCTGGCAAATAGGTAGTAACTTAAGGATTGAGTTCGATTTTCGAATCTTCTGCTGACTCTTCACAACATCCACCAGGGAGAGCTGATCTGCCTTGGCTTTGAGCCGCTTTGTGTGTTATTTGGCAACACGTTAATAAAATTAGCGAGTCTGACAAGCAGAGATGGGGAGGCACGGAGGCGCCTGAAGATTATGGAATTCTAAAATGTTGAAATGAAGTTACGTTTGGCCTTCTCTCTCAGGGAAATAAAACCCATACAATTTGATTTACAGCTGATGAGAAAATCAGAAAAGAATATGAGCAACAATTCGACTAGATTTTTAAGTATCTAGTTAAGAAGTGTTCTGTGCCATTCAGATATATGGAAAGCAATATTCCTTAATCTCTTCTCCTTGAAGCCATTTACTCGTGTAAAAATTAATTATGTGATATTGCAATACAATTTCCAGCGGAGGAGAACTCACGCTGGGAGTAGAAGCAGCCTGCAGCGGAGAAAGCCCCGAACAAACTGTGAGCTGGCTTTGAGTTCTCCAGGAAGCTGCTCAAACACTCTCCGTGCCCATCCTTTGACCAGGCAAAGAAGTGGGCTGAATATGACGATCTTCAAGTCCCTTTCATACTGGAAAAAATACTCACAATTCAACCCCCAAAAGTCAAGAGAGCTGAATCATTCAAACGTGCCCCAGCATTGACGTGGCTGTTCTGGTTCAACGGAACAAGATGCTATGTTTCAGTTTATAAGAAAAATGGCTTCAGGACGATCACGCAGTGTGATTTAAGTTTTGCTATCTCTGCTCATTGAGAAACCCACTCTTTGCAGCTTTGGGAGGGCTGCATCCACTGTTCACACTCAGGCTTAAACCTGGTCACTGCAGCCGATCCATGTTGCAAGAACAAATATTTGTGCATCCCGAGGTTGGAAGGAAGGAAAATTATGTCAGATGACAAAGGATCACTTTCCATTCAGCCCCTGTTAGGCATTTCCTCTAATTTTATGGGGGATGTGGAGGAAATTCTGGTTTCAAGCACAGACATTCACTCTAGCAGTTAAAAAAAAACAACCTCTAGCATTAGAAACATCTCTGTTTACTCTGAATCCATTTCTGGGCTCAGCTTGAATGAGAAGTAATAATAATGTGTATGATTGTACAAGAACATCTTATTACTTGATCCATACCTCGATTACGTCTGGCAAAGGCTATGGAAGATTTAGCATTACTGCTTCCATTTTACAGAAGAGGGAAGCATTTAAAGTATGCTTGCTGAGGTACGCTTCTTAAAGTATGCTTGCCTGCTGAGGTGGGCTGAGAGCAGGCGGTAAGCTTCATGAGATCAGGGACCATCAGCTGTCTTGTTCCAAAGTGGACAGTCTCAGCCCAGGGTCTGTCACAAAATAGGGGCTCAATAAATGTTAAATTAAAAGCCAAAAATTCCATATCTAGCTCCTTCTACTATGCCATCTATTTAAGGCTGATCGTCTCTAAAGTAAAAATTAAGGCAAAGAAATACAGTCAATTTTAAGGAAATGAATGTAAAAACCACTCCTGCTAGAGTTTTAGCATTATATCAAAATTGCGATCCACTTCTAAAAAAATTTGGGGAGATTTTAACTAACTAGTAGCAGCCAAACTGCCCTTGCCTAGTCGGTATAATAGAACTAAAAGTCACCTTCAGATTCACTTTGGTTTCTAAGATAACACCAAATACTTTGAAACCTCCCCTTTGTGTTTTTCAAGCAGAGGAAGTGAAATAAAAAAGAAACACATTTCAAGTATTGTGAAGCCTTCAAGAAGGGCAAACAAAGGGTAGGAAATTTGAAATGAAATCTGAGAATCTGCCCTTAAACTGGGCAACTCTGCTTGTTTTCTCACAGTGCAGTTGGATGAGAAAGTGTGAGGTGCATTTATGCCTTTCCTGGGCGTTACTCATCGCTGTCAAGACCTTAATGTTATTTGCGGTAAACAGCAGAAAGGGCTCTCATAAGGCAGAGGAGCTGCGATTTGTGTGATACTCTCCAGCACTGAGTAAAAAGTCAACCGCCCTCCACGCCATAACAATATTGATAAGGTAACAAAATTACCCCTACATCAGTCTCTGACCCTCAACCTACTCTTATCATCCCCAACATATTAGGAGAATCTTGTTTGCTAGCTTGAGCATAATGGGCTTTGTTTTGCTCACTGCTCTACTCTAGAATCTTCAATGCTGCCTGGCACGTAGTAGTTGGCACACAATAAATGCTTGTTTCCAGTTTTCCATTTCCCTCTGTCCTGAAATGCCACGTTTCATATCCCTTCCTTAGGTTCCTAGAGGAAAGCTTTACCTTTCTGTCAAATTCCTCTTATCTGTAAAATAATAATAATAATAGGGTGCCTGGGTGGCTCAGTGGGTTAAAGCCTCTGCCTTTGGCTCAGGTCATGATCCCAGGGTCCTGGGATCCAGGCCCGCATCAGGCTCTCTGCTCTGCAGGGAGCCTGCTTCCTCCTCTCTCTCTGCCTGCCTCTCTGCCTACTTGTGATCTCTCTCTCTGTCAAATAAATAAATAAAATCTTAAAAAAATAATAATAATGAAAATTTGCAGTCGTTGGACAAGGAATAAAGATATGCTCACAGAAGAAATAGGACAATAGAAAAAAAGGCATGTTGAACTCAGTTGTGGAGAGTGTGAACAGTCTATGCAGCATCTAACAGAATAAAAATAAAAAGCTCAAATTTCTGTTATCAAAATTAGCAGTATAAAGAAAACAGTTCAGAAGTCAAGAGAATTTCTTTTCTGGGAAGAACTAGTTCAGCAAGGTAAAAGACCACAGGGCGGGACACCCGGGTGGCTCATCTGGCTAAGTGCCTGCCTTCAGCTCCAGTCGTGATCCCAGAGTTCTGGGATTGAGTCCCGCAACAGGCTGCCTGCTCCCTTTTCATTCTTTCTCTCTCAAATAAATAAATAAATAAATAAATAAATAAATAAAATCTTAAAAAAAAAAAAAGAACCCTGCAGGATACTCAAGAGATGATGCTTTTGTTAAGTCACATTGTTCTGAAGCCAGGGGTCTCGTGCTGCACTGTGTAATTATGTGTAATATGGTAGCCAGGAGGACACACGGCTTTCTAAATTTAAATTTGAGTAACTTTAATCATAAACATTAATAACTAAAGTAAAATAAAATAACATATTAGGTTTCAAGTAACATTACTCATTTTCAAGTGCTTAGTAGCCACGTGTCACCAGAAGAGGTTTAGAACATTTTCGTCACGGTCGAATGTTCTATTGGACAACAGTGATCTGAAGAAATCCTGAAAGACCTGGGTTCCACAGCTCCCAGGAAGCTCTGACATCAGAAGCTACAAGGGGCATGGGGGAGAAGTAGGACAGAGTCAGAAAAGGGAAGAGACTTGTCTACTGGCTTGGATGGCTTGGATGGCCATTGTAATTATCATTCCACCCTGACTTTTTAAGGGATGTGTTATATAGGAAATGATTGGTAATTTGTAATATTTACTGCTGAGGTAGGGACAGAAGACAATTAGGAACTAGGACTAGGGCTCCCCAGTAACCTATAAACCATGAGTGGCAGCAACAGAAGATTCCAGAAGTGAGAAAAATGGACCAAACTCGGTCTGTAACAAGCTGAGACCTGTGGGTCTCACATCAGCTGGCACAACCTCTCAAAATGCAAATCCCTGTGCCTAAGATTAAAGAATTTTTTTTTTAAGTGAAGCCCTTCTGACTCTTAAGGTATCAAGTAATTCTTACTAAGCCCTATTTCAATGACTGAAGCATAAAGCAGAGCCGAGGCACACAGATTTAGTTCCCAAAGCCTACATAAGCCTAAAGCAAGGAAATTAACCTTTGAGGAAAAAAATACTGGCTTCTTTTCCAAGGTCTTCTGGAGGGTTTAAGTCATGGCACGCCAAGTAAGGGTGAGTTTCTAGAAGAACACTGTAGAGAGATGACCAATGGGGGAGAGAATTTCTTCACAGGGAAAATCCCCATGTCCTCAGGGAAAGCCACTTTGCTAGACTCTTCTGAGTTACGCTAAATCTAATTAAAGCACTCCTCTGGGGCAAGTTTTCTCCCTGGAGACTTTTACCTGCCTCTTTCACTTCTCTTTTTAACCAATATTTCCAGGAGAAGTTTGGATGTTTTATAATCCCGACTGCTCCACAGGCATCGACTTTAAGCATATTTTTTTTTCTTGCAAGACAATACTATTTTTACAGCCCTTCTAAGATTAAAACTAAAAACACAGATGATAAAAGAGGCCTTTCTGGATCCTCCCAGAACAAAGTATTATAATTAAAGTGTACTACTAAAGAGTATTTCCATAAACATTAGAATATCATGTGTCCACGAAACAGCCTACAATTCCCAAGTACAGGGACGGAAAGATATAAGTCATGTAACTGGTCCCACTATGACTATAGGTGCTAAGACATGACCTGACTGTGCTCCTTCAGAGGACCTGAAGACAAGGAGGATTTTAAGGACCATCTATAACTGTGCGGCCCATTATAGTAGCCAACAGTCACATATGGCTATTTACATTTAAGTGCAATGGAAATAAAATAATATTTTAAACTCAGTTTTTAGCTGCTACACCTGCCACATTTCAAGTCCAGGTGATTAATGGCTACCCCAGTGGAGAGCACAGATATAAGATACTGTCATCACTGCAGAAAGTTCTAGTAAACAGTGCTACTCTCTCAGAGGGTTACACAATTTGTCCCAATGTTGTCATGGTGATTAAGAAGTAAAAAGCTCCCTAAACACCACATTTCTGGGCATTGGGCATCGTTCTCTGCTCTAGTAAATTCTTTTCAGTGGCTTATCCAATCAACCCAATCTCCCTAGTCTCAAGCCCATTAAAATAGCATTAGATATAATAAAAGTATTCCATCGAGGCTCTAAGCAACTGAAACTCTAAATTCTTCAGATTTCCAGAAGTATGAAGCATATGTTGGAGATACTGGGGTGTAAACATGTCAAGAAAATATCTACCAGTGAGGCCCCAGCAAAAGAAAGCAAACCCCTTGGAAATAATGAATTTGTGCCCTTGTTTGTTTTGTTCACACCTCACTTTGTATGGAGTGAGAACTACACAGAGCCTAAGAGAAGGTGAAGATATTAGAAGTTCTGGGGCATTTTAATGCTTCCCCATATATCTTGAGGTACAACAAAAGAACTGTTGTTCAAAAAAATCACGAGGTGCTGATGGTGGACCCCTCAGAAGTGCCCAGGTGCCCACCAGGGGCGTAGGCAGGATGTGATGAGCACCCCTGCCCTTCGCTAACTGCAGAGGCCGCGCTGGGGGCAAACAGGAAGGGCACTCACAGACTTCACATCACAAACTCCTGGCCTTGTGATGGCTCCCTTGCGCCATGTCCTAAGGCCTCCATAGTCTGATTATCTTTCTACAGAACAACCTCTTATCAGAAATTCTTATCAGGTATGTTAACTGCTTCTGCCTTCCTCACCTCTGACATTTCCATCTTCTCACAGGATCTCCCATCCCCAGGGGGGTCTTCCCAGGCCTCAGAAAGAGCCTCTGCCAGCAGTTGTAGTGGTTATTCTGACTGGAAAGGGACTCGGAAAATGGCTCCTCCCATGAAACTGGTGTCTGCCACCTTCCATGAGGAGAGGCCCGAGACAGAGAGCATGCTGACTGCCCATGTCGGCTGTGGGTTGGACGAGCTGGACACCCTCCTCGATGCGGCCAGTGGGTGTACATCCCAAGAAGGCTTCTCCCCAGCTGTGCCTCAGTTTCCCTGAAGCAAGGCCAAAAACACCACTGCTGATGAGTGGACATGAATGGTTACCATGGAGGGGTGCCCAGACTTTCCCAGCCAGGTCAACTGTCCTTTTGGAAAGTCACCCATCTGCAGCCCAGCCTGCAGTGCTCCAATTCCTCTGGCCTTGATTTTCAAACACCTGTACTGTGAGACAGGCTTTTACATGAGATTTAACCCCACTGTGCTGCCGAGTTTCCAGAAGGAAAGGGATTTTGATTCTCCCATAGCTCTGTAACAGAGCCTTGCTCTTATTTGTTATACTGGATTTAGAGTCAGAAGATGGGACGTTCGGATCTTAATCAGTGGTACAGCTTTGCTGCAGGACATTAAGTGAATACCCTGACTGTTCAAATCCTCCATCTGTAGCAATAAGCGTTTCTGAACCTGGGTTCCACAACAGAATCATCTGGGGATTTTTTCAAGCAATACTGATGCCAGGGCCCTACCCCGGGAAGGATGAATTAGAACTTCAGGGGTTTGGCTTGGACACTAGATTATTTTAAAAGCTCCCCAGATAATTCTTATGTGAAGCCAGAAGTAGAAAAATAAATAAATAAATACAGTTCAGGAGAGGATTTACTCTGTATGGAGCAAAGAACTAAACAGGAGCAAACTCAGGGGTTAGACATAGGGGGAAGTCTGGGAGAGAAGGAGGGCATATCTTGAGGGCGTACCTCAAGATATGCCTACAAACCCTGTTTCCCAGCTTGGCCTAGCTGCTAGGAAAATTGTGAAGAGCATTATAACTAAACATTTTTGGGGTTCCTGGTTAGCTCAGTTGGTTTGGTGTCTGCCTTCAGCTCAGGTCTTGATCCTGCAGTCCTGGGATTGAGCCCCACATTGGGCTCCCTCTTCAGTGGGGAGTCTGCTTCTCTCTGCCCCCATGCAACTCATGCTCTCTCTCACTTAAATAAATAAACAAACAAACAAATAAATAAATAAAATATTAAAACAAAACAAAACAAAACATTTTTATCAATGTATACAAGAAAGGTCAAGCCCAACCCAAATGACTTTTTTTTTTTTTTTAGATTTTCTTTATTTATTTGAGAGAAAGAGAGGGAGCATGAGCAGGGGGAGGGGTGGAGGGAGAAGCAGGCTCCCCGCTGAGCAGAGAGCCCAGTGGGGGACTTGATCCCAGAACTCTGGGATCATGACCTGAGCTGAAGGCAGACACTTAACCGAATGAGCCACCCTGGTAGCCCCCCAATGATTTTCTTATGTGACTCAAACTCTAATAATGTTTTGGGATGAGGCAGGAATCATCAACATAATTGGGATCAAGGCATTTGGTTGCTATTGTACAAATTCTCCCTGGAAGGTCATTTTTAGATTAATTTTTTAGTAGGAGTTTTACAAATTCCTATCTTTTTAAAGGGTGGAAATCCTTTGCCAATTGCGAAGGGCACAATAAATTTGAAGGAAGATCTGTCTGAAGACCTGAGGAGCAGATTTCTTGAGAAAGGTGAATTTTTAAAGGGCTTTGACCCAACACAGCAAAATGAATAATGACTTCAAGAAAGTCCAACATAAGAAAGTGTATCTCCTTTTAGATAAACTACCGATGAAATTAATAAGATAAATAGTTCCTTACATCAGAGTTAACAGTTGTGGAAAAGCTTTTCCTTCAGAAAGTCTCGAAGCTAAATAGATACAACACAAAAAAATAACTTTAAGTCAATATAGTCCTACAATTTAATTTCTCTTCCTAGTCTCTGATTTTTTTTCTTTCTTATTTCATTTAACAGATATATATTGAGCAGCACCTACGTACCAGAACTGAAGAAGGCCCATCTCTGAGATGTTGAAAATTTGGATATTTTTCTAAGTATAATTACACCTGCCTTAACAGGAAACAGTATGTACAAATTAACATTTTTTTAAAGGATTACATAAAAGGTAGTCTTCTAGAAGATTTACTATGGCAACCCTTTAAACAAGAAGTCCATAAAAAAGTAACACTGAAATCCATTCTAATTTGAAGAAGATTTCTCCACTTCCCATATAAATTCATGAGTCCAGTCATTCCTTAAAAAAGCTGGTCTCTTCTAGGAAATTTTCACAGAAGCGGAAGGATAAGAATAATCCCGAGTCCCAAGTCTGCTGGAAAAACCATCCTGATGAATAAATGGTGGAAAAGAGGAGAAAGAAGTCCATACTATATAAGGTGCGAGCCAATTTAATGTGCTCTCCGTAACCAAAATGGAGTAGACGACATTATGACTCAACTTCTGTTTTTATGTTGTGGGGGAAATGATATTTGATAGAACAAATTGGAGGCAAGGAGGAGTATCAGTTATTCTGTGTGGCTGGCAAACAGGATGCAGCTTCTGCTCATCAAGCTGATTCTTTATCATAGCCTTTGAAAATGTCAGTCAAATAAGAGGCCTTTGCCACTCCTCAAGATACAATTTATTTTATACAAAAGTAATTTAAATAAATACTAGATGTCTGTATTGCAGACATAATCTTGCTCTTCTCCATATCTTTATTTGACATTCATCTTTACAAAGTTCTGGGAAGGGAAGCCAAAGACAATACTTGACCTCTATTCCTATATGGTGAAGACACACCCTTCCTGTGTAAAAACATCCATCTCCCTGACTATGTGAAGGACCTTGAAGCTCTGGAGAAGAGCAAAATGACAGGACTGTGGCAACTACTATATAGTTTTTTTTATAAATGGCCACCTATGTCTACTGGCAGGAGTGATATAACCCTCAAGAAGGGAGACCGCATAGTGTTTAAAACACACACACACACACAGGGCACACAGGGAAAGGAGAAGAGAAAAATGACTCATTACATAGCTTGAACTCTACTAAGACTGGGGGACAAAGCCCTCAAAGAAGTGTGTCTTGAAGGAGGGAATTCTCCCGTCCTAAATACGGTTTCCGATTTTTGAGGCAAAGAACAGGGCTTCTAATGTCAACCGACAATCCCTTCTACTACAAGTTAGCTATGGAAATATAAAAACACGGTGGGATCATAGTGCTTGTCTTACATTTACTTAGAAAATTAAGCAGCAAGGGAGCATGAAGACCAAAAAATGGCAAAAGGACGGAAACACAAATTTGTGATGTTTTACAGTGTCTCAGATGGTTTCATCTTTCTGGGCTTCCATTTCCATATTATGTGTAAAATACGGTAATTTTACCTACTCAGAGGGTTGTTTCCAAAATTGACAAGTGAAACAGTTTTACATAAAGCACTTTATTAACATAATGGACTATTAAAAAATATTATAGCCAGATATGTGGTCAACATATTTTCTTTAAAGTTATCACACTAGACTTTTTCACTCTGGTACTCTTCTCCCATAAGCCTCAAAAACAATAAAGTTATCCAAATCTCTGCTCTTTTTCTGTTTTCCTGACACTAGTTTTTTATCTGCCTGGACAAGCTGGCAAATGACCATTTTTACGATGTTTGTTGTGCTTTTCACATTCATTTAACAGCCATTTTAACAATAAAGGACATTTCATATGTTCCCAAGAGATGTGTGCCAGAGAGGGCTGTGGGCTAGAAATGTCCATGAAAATCAGGGCCTTCCACAGCAGCCCTGGTCACTGCTGATAAAGGGTGCACAAGTGGCTGCTTTCAACCAGCACAATTATCCACTACCATCTCCAGCCCCTTCGTTTGCTTTAACTTCAAGGCCCTTCCATTCAGAGAGGACAAGCACCACGGTGGGTTCCACGGTCACTTCCTGTAACATGGGAAGAAGTGACATTGGCTCAATCAGTTTTCCCCAAGATTTTTAGGGACTCCCTCTAAAGACTCTCTCTTTTCTCATTATTATTATTATTATTAACTGAAGTACACTTGATATACAATATTATATTAGCTTCAGGTGTACAATAGAGTGATTTGACAATCAGGAACATTACAAAATGCTCACCATGACTCGCTTGAACATAAATTTTATTCAAGTACTGATCATAATCAACACAGTACATTGTATCTGAGGTCAAGGGTAAGATTCCTTTCCCAGAACTTAAAGATGAATATCTGAATAAAAATAGAGAAGAACAAAGCTGTCTGGATTGCAGAGCATGAATAACACAGACATCTACCATTTAGTCAATTGCTTTTAACAAGGAGTTATACCTTGAGGAGTAATAAATCCAATAAGCTTGGAGCAGAGGTAACTGTAGTTCCAAGAGTTATTCAAGAAGTAAAAATGGAACTATTAAGATACCAGGTTCGTTCCTTGGCCCTAAAGATACCATAAGTATTTCATTAATAAGCTGATAACAGAAGACAGTCTTGAGTTTGGCCAAATGCTTTGCACGGTGCTGCATAAGCAATTACATAATGTCCACAAACATCCTCACCAACAGTGTCATCAAAATTTTGAAAGAGAGATGTTTTCAGCAGTTTAGAAAGCTAACCAATAGTGCATCAAATTAAAAGTATTCTATGTCAACCATTTCCCTTAAGTGCCACAGAATATTAAGACATAAAATTCTTATTTCATCTCCTCTTTCCCCCAGATAGAGCAAGTAGGGCATTGTTAGTTCCCTCCAAATGGCTTTATTATAAATGTCAAACCCTCTGATAGCACATTTATGAGAATAAATAGTCTAGAAAAAATATACACATAAAAATTCATATATAAATACATAAATAATATATATGTGTGTATTAGTTATTACATGTATATGTATTAGTTGTATTAGTTACATATATATATATATATATATATATATATATATATATATATATATATATATCCCATCATCCCATCTTGGATGTATAAGTAAGTGTTATGAAGTCCAGGGTAGCTCCCCGATTTCTCTGGAGGAGGGACTCCCTAGTCTGGAAGCTGTGCTATTAAAATAGGGGCTGTCTTCCTTCAGGCATGTAGAGGGGTATCTTCAGACTGTCTCCATTGCACCAAGACCCCTTTGTTCAACTACCCCTTCTCCAGCTATCCCAATGATAGGAGATAACCTACAAGTCATAAAAAAAATACAAGGCAGGAGTGGCAAAAAATTGTTCTGAGTCAGATAATATGATTTACTTTATGGCTTTTTCTGGTATCTACAGGCGTAACACGTTGGATCCTCTACAAAAGATTCACGCACAAGAGGAAAAATGAATCAAAGACAGTCTGTGACGGATAGAAAAGCAACGGGCCTTAACACCCACAGGCTGCAGCTCCCCAAAATTCACAGAAGCTAAAGATTGAAGGCAGAGGAAACCTCCCCTGCAAAGAGCAACTTACATGCATCAGATCATTCAAAATTTCCCACAAACCCATGGTTCCCTCCAGATGGCTTTATTATAAATGTCAAACCCTCTGATAGCACACTTATGAGAATAAATAGTCTAGAAAAAATATACACATAAAGATTCATATATAAATACATAAATAATATATATGTGTATTAGTTATTACATGTATATGTATTAGTTTTATTAGTTACATATATATATATATATATATATATATATATATCCCATCATCCATCTTGGATGTATAAACAGTTTTCTCTGGACTTTAAAAGTAATAAATTCTAAACAACAATCTCTAATTGAGAACGCACAGTGCATGAGTGCTAGGGAAGACTCAGACAGAGGATTCTCCCTCAAAGAATTTTCATTCTAATAAGAGGCACGCTCATACAGCCACAGATTGCCTGGTGCCCAAAGCCCCCTGAGTGTGGAAGCCTCAGCTGTTGGTGAGGCTGTGAAGAGGAACGAAAAGGGAAATGTGACTGGGATAACTAACTGAAGACCCAACAGAGGACATTGGTATTTACTCAGACATTATTTTAGCATGGAGGAGGATTGTAGGGCATGGGTGAGAATGGGAAAATTGGGACAACAGTCACCAGTTAGAAAATCTAAAAGCAGAAGAATGTGTGAGGATGTCTAGTTCAAATGGAACCAGGGCCTGAGGCATGTACAAGAGCAGAAAGGGAAATGGGGGAGAGGCGTGGTCTCATCCATGCGTGTAATCATTCAATCAGTCCTGGGATCCACTGGTTCATCTTAGGAGTCATGGATATTGACATGGCCCCTGACCTCAGAGAGGAAGAAAGGGCCATGTAATCAATCACCTAGGATCCACAGTGAAGATCCATGGAAGGCTTTCTACCAGGAGCCAGCTATTCAAAATGGTATCTGGGGAGATTTAATACATGTATATGTATTAAAGAGAAAAGGGATGAAGGGTATCCATGGGGAGAAACCAATGAGCTTCTCACAGAGCACAGAAAACAGAGGAGTTCAGACTTGCATCATGGTAGCATGATTTAAGAGTAAAAATGAAACCAAGTGGTTATGCATTTCATATAACTATATTCCTGTTGTAAAAATTCGTGTGATTACGAGATTCTAGGCAATAAGATTTACAGTTATTCTGATGAATAGTTGAGATTTGATGCAAAAGGCAGCAACATGAGATACAAGTTTCTATGGAAAGTTTTGTTTGTTTTGTTTTGTTTTGTTTTGTTTGCAGAGTACAGTTACAATGTCAAAAGGAAAAAGAAATTAGGAAATAAAATTATTTGAAAAAAATCAGAAAGAGGTGGGAGAACTGATTATTGTAACGGCCAGAGACCAATAATCCTTAAAGACCAAAGTAACTAAGGTGCAAAAAAAGTGCCTTATGGTGAATAAAACACCAATCACAGAAAAGCCATTGGTGGCACTCTCAGAACAGACTAAAATAAATGTTGATGGGTTCAAGAAAAATTCAGTGAGTTCTCATTCAGCATCAACCATATAAGTTTCTCAAGAAAAAAGATTTTTTTTTTAATGCCAAAGAGAACTATGTCCTGAAAAACCTGACATTAATTCATTAATTTATTGGGTACATACTTCGTATACAGCACAGTGCTACATACTTTAAGAAATGCAAGGTATAATAGCTCTTAATTAAGGCCTACAAATGTTAAGGTGGTCTTTGATTAAATTCCTAATGAGTAAACGTGTTAAATGCTATGAGTTCAGCAGAGAAACAGATCTCTATGATCTAGTTTTTGGTCAAGGGTGAGAACCATGGAAGATGTTTTGGGTAAACAGACAACATAAAACTGAAATTAAACCTGACTTGCTGTCAGAGCGTTTGCTTCTGCTAGCCTCAGTGTATTAGTTACATAGAGTTAAAAGGGGACCTTGTGGGCACTTGGGTGGCTCAGTTGGTTAAGCTACTGCCTTCGTTTCAGGTAATGATCCTGGAGTTCCAGGATCGAGTCTTGCATAGGGCTCCCAGTTTCATGGGAAGTCTGTTTCACCTCTCTCATATTCTCTCTTTCACTCTCTGTCTCTCAAATAAATAAATAAAATCTTTAAAAAGGGGGGGGGGCTTGTAGCTAGGGAGGAGTCAGAACACTCTTTTTTTTTTTTTTTTTTTTAAGATTTTATTTATTTGACAGAGAGAAACACAGCCAGAGAGGGAACACAAGCAGGAGGAGTGAGAGAGGGAGAAGCAGGCTTCCTGTGGAGCAGGGAGCCCGATGCCGGGCTTGATCCTGGATCTCCAGGATCATGACCTGAGCCGAAGGCAGTCACTTAACCAATTGAGCCACCCAGGCGCCCCCAGAACACTCTTATAAAGCTAGAAGCTACTCTCCCTGGAATCCTTCTCTTCCTCAGTGAAGAAACAAGTCCAATCTGATCCACCAATAGCAGATCCTTTGATCCCTCTGTGGAAGATGTTTTAATGCTACTGGAGCAGCACGTCTCGAACTTCAGTGCCTGTGTACATGAATCACCTGGGGGTCTTGTTAAAATGCTGGTTCTGAGCAGGCCCAACATTCTGCATTTCCAGTAATTCTCAGTGATGCCAATCGATGCTGTTGGTCTCTGGACCACTGCCTTTGAGTACCAAGGTATTAGAACATCTTTAGCTACTAAAGGAGATGTTATAAAGTTATCAGGGGATGATGTAAAAGCATTGTGTTGGGTAATGCTTGGGTTCAAGATTTGAACCACAGCGCCTATTCTAATTCATGATATGTAGATGTTAAGTGAGGCTCCTGAAGGAGTGAGAAGTTAGAACAAGCAGGGCCTGGTGGAGGTGATGGAAAACAGAAAATAGCATAAAGGGTAAGACTGGCTGATATGAGGCTCCTTGGAATAAATAAATAGGTGATAAGGAAGGCAATAAAAATTATATAATTAATTATAATAGAAACTATAAAAATAAAAGAGAGCCCAGGAAGGGCTGAGGTTGCTAGAAACTATTTTACAACAACGTAATTTTAGGGATTCCAGAATAGTGAACGCACAATGCGACTGCTGGTTGTTGTAATTCTTGTTTTTCCTTTTCACACATCTGAGATCAAATTTTATCATTGTTTTCCCCCAATACGATGAGTTTTAGAGAACAAAACATGAAAGTGATGTGCAGTAACAAAATAGTCATTCAAAGCAATGGTTAGAAGATTTCTCCTCTGTGCTAACTGGTGTACACAGACCATACAGAAATGCAATTATGGAGCTCACAGCTACACCCCTGCCTAAAAAAAGCTGTCTGCAATCTGCCAATCTGTAGCAAATTCTGTCTTTTCTGAGAATATTTTAAGAAAAGTGGTGGAGAAATCTTTGAAAGGCAAGAGAAGACTAATTATACTCAGACGAGTTTCCTTTCTTTTCCCAAAAAACACAGAAGCTCCTTTAGGACTTTCTTTTCCTAGACATAGCAAAGCATTTCATAATTCTCTTCCTCAGGAGAAACCTTCACAGATACTTCAACCAATTCAGAGGAAGGGGAGAATGAGAACACCATAATTAACAAAAGAGAAACGGTATTACCACCAAAACCAAGTAAGCCTTTTCCTCAGCAAGGAAGAAGTGCTGGCTCAAGTAAACATGCTATTTAGTCAGGGTGTATGCTCAGGCACCTGTACCAGGAACTTTTCAAAATAACTTATGGCTTTTTTTTCTTTTTTCAATAGTAGTCATCTCCAACAAACTCCAAGAGGATGTTTGTGGTATGCGTCTGTTCTGACCTGTTATGACTTTTGAGTTTTCTACTTCAATTAGTTAAGGATTATGTTTTTAAGTCAACGTCAATGGTTTCCTCCACTAAGCTAAAAAATGAAACAATTCAGAACAGAAAACACTGAAAATCTCAGCTAGTCCAATTCTTGCCACTGTACCTAGATGAGAATTAGAACAAGTGGGGCCAAGGGACTTGGAGAAAACACCGGGACACCATGGTTGCCGGTATAACATGATTTTGTCCTCACCAGCTGTCTCAGAGGCTGTCTTTATCTCAAACTAAGGGTCAGATCCGGGTTTTATTCAAGATCGAGGCTCTGTGATAATTATACATTTACAACTTCTTCTCTACTTGGCATGGGGCCTCTGAACTGGGAAAATAATGAAGGGTTTAGATAAACCTGGAAAAAAAAGTTTGGGTCTGGTGATGTAACAATGCAAACTTCAGTCTCTGTATGGGGGTGGGTGGTAGAGGAGGAGGCATTTTTATTTATTTTCTAGGCCAAAAAGCAAATCCTACCATTAAGCATAGAGTTGGGTCATGTGAATACTGAAGTTTTAAATGTCAGAGGCATTCTTTAAGAAAAATAATAGAAAAATGAAGAATAGAAATTAAGGTATGAAAGTAAATATTTAGAATTTAAAATGTCATCTTACAAATTGCAAATTTTAAAAAGCTACAAATGCCACAGACATAAAATTTAAAAAGAAACATTTTTATTAACTGCCTGACATACCTCTGAAATATTTTTACTACCTTTTTTGATTGTATACTTTGATTGTCCCTTCAATGATATTTTGTAATACTCTCTACAGAGAGAATAGAAAAATAATTCAGTCTTTCCTCTAGAACTGTTGATCAGAATTTATAATTTATTTTTGAATAGCCTGGAAAAAATTTCAGCTTCACCATTCATTTTATGTGATATCCTATAAATGTTCTGAATTGCCTCTAAATTTGGGAAAACCTCTATCAAGTTTCTTTTATACTGTGAGCTATAATATTCAAGGCACTGCAAAATGTCTTAAATTTTCTTGGACTTGATTGACATTCACTAACCACATTGCCAGTCTCCTTTCCAAAACCAGGAGATGGGTCTATACCAGGCATGAGCCTTGAAAGTTACATTCCATTTACCTCGGTGCACCATAAGTATTCCTCACATATTTACGTGTCCTTGAATTCCCCCAATCTTTTCAAATAAAGGTCTGATCTTGCTCAGAATACCTAAAAACTTCTTGATGGTATAAATACTCCATGATTCATCAACTAATGTATATATTTCATTTTCCCATTGAGGTCACAACACAGGCATGATGTTTGATTACCTGGTATGTGGATCAACTATTTTATTTAGCTAAAGAAATTAAATGGGATAATAAACAAAAAACATTAAAGCGTTAGAAATATGTTGGATATTACCATCATTGTTCTTAACCCCTATGTTCTCTCACCACCTATGCTACAATAGAGGATGGTTCATGTCAACTGAGGTGACCTAGTCTCAGTATAGTATATAATATAACAATGAGAGGCCAGGTCCCTAGACCAGACCATCTTGGTTCCAACCCCAGCATAATCACTTGATAAGAGGATGGGCTTTGCTAAGTTTTCTAAACTCTAAAGGACTTATAATGAGTATTATAAAATCTGCCTCTTGGAGCTGATTTGAAAGTTAACTAACAGAGATATAGTGCTCAGCATGATTCAGGCCATAGCAAGATCTCTCGAAAAGTAGGCTCCATACAGTACTGGGAAACCGGTCCAAGAAAGCTTATGAATAAAGCTTCTTCAAGAGTGGGACATCAGTCACGGGGAGCATGAGGTCAATTCAATTTCCCTATGTAGAAAAGTTTCATAGAGTTTTAGGGTGACCAGTAGTATCCACAAAGCAGCAGAGTGAGTTTCCTCCAAAGTCAGTGAATCCTCTGTAATGATTTACAGCTTTCACAGATAAGACCTGCTGTGGCATAGGCTCAAAGTATGCACCTGACCGCATATTTTCCTTCAGAACATTCATGTTCATTCTGCCAACTCCTTGGCTCTCTAAAATGCATAGTTTGACAACCCTGTACCTTTTACAGTGTCAGAAGGGTTTTTTATTTCTTAACCCTGTTCTAATGTTCCCATTTTCCTTACAGAGGCTTAAAAAGGCCATGGATCACTCAAATACATATTTACTACAGTAGAAAAAAAAAATCTAAAGAAGTTTCACCTTGCCCTAATGTTCCTACTACATGGAGGAAATGTCAATACAGCACTGGGAAATCTTTAAAAAAAAAAAAAAGTATAAATGAAATAACAGACAGAACATGTCAAATTAATAGAACTAAGATTTCCTTCAAGAAAATATAAACTATGAAAAACTGAATTTCACAAAGAAGATACAACATTATGCTACAGACAGAGTCTTAGCTTTTTCTTTGATGACCAGTCCCTCCAGGGAGAACATAATAAAATCAACAAAAACCAATCTGGTGCCCCACACCTCTGAAAAGGAATGTTGTTCCAAAGGCATTGAAAGACCCAGGGTGAGGACAAATGGAGGCCCACATACTAGGTCAAAATATTGGAGGTTACAAATCAAGTAGAGAAACTGTTCCATCAAATAGGTTTTGTCCTACCTTGACTGACAAAGGTATCTTCATAATACTTTGGAAGGCCAAGTATTATTGTAAAACTCTTGAAATATTCAAGTCCCTTTCTGGAACTGGGTGTTTTGGGTAAACACTGCCCCAGGCCTGGCCAGTAATACCTTCCTCTTTCTACTGCCTGCTCTATCCTGTATCAAGTGGGGCCTTGTAAAACATGCATGGGCACCCAAGTTGTAACACACCCCTGCACACACCCCTCACATACACAGCTCCTTCTTAGGCACCCCTTTGAAGCACAGAGGTACCCAAAGGTCCATATAGTCTGTAATAACCCAGGGCTATTTGGACAGTAAGGTGTTAATCCCGGGTATATGAAATGTGATGTAAAAATGGGAAGGGTTTGGACTCAGAGGCCCAGAGTCTTCTCACACCATGGACAGGGGTCTGACTTGAGAAAACCAAAGGCAGTCCCCTCTAAGATCTAGGGCACAGGCCCCTTTTGCCCACATACGAGGCCTATACTTTAATTGAGTTGAAAAAAGTAGTGGTGGGGGGGCAGATCTCTCATCATAAAAGAAGGAAGAAAAGAAGAGAAGGAGAAAAGGGAAAGAAGGGAAGAAAAAGAAAAGGAAGGAAAGGAGAGGAGAGGGGAGGAGAGCAGAGGAAAGGAAAGCAGAGGAGAGGAGAGGAGAGGACAGGGCAGGAAGGAAAAGAGACAGAGAGAGAGAGCTGCATGTTCTGACAGCAGACAGCCTTTCCCACCTACATCTTCAGATGTCACCGGCATTTGCTCAGCAACTAAACCCATTCTAATGAACTAAGCTTCAGCCCTGTAAACAAAACAAAGATGCTAGGGAACCCTTAAAAGCCAAAGAGGGAGATCCTAAGTTGACTACACCTAAGGAGGCAGTTGCTTCATGTTGATCGCCAAGACCTAAAAAGCTGATCATAACAAGTAAAAGGCCGGATCCTATCACAAGGAGAAGTATCTTAACCACCTACAAGTTTTCAAATTACTGGGACATCAGAAGTCAAATCATCCCATCCGCCTTTGTTATGCTGTATAAATTGTGTTCTTTCTGCCCTCACCAAGCCCTGCACACAGATGCTGGTCCAAGGTGCCTGGGATTTGGGGAGTTCAATACACAGCTTTGAAAACAGTGCTGGTCCAGCTGCTGTAAATGGTGGAACCATAGGTCACATGAGGTGTGTCCCACCACCAGGACTCTGTGATCAGACCAGGAAGAGTAGAGAGAGTTCCCTTTTTTTTTTTTTTAAGATTTTATTTATTTGACAGAGAGAAACACAGCCAGAGGGAACACAAGCAGGGGGAGTGAGAGAGGGAGAAGCAGGCTTCCCGCCGAGCAGGGAGCCTGATGTGGGGCTCGATCCCAGGGTCTCCGGGATCATGACCTGAGCTGAAGGCAGTCGGGCAACCAACTGAGCCACCCAGGCGCCCCAAGAGAGTTCCCTTCTAAGGAGACGGCCTTATCTTGATTTTCTATGGCACCACAGATAGTCAGGAAGGAGGCAGATCACGTAAGCCAAGCAAATCGTGAAATCGGGAGCACTGAATCGATGGTATCAGATTTGGTAAGTTTCCCCTTCTCAAACACGAGGACTCCTTATCCCCTCCCTAACTTCTATCTCAGGATAAGTGTTCACAGACCGACTGTGTCAAAGAGCGTGGCAGAACGCAAGCAGGGCAAGCTGAGAACGCTAGCACCCACACGCACACACGCACACACGGGCAAACCTCCAGCGACCCTGAGCAGTCTCCATCTTCCTCATTTACAGATAAAGACAGTAAAACTTATCTTGCAGGTTTCTTTTGAAGATTAAATTAGATAAGTCATGTCAAGCAGCTGGCTCAGAGCAGATTTTCAAATTTGGTCTCCCTTCTCCCCACTCTTCCCTGAGATGAGCCAGTGTGTCTGCTCAGCATTCTAAACCCTTCTGACATGCCAGGCAGGGAGGGAGAATCATTGCATTGCCTCAGTCAGAAGGAACATGTACCTGCGGAGCAAACTATGACATGATAAAGAGGTAGCACAAAATAAGTGGTGAGCATGCTTACCCCTAGTGCCTATCTGCTAAGTCACTTCTACTGAAAATCGTGTTAATTCGGCCAAAGCTACACAGGAGGAGCTGGAGGGCAGAAGCTAACAAGGTGACAGAGTTATGCTTTTATGTGGAATTCGTCTAAATAATGCCATGCTCTAGCCAGGAAGTATGCTTCCTCTGCACCCTGTTTTCAACTGTTTGGGTGGTTTGCATCAGACCTAAATAATACCCACCCTGCTGCGCAGGGGACAGAAGCTGCCATAGGCCCACACTTCCCTTCCACTGACTCTGCTTCACCGCTTATAAACCAAAACATCAAACCCTGATGAAAAAAGAAACTTAAAAGCTAAATTTAGATTTCAGCACTTCATTTTGAACGAAAGTCTCCTTTTGACAACCTTCTAGACAAGAAAAAAAAAGAGAGCTAGAATTCAGTATTTACTGGAAAATTTCTTTCGTGAAACCCTGAAGCTTTGGAATGGCTTAGACTGTCTTACACCAAAAATGTAGAGCTAAAGGAACTAGATGAGAACTTTCCAGCACGTTGGTCAGAAATTGAAGCATCTTTTTCCATATCTCATCAGAATTAAAAAAAAAAAATGCACACCAATTACATGCTATAAAAACAGCTAAATTGCTCACTTAGATCAGATCCAAAACTATTCTAACTAAAAGGAAGATTTTGCCATTTAGAACAAACTCCCAATAGACAAAGGCTGCCTGGTTGTTAAAATGCTGGCCCTGGATTATACCAGGAGCTCAGCTCAACATTTCCTGGGTGCTAGGTGATGTGTCTGGCCCTTCTGGAGACCCTGCATAGGGAGAAATTAATAAGATACACCTCCTGCATTTGAGAGGCTTGATTGGCAAGGGAGCCACACGAAGATATAAAATTTGGCTATTGTTATGAGCTAAGAGAAAGGCCTGTCCCCAGGAGGGGACGTTTAGCTCAACTGCTGGGCATTCAAATAGGTCTCCTTAAGGGGACAACACTTGAGTTAAGTCTGAAAGACAAGGGACAATTATTCGGGCTGTAGGAGTTCCAGAATGGTAGCAGCTTGAACAAAGGCACTACTAAACTGTTCAGAGGACGTGTATGCAGAATGACAAGGAAACAGTGGGAAAGAGTGAGCCTTGGTGTGATGTGAAGTGTCAGAATCAAATGGCAATCAGGTCATGGAGGATTCTATTGAGGCCTGGTTAAGAGTTAATAATAATAAAGAAAGCTGGTATTTACTGAGCACTTACTATGTGGCAGGCACTGTGCTAAGCACTTCAAAGCATTATTTCATTTACTTTTCACCGTAACTCCAGAATCCCCATTTTGCAAATGGGTTTGGGGTTAGAGAAGGAAGGGGGCTGTGTCCCCTTACACAGCCAGTAAGTGGAAGGTGGGTCTTGGAACCCAGGAGGCCTCCATTCCCAAATTCCTATCTCGAAGCCTCTCCTAAAAGGAAAGACTGGATGAGCACATTGGGTCCACCACACAGGCTACAGAATGGACCACTGGGGTGGTCCCAGTGGGGGCCTATAGCAAGGCGGGCATAGAAAAGAACAAATGAATGAAAAGAAAGACATTCAGAGGGACTGAGAAAAAAACATTCAACTTGCACCCCTCCGTGCATTCAACAACCAAATGGCTTTTGAAAGGGGGGTCTAGAAAATAAACCACCAGTATTCATTAATGCTTCCGAGAAAACAGGTTTAAACTATGTGTCCCCTGTCTTTGCCTTTAACATCCTCCCATACATTAAACTGTCTTACTCAATCGGGGTAGTGTCTCCAGGTCTGAGCCTCCTGCCTGGCACAAGGAGATGTTCTATAATATGTTGAAAAAGATGAATGAGTAATAGTCACTTTTTACAATGGTACCAATTCGGTATCATACTTAACTAGGGTTAAAAAATAAAGAAAAAATTTTAAAGTTATGTTGATAATTAAGGATTGGTAAACTAAAATGGAAACCATGTACAGTTAAGGTAGCTACACAGACAATAATGAGGACTCATCACCATGGGGCACTACCTTGTAAAAAGGCAATAAATCCAAAATAGGATGAAGATTTTGTACAGACCATAACTGGTGAAAAGTAAGATGTTACTAAAGGAAGTAGGCTAGGAGGTCAAAATGTGTTTTCTGAAAAGCAAGAAGCCAAAAGTCAAATTCTGGGCCTAGTGATCTCTAGTCTCTGAACTTGACAAAAATAAATACATCATCAACATGCTTTTAGGTAAGAAGTTTATCCGTATGACACTTTTACCAACACTGAGTCTTCAAGAGAAATCTCTTGTTAGGTATTTGGAAAGTAACAGTCACATTTTTTCAGATCTGAAGAGTTTTCTGACTTTTAAGATTTTCTCCCTAAAGAGTAATTACTTAATTGGGGGCATTTAGGAAGGGTGGATCTACAAAACAAAGCAAAACAAATTTTTAAAAAGGCTTTAAGTGCATTTCTTAGTGAAGTTTGTTCTTATACTGAAATCCTTGGCCCACTTATTAATCTACTGAAGAGAAGATGAACTTTTTTAGGGGGTCTAACAGGATGTCGAAAGGCATATAATTTTCTCATACCTTATCACACAGTAAGATATTTTGAAAAATGTCTTGATGGTTTAGCAATTTAGAAAAATCCTGAGACTGCTTACTTACATGGAAAATTAAAATGGAAGTGGAAGTAGGTTTCTCATTTTCATTATAGCTACCTTCAACCTTCCAGGGTCTCTGAAAATTTAATTTCAAATGAATGCAAATTCCAAAATAATTCCTAGTTCAAATTTGGAAACTTTAATTCCATCAAAATAAGAAATCTGTGGGTTTTAAAAAAACTATTCAAAAGCCCAAATAAAAAGCCAGTAGGTTTTTAAGTTAATTGTTTAGAAATGTGTATATAGATGAAATGAAAATGACTCATGAACGACTAATTCTGGAATTTGAAAATTCATAAATCTTATCCTTGTAAACAAAATCTAACAAAATCAAGATCCGCTGATTTCCATCTTTGGTAACCTGAAACAAAAGTTTTAATGATTTTGGGGGCACCTGGGTGGCTCAGAAGGTTAAACCTCTGCCTTCGGCTCAGGTCATGATCTCAGGGTCCTGGGATTGAGGCCCACATCCAGCTCTCTGCTCAGCAGGGAGCCTGCTTTCCCCTCTTTCTCTGCCTGCCTGTCTGCCTATTTGTGATCTCTCTGTCAAATAAATAAATAAAATCTTGAAAAAAAAACTTAAAAAAAGTTTTACTGATTTTTTTAAAGATTTTATTTTATTTATTTGACAGAGAAAAACACAGCCAGAGAGGGAACACAAGCACTGGGAGTGAGAGAGGGAGAAGCAGGCTTCCTGCAGAGCAGGGAGCCCGATGTGGGGATCGATCCCCGGTCTCCGGGATCATGACCTGAGCCGAAGGCAGTCGCTTAACCAACTGAGCCACCCAGGCGCCCTTAATGATTTTTAACATAGAAAAATTAAGGGTGCCATTTAAAATCTTTATTAGCAAAATATAACTCAGCTCTTAGGGGTCTGGAGTATAATCAGAGACACTTGAACATTCTGGTACTGCAAAGTAGGAAAACATCCAAGAATGAGACACTAGGAATTCATTAAACTCAAATTTTTTTAGGATTTTTTTGTTTACAAGAGTGCTTCTTCCTCTTTCCATTATGCAAAACTCCCATCTCCATGCCACCTTAAATAAGAAACATCATTTTAAAAAGTTCTCAATTCACTTCAAATTCTCTGAAGCATACCATTTACAACCTGGTGCTTATTTCTTCAAGATAAACTTCCAGGGCCCTCGGTAAATAAAGCGAGAGCCTCAGGGTGATGTGGGCTATAACGGCATCTCCAAGTCACCAAAGGGGTAAGAGAGAGACAAGATGTCACAGATGAAGAGGATGTAAAGTCATCCAAATCTAACCATTTTACAGATGAGGAAGCTGAGGCCCTCAACGTGTAAGTACTCGGTTAACCCAGACCCCAGCTGCAGATAACTTGGTTATGTGGATCACGACTGCCAAAAAATAATAACTTTTAAAGTCTTGGGGGATTCGGTACTTTCCATAACAAATAACTAAGAACGCAATTATTGCATTTTTCACCTCCAAAAACCTCCAGAGATGGGGAGCTCAGGGACAGTTGCGAATTTAACCTTTCTGTTTCCCTCAAAGGACACTTGCAGAGAACCATCACCTCAGGAAGGCAGGACTGTCTCGCTCCAGGCAACATCTCCAGCACCCAGCACCTAGCACCTAGTAGGCACGGAATTAATAATTCCCCGCTTGCCACCTGACAATCCTCGCTCCCTACCCCACCCACGCCCAGCCCTCGGTGGAGCCAGATAAGTTTCTTTTGGAAATTGCCTCGCTCCTTGAAACTTCGAGACAGTGACTCCGGGCCAAGAAGCGGGCCTGGGAGGACAGGAGGCGCCTCCCCGGAGCCCAGGCAGGAATTGCTGGCGACTGAAGAGGGTGTCTGTCCGAGAGCTGGGTGGGCACGCGGCATCGCCCCGGGGCGGCGGCGACCCCCAGGTGCGCCAGCTGCTTCGGCGGCCTCGGCGGCCTCGGCTCCGGGCCGCGGCTCCCCAGCCTCCTTCAGATACCCAAGCAACTTCTCAAACTTCCCTTTCCGGGGGTGGGGGCTCGCCTCGAACGCGGCCGGCACAACGCCTTTCCTGCCCGCACAAAGGGGGTTCGACGTGCCCTGCGCCCCTTCCCCTTTAACTTTCCTCCTCTTTTGAAAGAGAAACTCACACCCCAGCGCCTCGGGGAGCCAGGCTGCGTGGGTGCCGCCTAGGGAACTTTCCCTTTTCCGCCCGAGCGCCCGGCGCCAGGGGCCGACTGTCAAAGCGCAGCGGGGACCCCCAGCACCCCGCCTAGCCCACCTGGGGGCCACTCACCCGACTTCTGAACTTCCGGGGGGATCGTGCTGGCGATGCGCGTCCACAGGACGATGTGCAGCGGCCACAGGCCCCTGAGCAGCCCACGACCCATGGCAGCCCCCGCCGCTGGTCATAGACCGAGCCCCGAGCGCAGCGAACGGCGCCTCCCGGAGCCCGGCTGCACCTCCGCTCTGCGCCCTCTCGGGACCCAGCGTCGGCCGGCCGGGCAGATGCGCGGGCCAGATGTGGCGCCGCTCGCCAGCCGGGAGGGGGCCTGGAAGCCGGCTGGGCGCGGGGAGGCCCCCGGCGGCCGAGGGGAGCTGCGCAGGAGGCCGGCTCCTGGCCCTGGCGAGCGCGCGCGCGGGGGTGTCTTTGGTCGGTGCGCGCGAGTGACTCAGTCAACTTCACCCGGGCGCCGCGGGGGAAACAGGAAACTCCTCGCCAACAGCTGGGCAGGACCTCTCGCCGCCCAAAAGCCTTCTCCCTCCACTCGGCTCTTAGCCCTCCTCTCTCTCTCCTGACTGCCAATCATATCCAAGAGACCTGCCCCTCGGAGGGCTTTGGCAACCTTTCAGCTACCCCCACCGCCCTCGGGAGTTCCTGGCATTTACCCCTGAGTGACTGAGCGCACGCGTTTCGGAAAGGAGCTGAACACACAAAGTGTATACACTTCCCAAAGCACCCCCATGGAGCATCTTCCGCCTCCCCACAACCTTCTTTGCATTGTTCCCAGGTGCTCCAGAATTGTGTTTCCCAAGTCCCAAGTGCCTGACCCACGGGGGGATGCTGAAATCCTAGTTGTGAGCACATTTCTGCTTCAAATCGAATAGTTAAGTACTGCCTCACTAAACTTTGGTTTCGGTTACATAGGCACACACCGCCACATTGTTAAACGTTTTGCTTGCTGTAGGTCGAAGTCTGGAAGTTCCCCCACTCCCCAAACTTTACTGCGCATATTTACCACCTGAGTGTCTTGTGAAAATGCGGGTTCTGATCCCGGACATCCAAGATGAGGCATTTCTCTGTTGTGCTCTGGAGCGTTGCGTCCCATTTGGAATTGCCCCAGTAAGGGTAATGAGCAGGGGCCACAGAGTGATGATAATGGTGGGACATTTTATGTTGAGAATGTATGGAGTAGGGCAGAAAATGTAACTAGGAAAGTGGCCTGGGAGTTAGCTCAGAGTTTTGCAGTGCAAACCCTATAACAGAGACAATCCTTAGCTTCTCTTCTGTGGAAGGGGAAACAAAAGCAGCAGGACAGGATAGATTTTAAACCCTCCCTTCTTGCTAGGGTGACCAAGTTGACCCTCAGAGATGCTGGTGTACACCTCTGAAGTGTAATTATTAAAGAATCCCCTTTTTCTTTCCCAGGCACCTTGGTTGGGTAAGGAATTATATGTTCATCTTACTTCCAACTCTCAAAGACTTAGGTTCTGTATGCTTTGCTGGCCAGGAGATCTTCTAGCAGGTTACACAATGACCTTCTTTTATCTGAGAGAAAGATTATTTGCCAAGGCAGGTGGCCAGGCTCGCTGGAAAGAAAAGCAAATAGCTTTCCCCAGAAACCCAACTCCAGAAAACTTCCCTGTCAATCTACCCGTTCATTGCTTGATCCCAAAAACCTCAAGTCTCCTCACCATTGGGCTCCTCAACACCGCTGCTGACTCTGAATGTCTCTTAGGATAAAACCACTTCCCAACTCTTGTGTTCAGAAGGGCAGGGAAATCAGGAGCGCAGGGCCTCTTCTTGCTAACCAAACTGCCTTGCCTTACCTAATGGACTTCCCGCCCAAGCGGGAGCCACTTTAGCCATGGCGGAGTGTTGTGTTCAAAATCTCCTTCTTGCCATTCCCTCCACAGCCACTGTAGGGCGGCGGTCTCCCAGCCACCTATCCTCAGTCACAACCATGCTGGGCCCTGTCACCCAATCTCTCAGCTCAGGACTAAAGTCCATTTTTCAAAATGCAAACCTAATTATACCAAACCTCTGATTAAATTCATGTAATGGCTTCCCACTTCTCTTGGAATAGAGGTTAGAAACCAGAACGTTCAATACCCTTCCTCTCTTCTAACCTTCCATTGGGCTTCTCTTCCTCTCCTGCTGAGCGTCTTCTCCAAATTCAGAAAGCATACCCACTATTTCTCCTGAATGGAGCCTTCCCCAGGGCACCCTTCCTTTTTTCTGTCCTTCCTTTCCTCTTCAGCCAGCCAATTCCTGGTCTTGCTGGGACCGATCCTAACTTCCTGGATGGACAAGTTTTCCCTGATCTCCCTGAATCGATCTTTTATTATAGGTTCTCTTGGCACCTTATGCTTCTTATTTTTAGCACTTACTACAGCTGTGGTTTTATGATAATTTTCTGTCATTCTTTCACTTCTATTCCTCTCCCCCACTCAAGTCCAAATTTTTTGAAGACAGGGATTACATTTTCCCCCCTCCACTCACTGTTGTATCCTTAGTACCTAACACATAATAGGTGTTTAAAAAATATCTGTTGGATGAAGGAAAGGATGAGGTCATAAAGATTCAGAAGAAAATTGGACTTTATCATCCTTGCTATTTCACAACTCTGGAGAAAGCATTCTATTAGCTACTAAATTGAGATGTAAACAGGCTAGATTTTAGCTGATGGTGATGTCACTATTACTTCCTTTTCTTTAAAAAGGAGAAGTGTGTGGGTTTTTTTTCTTTTTTCTTTTTTTCTAAATTTGCTCAAGTTCCTCTGGGCAGTATACATATATTTCCTTACTCTCCAAAACACACTGATATGTAAAAAAAAAAAAAAAAAAGGGTCTGAGGGATTCCAAAAGCTTTCTGCTCTATACTTACTGTAAAGAGAGATATTTTTCACTGTTAGGGGCCAGGTTTTGAGATATTCAGTCCCATGGTGGAGTATTTACCTGGTGGTCTTTGTCATCATGTATCACGAATGTTGATTTTAATTTTATTTGCCTTTAACATTTCTGATTTAATCCCCAATCTCCTGTGAAATCGAGAGTCTGAAGTCAGCATTGCCAAGCGCAAACTCATCCTTTAGAGGCGGTCACAGTGAAATCAGAGACATGTAAGCTCACGCAGATTGCAATCTGGTGATCTGAACAGTTTGTCGATATGACCTTCCTTTTGAGATCCTCGCTGAAAGAGAAGTCTGATACTCTCCGTTAAAACATTGTTTTCACGCAGAGTTGTACATTTGACTCGATATAATTGTCAGCTAATACACATAGGCAAGAATTGGGCCATTTGCAGATAGAAACAAATCAAAAGCTCAACTCAAGACTTAAAAAACAAAGACTAATTTTTAGGCCCTTACCAAGTTGAAAAATAATAAAAACCAAGTCAAACTGAGGTTAAACGGCTTAAGGATCTCCATATTTCCAGTTTTGCAAACTCTGAACACACAAAACAATTGGACTGAATCAAAATGTAGTTAATTTAAGCTCTGCATTTTCCAGTTGTGATGAGGCAAGAACTTTCTACTCCCTTGAACTTCTTGACATACAGCTGTTGAGGTTACTGACGACCAAAGCAGTTGATGGAGAGACTCCTTGCCATATAAATCAAGCATTCTGCATTCTTAGCCCTTAGCTCTTGACCAATTTTCCTCCTATTGTGAGGCAGACCGATGAGCACTGAGAAGACAACAGTGAATGTATGAGGATGACCCCGAACCCCTCTTCAGACTCATACACAGGTTAGCTCCTCTAGGAAATAGCTTGTGATTCCCCTGGCTTAAATTGACCCCTCCTCTCCCAAGGAGAACCCAAGGAGCATTTAGTTTATTTAACTGTTTTTTTAATGTGTATCCCATTCTGACATAGAGTGCGTTATAATTATTCGTTAGTTTCTGGAATCCTATCCCACCAATTGTAAGGTCCTTAGAAACATAGATTATCCCCTTTTCAACTTTGAACCACACTCAGTGTATGTTTCCTATCTTCGATAAAGGGAAAAAAATAAAGGTATCTATTTTTATAATCCATCCCCTTGCTTGAAATTCTTCACAGATATTAATAAAACCTGCTATTATACCACATTTGAGGGAAAGCATGAATAGTTTCTTTTGGAGAAAATATAGCTTTGTTTTAAATTACAAAAATAATACGTGGTAACTTCAGGTAGAAAAAAAGCCTGAAATACAGATAAGCCAAAGGCAGAAAGTAAAGATCTTTCACTCTCTCACCCAATGATAATCACTTGTTAACATTTGGGAGCACGTCCTTGCTGTACTATTCTAAGCTTTGCTTTACGGGTGAAGAAACTGAGGATTACAGAGATTAAGTTGTTGGCAAAAGTCACACAGTGAGGAACAGAGCCCAGGTTTAAACAGAGGCCTGTCTCTACCTCCAGAGTCTGCGCTCTAGAGGAAGTTGATCAAGGGGTTGATGCTAGCCATCTGACCAGCCTGATCACCACAGTATTCTGGGTGACTAAACATTGATAGAGTCACCCTTTGCTATCACTACTTCCTCATCTCTTATTTATTAATCAACCCATGACAGTCACTTCTCCATTGAAAAGTTCTTTAGCTTAGTTCACATGTTGTCTTCAACTTATACAACCAGTGGGCACCTTCCAGTCAATGGCTTACCTGCCTTCTTTCTCTATTACCTTGGATACTACTAGCCTGCTCACCTCTCTTCCTTGGCATTCTCTTTTCTTTGACTCCCATGTTCTTTTTGCATTCCTGTGTTATGGACTGAATAATACCTCCCCCAATTCATATGTTGAAACCCTAACCTACAATATGACTATATTTGAAGATAGGAACTTTCAAGATGTCATGAATGTTAAAAGAGCTCATAAGGTTAGGGCCCTAACTCAATGTGACTGATATCCTCTCAAGAAGAGAAGGGGATACCAGGGAAGCATATGTGTGCACGCAGATAACAGGCCATGTGAAGACACAGTGGAAGGCAGCCATCTGCAAGCCAAGAAGAGAGGCCTCAAGAAAAACCAAACCACCAACACCTTGATCTTGGACCTCCAGCCTCTAGAACTGTGAGAAATAAATTTCTGTTGTTTAAGCCAGCCAGTCTGTGGTATTTTGTTATGACAGTGTTAGCAAACTAGTACACCCCATGTCCTGCTTGCTCGTCCAGCTGTTCTTTCTCAATATCTTAACAAGTTTATTTTCCTCCACTCACTGGCCAGATGCTAGTACTTCCCAATTCTGTTCTATGTCCCTCTCATTCTTCCTGGGAGCATATCTATTTCTATGGCTGCACTAATGCATGATGATTTCCAAATCGAATCATCAAGCTCTAATGAGAGAAATACCTAAGCTACCATTATTCCAAACGCCTACTCGACTCTTCATGGATGTTGCACTGGGGTTGCACACACTCATTATTCTAAAATTGGATGCCAAAATGTATGTCCCTTTAGTATGTTCCCGATATCTATAAATGACTCTATCTTCACTGGGTAACCTAGTCGAGAAATATTAAAAAATCAGCTAAGAGTTTGCTTCTATTTTACCCTCCTGAACTAAGTAGGCATTGGGGTCTATCTATACACTTTCTACCTATATTTTGAGTCTGTGCTGTTCTCATCCTACCACTAACATGTTTTAGCTCTGGTCTCTTGTTACTTCACAGAGGATTCCTTCAGTTTCTTCATCTGCTTGCATCTCTAGTTTTACCACATCCCACTACATGCTCCACTGAGACCAAATATTCCCTCCAAAAACACAAGAATAACAATCACATTTATAATTATCCAACGGCTTCCCATTGCCTTTAGGATAGAATTTCATCCCACCATCCATCCATGTATGCATTCTACCACCATTTGATCCCCTACTCTGACCCAAATACTGTGTTAAGCACTGAAAACATGAGGGCTCAGATAATGTAATCCAGCCCTTAATTGAAGGCATTAGGCTGTCCTTATAATCTAATGTGAAACAGAGATAAGGAGACAAATAAGATGAATAAATCTGATAATATGATTGTCACGATGGTGATAAGCTCAGGGTATCTCAGGAGCAGGCACTAGAGGCCATAAAGAAGCCTAAGAGTGAGAGAAGGCTGCCCAGCAGAAGTGCCTTTTGAGCTGAATCTTGAAGCATGGTCAGGTGAAGGCATGGGGAGGGGTGTTGCAGACACACAGATCAGTAGCACAGAGACAAGGAGAAGGATGATTGTAGAGTGGGTAGGGAAGTGCAAAGACTTCACAATACCCAGAGTCTAGATTTGAAGGGATTTCAGATTGTTTTTTTTGGCCCCAATCCTACACCTCTCCCTGAATTCATGTTCTTCGTCTTGTGAGTTAGAGTCCCTCCTGCTAGAGGCAAAGGGTTCTTATAGGCAAAACTATCATGGGATTTGTCATTGGACTGAAGATGAGGAAGGCAATGCAGCTCTAATTTAGATTTTTGATATTATCTACAAATTTGGTTGTATATGCAGTTATAGAATATGGCCAATACCATGGCTTACTTGCATAATATTAATTCTTCCACTTCCTACTTTGCTATTAGAGTCTAATTTTGTTTAGGATGTGGATTTAGCCATATCTTAGGAAAAGAGTCCATCCTTGTTTGAGGGTTGGTATGTAATCCAATTCTGGGCTAAGAAAAGTAAGAAGAAATTGGATTAGAGCTTGTGAGAAATCTTCTTTTCCAAGGAAAGCCTCTCTGCCCACTTTTGTTTCCTACCTTTGAATATGACTGGGGAAGGGTAAAGCAGTTAGAGGTGATATAATCACATTTCAACAATGACAGAAGGCCAGAAGTACCACAGGGTAGAACCACTGAACCAATACAAGCAATCACCTCAACTTGGACATTATCCAAGAATGGTAGATGGTCTTCACAGATGGTTATGATCCTTTCCTTCCCTCATTGACTTCCTCACATCAAGAGGTTAGATGGAGCCCATTTTTTCTTTCCTCTCTCCCTGAATCTGGTCTGGCTTTATAACTTGCTTCCACCAATAGAACACAGTAGAAATGATATGATGCCTATTCTAGGACTGGTCTCAGAGAAACCTCTTCTCTCAGAAACCAGTTACCAGGGGAGAGGTCTGAATACCCAGTTAACACCATGCTGTGGGGAAGCCCAAGTTAGCCACAGGAGAGACACCATGGCAAATGAGATACCCAGCCAACCACCAGCTACTCCAGACCTCCTGGTTGAAGCACCAAACACAATGAGTGAAGAAGCCACCTTGGAATTTCCAGCCCTAGTAAATGCTAGAGGACATAGAATCAGCACGTGATCCCAGTCCAGATTGCAGAATCATGAGACATCATAAACCAGTATTATATAAATTGTTAGTTCTAGTTAAAATTATTTCTAACTAATAGGGAGAAGTATGCCAATGAAATGGAAAGAAGGAGATGTTCCAGTCACCACATGGCTGTCAATCTGTGCACCAAATACAGAACCATATCAATGATGAATTAAGAGCTGTATGATTTCTCCAATTATCTTGCAAATCACATAATTACATCTTTATGCATTTGTATTCATAAGGAAATACATATTCACATATGTTTGTATTGATTATACATTGCAAACATGTAAATGTACCAAAGTTTTGTGGACATTTTCATAGTTACCCATTTTTACATATTAAAAGGGAATCTCAAAGCCCAAGAATGGCTCAGGATAACTCCAGATTTGATAAAGAGTATGTATTTCACATTTCAGGTGATAAATGACATTGAAGGAAATTCTGATCAGGGAAGAGAGATGATCAAAGTTAATCGGATAAGATTTTCAAAATAGTGATTAGAAAGTCTGAAAGATGCATCTGAGCATGTAAGACTATGGCAGGAAAACAAGTGTAAAGTAACACATCTGAGCCAAAAGAATATGGGAATGGAGGGAAATCAATGGGTAAGAAAGACAATAAAGAGCTCCTTTTGGCAGGAACCGGTGTCTGTATTAAGATGGGATGAAGCAGAGGGATATTCTTGCAGAAGGTGGGTTCTAGAGCATCCACGCTCAATAATTGTAATCAACATGCATTGTCTTGAACTCCATTACTATGTGCTACCCAATGTTCTGGGTTTTTTATATAAATAAGTGCCTGCAGTCCTCACAGCAATACTATGAGGTAGGTAGAATTATCATATCCACCTTATAGGTGGGGATACTGAACCACAGAGAGATTAAGAAAAAATTGAGCCAGAATTCCAGCCCAGTGGAACTGTACCAAAGCACTAAGTCACTTTGTTATCCACTGCCATTGCACTAGCCGCCTCAGCTTCCCCCACCAGATTGTGACATTCCTGAGATGGCAACTGTGTTTTTCATACTTCAGCTTCCTATGCATGACCCATATTTGTTGCTCGATAAATACCTGTGAATGATAAGATCATTCAGTGAATAAACATAATATATAACATTCAAGAACTGAAACATTGCAGCTTGGGAATCTAGAAAATAGAATCTGTGACCCCTGCAACGCCTGGCTACTCAATGAGGCTAGAAATGCTTGCCGTGGAACGTAAGGACCAGCATAAACTTCTTCAAATGTTGAGAAATGCTTCCTGTAAGTGAAAATGGTACAAATAAATGAAAAAGAGGTTTTTACCTCCCAAGAGAAAAAAAAAATTAAAGATATTATTTATTTGAGAAAAAGAGAAAGAGAGAGAGGGCATGAGCAGTGGAAGTGGCAGAGCGAGATGAAGGAGTAGGCTCCCCACTGAACAGAGACCCTGACAGGGGGCTCGATCCCAGGACCCTGGGATCATGACCTACACCAAAGACAGATGCTTAACCAACTGAGCTACCCAGGTGCCCCAAGGTTTATGTTTTTGACAGTTACATTAATCAACTCCATCCTGGTAAGTGTTCATCTCCAATTTTTAAGTTTTTTAAAAAAACAAAATTGCAACAAATTACAGAAATGCTGGATAATTCAGTCTCATTTTAACATTATTTTCTCAGCTCCAAAATCATTCAGTTTTGTAAGTAGCTATTAACTGAATTGTATAATAAGATTTGAAAGTTAGACACTTAATCAAATGTAAGTTATTGCTTTAATTACAACAAACTGTTTTAATTGTTCATTTCACAAAAGTACAAAATCACTTAACAGTACTGGTCCATTGATTTAAAAAATTATACCTTAAGGTGGATTTATTTAGTTGGTTTCATGAAAAATTATAACATAACCATATTAAGAGCTACATTTAATTTGTAATTTGATCCCACGGTATTATGCATCTTAGAGCATGTAATATGCATGTGTGCTAATTAGATTCAATGAATATTTGAGATTTCCTGGTAAAATTTTGTACCCTAGTCAAAGATAAATATTTTGAGAGTAATGGGAACATCTAGGAAGCTCTTATCAAATGACTGCACCGATCTTAGATCAATTCCTGAAGGATGTTAAGTGTCATAATGAAGGCTGGAAATGAATTTTCATTGGTGAAATGATTGCTGCTCAAGATATGTAAATTGGCATAAAGAAAGGAGCCGCAGACCTAACCCAGTGTACTGTGTTTGGCCGCTTTGGGAAGATTCTGACCCTTGATCTCAGATTAACTGAACCCTACCGCTAAAAAAAATGGTCACATTTTCCTGGAATGACTATTTCCTGCAAAATACCTCCAGGGTGTGTGAAAGAACAGAGAACAGTCTTTACCTTTCCGCAGAAGAGATCAATGTTGGTTTGCTTAATAAATATATGTACGTGTAGCTGAATTCAATCTGAGACTTACTTCCATTGTTAAATGTTACCTGGTAAGGAGGATCTGGGGAGACCGCCAGTACTCAACCCATCTCTAATTTCTCCCATCTACCAAACAGAAGCAAATATTTGGCAATGATGAAATGCCTTGAGTCAGTTCACAGCAGTTCTATAAATGTAGAAGCTTTAGATTAACTGCTAAGAACGATTGCAAAGAATATTTGGTAACAAAACACTTAGGCTTTAGTATATCAGGGGTGAAGAATTCCCAGTGTGATATGCTCTTGCATAATCATTTGCGAAAGTCTCAAGAGGTTATTAATTATTAACTCACTGAATCATTAGAAAAGCATGTGCCACTTGTGCCTTCAGGCATTTCAAAGGGTTGCCTCCTTCCTGAAATTGACAATAAGTGTACCAGTTCTTGTTTAGAATTGCCATGGTAAATGCTTATCTCCAAGTCATAATAACATCAAACCATCTGCTCTGTGCAGTCATTCCTCACCTAAAGGCTATCAGAATGCTCCTATTTCTTTAGGATGCCAGAGGAAGTAGTTCAGAGCAGCTGCCTTTGAAATTTATCATTATCATTTTGCCTCTGCACACAAAATGAACTCCTAAAAGACAATTAAAACATTGGGCTATTTTCCCAACACTTAATGTTTTATTTGACTGATTTTATAGATACCTTTTATTATGCTCTACTTTTTTTTTTTTTTTCATCTCAGCCATCTGCTCCCATGAAACCTATTTGCTTCTTTTATGGAGAACACCCATATTCCCTAGGACATTTTTCTCTAAGTAAAGAAAACAAGTTCATGGTTTTACTACAGAACTTTTATAGGGTTTTGAATCAGTCCTTTACATATATATCTTTTACAGAAAAATAACAATTCTGTACATAAAAATTCTCCTGAGTGAAGTGTACAACCTCTAGTCAGACCTAAAAATAGTATTGGTGTAGCATTTTCCGATTTACAAAGAGGGTCTGCACACACGATCTTATTTGAGTCTCATGGAAACCATGTGATGTAGACCGGGCAGGAACTGTTAACTCCATTTTTTGCAGATGATGAAAGTGACATCCCGAGACATCAGTGACTCACCTGAGGCTGCAAGCTAGTAAAAGCCAGAACACAGATTGGTTATCTGACTGTTCTTTCTTCTCTTCCTCAGGGACATTTTAAACACTCTTTTTTCCTGACTTCTGCATCTCTACATTGGCTCTCATCTCTGCTGATATGCCAAAGTCCACCCTTGTAGTCCAAGTACTGTCACTTGCTTCCAGAAGGGCCCAGAAGTGCCCTGGGAATATTACTACAGCCCACGCAGCATGGTGAATGAAAATTAGTGGGCAGTAGCTTCACACACAGAGGAGCCCAGGGGGACTGGCTGTCCAGGACAATCATTTCTAAGGGAGTCAGGCTGTGGGTTGGGCAGTGGAGCCCTGGTGAGCAGGGTGGGAGGGAGATGCCATCCAATTTAACCCCTGCTCTTGGTACGCCCATGATGTTCCCAAGGTTACTCTCTCTTCGTGCCATGGCCTCAGACCCTACTGATCCTGAGGTCAGTTCTTAAACCAGTGAATGACCTTTTGGAATGTGATTCTTTGCTTCTTCTTCATAAATGTGGCCTCCTTCTTTCCTATATCCAAGCCTACAGCATACTTTTCTCCAAAATAGGAGAGCCTAATCTGAAATTCATGGAAATTACCATGAGATGCAGAATTTTGAATGAATTTATAGAAATATGTTGTTCAAAAGAGGGGATGATACCTTTCTTCAGATTTTCAAAGGGGTTTGTGATTTAAAAACAAAAACAACAACAACAACTTGCTGATTATATTCAGAGTGAGTGATAGCTCTGGGAACCAGACCCAATCCATCTCACTCTAGAGTGAGTGGCCTTTTTCTGATCTTCTACCTTTTAACTGGGAGACCTGAACAATTTATCCAACATTATTGAGCCTGACTGATTTCAAGTTTAAAGTCATTTTGATAATCACATCAGACTTCCACTTTGCAGAAGATGGCACAGATCTACTTTTCCCTATTCCTCCTGAAAAATACTACTAAAAACCTTGGATACTATATGTAAGAAAGCCTATTTAGACTATGGAAGGTGGGGAGAAGAAGTAAGGCAATCTAAAGACCTTGAACTTGAGGACAACATGGTGGTGAATTTCCCAATTCTTATCTCCCCTCCTCCCCAATCCTTCCCCACTCCTATAAAGCTCACATTTGGAGCTAAAGAAGCCCACAGCCTGGAAACATTAATAGGTAAGACAAAAGAAAAGAAAAGAAAAGAAAAGAAAAGAAAAGGAAAGGAAAGGAAAGAAAAGAAAAGAAAAGAAAAGAAAAGAAAAGAAAGGAAAAGAAAAGAAAAGAAGAGAAGAGAAAAAGAAAAGAAAAGAAACCCTCCAACCAAAGCCTTCTCTCTTTAGCCAAAAGACTAGAAAAGAGACAAACTATCAAGACATAACTTTCAGGCCGTCTGGGTGGCTCAGTGGGTTAAAGCCTCTGCCTTAGGCTCAGGGACTGATCTCAGGGTCCTGGGACTGAGGCCCACATCACGCTCTCTGCTCAGCAGGGAGCCTGTTTCCTCCTCTCTCTCTGCCTGCCTCTCTGCCTACTTGCGATCTCTCTCTCTGTCAAATAAATAAATAAAATCTTTTTTTTTTAAAAGACATAACTTTCAGACAGTAACTGCTGTACTCCATCAAAATACCACATAAAATACTGTGGCTCTACCCCCATCCATGCTAGCTAAGACCAAATGGGAAGCATAGATTTCCATGTTTGTGAAGTTGGAATGAGGGACCCCAACACCCTCACCTAGGTGGTGTTAGAGAAGGCCAAATAGAAAGACAGGACTTTTGTCCAGTAGAGAGCCCCATTCTGCTCCTTCCTGCCTCTGAGCTGTCAGTGGAGACCATGTAGAGAGCCTGAACTTCTACCACCATCCTCTGGTAATAAAGTGTCTCTATCCATCCCCAGTGCAGTGGTGCCAGAAGAGAGCTCTTGGAGATTCAGAACTTTTACTGTTGCCCAAGAGTAATGAAGCCACTTCAACTACCATGTCACCAGACACCACATGGGAATTGGAACTTCCACCTGCACCCAGCAATGAGTTCTCCCCACCCCACAATCAGGTGTCAGTGGAGGTCAACTTGGCAACCTGGACTCTGACTTCTAGCTGTCAGTAATGGCATGGTGCCCCTCAACCTACTGGGGCAGTATTGAAAACAAAGCAGACACACACATACACACACACACAACACACACACACACACAACAATCTTTAAACTGAAGATTTAAATAAGATTCAGAGTTTTCTAACATAATTTTAAAGTCTGATTTCTAAAGAATATCACTCATACCAAGAACCAGAAAGAACTCAATCTGAAAGAAAAAAAGAGAATCAATAAATGCTAACACCCAGGAAAATAGTAGTATTACAATTACAAAGCAGCTGTGATAAAAAAAAAAATACTCCAACAAGCAACAAGGCATATGCCTAAAACTAATGAAAAAAAAAAAAGAAAAATCAGCAAAGAAAAAGAAGAAAAAATATAAAGAAAAATGATATGGAAATTTAAAACTGAAAAATATAATAATGGAATAAAAAGCTCATTCAATGGGCTTAACAGCAGACTAGAGAAGACAGAGGAATGAATCAGTGAATTAGAGTAAAGGATAAAAACTACTGTCCCTATTTTCAGATGACATGATTGCCTACATAGCAAATCTCAACAAATCAAAAGACAATTCCTAGAAGTGATAAGAGAGTTCAGCAAGGTCACAAGATATAAGATAAGCATATAAATATCAAATGTATTTCTATATACTAAAAATGAATATACAGACATTGAAATGAAAACTATAATGCCAGGTACATAGCTCAAAAATGAATTACTTGGGAGAAATTTAACAAAACATCTATAGATCTTGTATGCTAAAACCATACATAGATGAAAGAAATCAGGTGAGCCCCAAATACATGGAGACACATATCAGATCCACTGACAGTAATACCCAAAATAGTGAAGACATTAATTCTCTTTAAGTAGATATACAAGTTTCAATCAATTCCTATCAAAATACTAACATGACTTTTTGTTGATATGGGAAAAATTTTCTGAAAAACAAATTGTTATAAAACGCACATGGAAAGGCAAAAAAAAAAAACAACAACAACCTTAAATAACTAAACCAACTTTGAAAAAGAGTAATAGAGTGAGAAGACTCAATCTATCTGGGTTCAAGCTACAGTAATCAAGACTGTGTGGAAGGGGCAGAGAGACACACACACACATAGATCAGTGAAACAGAACCCAGAAATAGACCCATCTAAGTGTGCCTAAGTGATGTTTGGCAGGGACACAAAAGAAATTCAATGGAGAGAAGATAGCCTTTTCAAACTCGGTGCTAGAATATATAGACTTCTATATGTAAAATCCAAAGCCCAAACCAAACCAAACAACCAAAAAATTTGACCTAACTCTCCTACCTTTTATAAAAATCAATTCAAAATGAATCACAGACTTACATGTAGAAAGGAAAACTATAAGAAGTTTAGAAAAGTAAGCATAGGAGGAGAAATCTTTGGGATTGACTGTAGCTGAGAGTTGTTAGTATTGAGAATAAAGGCCCATACATAAAAGAAAAGAAGTGATAAATTAGAATTTATCGAAATTAAAATGTGTGCTCTATGAAAGACCTTTTAAGAAAATAAACAGACAAGCTACAGGTGAGTAAAAATATTTGCAATCCACATATCTGGTAAAGAACAACTGTCTAGAATAAACAGAAAATTCTCCAAATTCAGCAATACAAAACAATTAAGACATGAGCAAACAAAATGAGAAGACATTTCACCAAGGAAGACCTACAGATGCCACATAAGCACATAAACAGATATTCAGTATCAATAGCCATTAGGGAAATGCAGACTAAAGCCAGGATGAGATATCATGACATACTTCTGAATATAGTGGAAATAAAAAATGAGGACAACATCACAGGCACCTGGGTGGCTCAGTCACTAAGCGTCTGCCTTTGGCTCAGGTCATGACCGCAGAGTGCCAGGATCGAGCCCCACATCAGGCTCCCTGCTCAGTGGGAAGCCTGCGTCTCCCTCTCTCACTCCCCCTGCTGTGTTCCCTCTCTAACTGTGTTTCTCTCTGTCAAATAAATAAATAAAATCTTTAAAAAAATAAAAATAAAAAATAAAGTAAGGACAACATCAAATGCTGGTGTGGATATGGAGGAACTGGATCACTCATACATTACTGGTGGGAACATAACACGGTATGGGCACTTTGAAAAATAATGTGGCAGTTTCTTAAATAACTAAACGTGTACCTGCTGTATAACTGAGCAATGCCACTTCTCGGCATTTATCCCATAAAACCATACATAGATGAAAGAAATCAGGTGAGCCTCAAATAGAAAAATGGACAAGAATGTCTATAGCAGATTTACTCATTATAGGCTGAAATGGAAATAGCACAGATATCTTTCAACAGGTGAATGATTAAATAAATTGTGATACATTGATTCTATGGACTAGTACTCAGCAATGGAAAAGAATAACTACCGATACACCCAATAAATAGGATGCATAACCAGAGAATTACACCAGTGAATAAAGCTCATTGCAAAGAGTTACATACTGTATGTTTCCATTTACGTAACATTTCTAAAATAATAAAAATAGAAAAATAGGGTTTTGAGAGTATAAGGCAATGGGGAGTGGGTGTGGCTAATAAAGAAGCAATGTGAGGGAAGCTCTGGGCAATACAAAATTTCTGTGTCTTGACTGAATCATTGTCAATAACACGGTTGAAACACTGTACTATAGTTTTGCAATGTTACCATTGATGGAAAGCTGTATTTGTAGTACTTGGAATCTCTCTGTATAATTTCTTTTATCTGTATGTGAATCTATAATTATCTTAAAATAAAAGTTTAATTAAAGGGCCATGTCTTTCTGTTTCCTAGAGAATCAAATGCAGTAATGTCTATGAAAACTCCTTATAACTTACAAAGCTTTAACTGATGTTAAGTTTATACACATGCACACACATACATATAATATATATACCATATTTGAAACACTTATATGAAACATGTATATAATATATATATTATATATAATTTATTATCAAAATAACACCAACTTTAAGCTTTTCTTTGAAGTTATTTGAATGTGATGTTTATTAGGCTGTTGTACTCAATGCATTTTGAAGCATTTAATTTTTAGGTTCTTCAGTGTATATAAATGAGAAATAGTTAATGAGTGTGCAGATCTGATTCTAATGATAACAAGAGAAAACGCTGCTCCTGAGTTAACATAAACAATGTGGCTTTTGCACTTGAGAATCCTGTCGCCAACAATGTAATTAACTATCAGTGATGCATCAGTGAATGGTTCCAAAATTGGCTTCAAAAGAAATGGTTGGAGACCAGTGGGCAGCTATCTTATAGCAGGGTTTGGCAGATTACATAACAGAATGATTTTAACGGGTTGAACTTAACCCCAAGTATGTAGTAAGTATACAATAAATATTTGTTGAATGAATGAATGATATACTACTACATAAGCAATAGCAGACTGTGCTACAATTAAATTTGTATTGGAATGTCCGGAAGACACCTCAAACTCACAATTCTCATCCCTGAACTTGGCACCTCTACCCCAGCAATCAAACCAGACACTTCCCTTGTATTCTTGTCCTAGCAAATGACACCTCTATCCACAGATATTGGTTATATCATACCTGAAAGTTCAGTCTTTCTAAACTTCCTGACCGAACTAGAAACTAAATGGTTAGCATGTCCTTAATTGTCTACCATGTCCTGCTTCACAACCTCTGGCCTCCTTCCTTCCCTTGTCATTTGTCATCTAGGCAATTTCTAATGGCCTCTGTCTTCAACACTCCGAGTAGCATATCCTATGGGAATTTTTTCCAGATCACACTAGTTTTCCATAGATACCAAACATTAAAAATAGTTTATTGAATTTTGCACCTACTAAACACTGTATTAAGCTCCTTTCATAAAATAACTGGGTTTGGTTTAGTGGGCATTTTGGTTGTTTTCCCAAATCTATCAGGCCCATGCTCGTCTCCACCTCCAAACCCACGTAACTTTTCCTTCCTGAATTTTCTTCCAGATTCTATTCTAATGTTTTCTTTGTTTATCCACATGTTCTTGGAAAAAGTCATGTGGAAAAAGTCCTTTCCCTGAAAATTTCAAGAGGATGAATCTTGATAAGTCTGGATCAGGCATGCCATTCTACTAGCTTTACCAGCCAGAGGTTAAGACACAAACAAATGACACAATTCTGACCAAAGAAGATGTTTGCTGGTAGGGGGAGAGATGACTTCTGCCAAAGAATATCATTGCTCTCCAAAGAAATGCATGGCTTCCTTTTTGGTTCTCTGGACATGGCTATTTGAGGAGATAGTTTAAGCCCTTCTGGCCATCTAGCAAACACAAAGGGGTAATATTGAAGGAAAACACCCACATACACAAAGAATTTTGGTCCTTAAGGTTGTCATCAAGTGACTGAGTTAATCAATTCTGGCCGTCTCTAAGGTGAAGTCCTTGTTCTTATCATTAAAGAATTTGAATTGGATTTCATGTTACTTGTAGCTGAACTCACCATGAATGAGAAAATGTTATTATCCCCATTTTGCTGTAGAGGAACTGTGTCCAAGACCTCCACAACGGAGCTGTAACAGATCTTGGATCTGAGCCCCACATAATTCCAAGACTGTTTCTATCACTCACAGTACTTACCACACAGTACTACACTTACTGGTCATTTCACTCTCCCCTCTCTTAGACTGTAATTTCCTTATAGGTAAGTTTTATAACATCAGATCTGTGAGTCTTTTCAATGCTGGGACACTATATATTGTCATGGCTTTATATGAATAGACATGGCATTAAGGCAAACAAACAGTGCACCTTAGAAAAAACTTTTTAATCTTCTTTGGTAATTGGATCTTCTGGTGGCCTCTCAAAAATTTGTTTCGTCCCCTTTCCCCTGCAGAACAGGCATAACGTTTATCTGAGATTGCCCAGATCCCTAGCTCTAGAGGTCACAACTGGCCCAGGTCTATCAAGATAATTCCAAGTTTCTTGGAGCATTTATAGTTTTAGAAATCATAATATGATGAAAGATGATACAATGTGAAGCTTAACACTCTTAACTCTTGGTTTGGGGAAAAGCAGGATCTCTCGCCCACAAGTGTAGAAGTCAGGAAGGAGCTCTGGAAACCATTAGCAGCCATCTTCCTACCATGAGGGAAGCCAGCCTAAGGATGAGATAAAAGCACAAAGGAGGGAAAAGTTGAAAGAATTGAAGGGAAATGAGACCTGATGATGTTGTGAGTCTTTGGGTCAAACTAAACGTAAAGCCTGCCTTAATTCTGAACTTTCCAATCTTGTGAGTCAATATATTCTTTCATTATATTTGAGTTGGGTTTTCTATTGCGTATAATATAAAGACTCCTTACTGATATAATCTTAATTAAATTTTAAATTAAAACCTATTCAGAATAAAAGATAATACTGAAAACTGTGTAAATATAGACTCTAGTCTGCATTATCCAGCTATAATAATGGCATTTATTACTTGTGCTCCTTTTCAGTTACATTTTTTGAAATATTATAATTCTATATCTAATTTTGTATTGCTTGGCTATAAACCATTTAAGAATTTTAGGAAGTGAAGTGTGAATATTAACCTAAAAAGAGGAAAATGAAATTTTATCTCTGTACGACTAATTCCCCTTTGAGTATCTGTCAAATCATGACTTGGGCATAAATAAAAGTCCTATATAACAAAGAGAAACAAGATCAGCGTTTCATTGCAGTTAGGTCTGGGATTCTGAAATAATGACCCTCATATCCATTGTGGAAACTTAAATCTAATAATCCTGGGAGCTCTGTTCCTTTTATCAGAAACAAAATATTTGTGAGGAAATCTATTCTTTTACCTCTAAGCATTTATATACGTATACACACAAACATATCCACACACATGCATGTGTAATTATGAGGTTATTTTTCCTGAGGAAGGCATAAATTTGAGGTTTTAAGATCTTGATATTGTACTTGTTGAAGAAATTACTGAGACCTGGTAAAAATTTCTGGTAAGATCTTATAAAGAGTTCAAGAAGCCTTAAATTCAGTTTATTTGGGGGATCTGTCTTTGGAAATATTTAGAGATTTGTTGGGAGATGAGGTGGAAATACTACTTGAATATTGTGTTCAAAAACTGAAATCCACATATAAAGCTTGCAGGTGAAGAATAGATATTTAAAAAGGAAAAAGAAAATCCATTCTTTGCCTGTTATGTTGAAAGTGTGTTCAACAGCCATTAGACCGCTGTGGAAGTTAGTGCCACAATGCCACAAAACATATGGACTCTTTTTTTTTTTTTTTTTTTTGGTCTTTATGAAAACTTGGCTCTGCTCTTAAGAGAGTTTTATGACCTTTCACAATCAAAATTTAACCATTGGCAGCTAATATGACTACTTGGTTTTGGTCGCAATGATAACTAAATGACTTACTGGCACCTATATACTTTTATCTGCCTTTATCTCTGATTCTTCCACTTGACTTTGCTCTTGATAGAGAATTGATATTTGAACACATCTTCAAAAGAATGGCAAAGCAAAAGAAAGAGAGTGAGTAACAGGTAATGAGACCAGAGAGGTAGCTTGGCCTTCTCATGAAGGAGTTTTATTTTCTCTTTATCAAGACAGCTCTAAGGTGCCCCCAAGGAACTTATACAAAAAAAGACCCCTTTGCTGTGGTCAGGTTGGATTATTCCCTTAGTGGAGGATTGTGCAGTTCTAAAAGAGAGTCCTCCTTCTCCCAAAACCCTCTCGTAGCTTCCTATGGCCTGGTTGACTTCTCCTCTGCTATTCATTCCCTACCACCAATCTTAGACATTCTATCTTTTCTATCTTCTATGATAGGTCAGGGATCTCCAAAAATTTTTAGTTACTTTTATCAGTTAGAAAAAAATGTGAAAATGAATTTTCTCTCACATAGAATACACTCTGAGACTGACTTTCTGGGGCTAGCATGATGGCTTCAGTGCCATAAGCTCTTTCTAGCTTTCTGCTCCCATATCCTTTCTGTGGTTTTTATCCTCAAAGCAACAAAATGGCTACCGGGGATCTAGCCATCAGATGTGGGCCCAAGAAGGAATAAGAGGAAGGGCAAGGTCAAAGGGCTGTAGTCTAGCTTCCTGTTCCCTCTTGCAAGGAAACTTTCCAGATGTTCCTTCCAACAGTTTCAACTAATTGTCCAGAATGTAGTCACTTGACCATACATAGCTGCAAAGGAGGCTGGGGAATATAGTTCCTTAGCTGGACACAATACCACACCCAACAAATATGATAGAAGGAAGGGATGCAATTCCTGCCAGTTTGCTTTCAATTTTTTTTCCTAGTCAATACATCCACAGTTCTTCTTTAAAATATTTGAAACAATGCATCCTCTTGCACATCTGTCCTTTACTAGTTCCCCTGTATTTCTTCATATATCCCTGTATCACAGAGGAATTTAGTCAATAGTGTAAATGGAGATTAGTATTTTATGCAACAGCACACCTTCCCACACACGGTGTCATTTGTGGTAAGTTTGTCTCTTTCACACCTCCATCAACATCTTCTGTGCCTTTCTGGTAAGTTTGTTGGCAAAAGCCTTTTAGTTTGTTGGTACATTGCACCTTAATGGCATTTTAGCCATTTTTACTCTGGAAATAAATAATAAGCAGTTAAATTGTTGAGTGGCATTTCGTAAAACACTGGATTGAGCATATGGTGACTTAAACTTCACTGGATAGCCTGGATGTTTAGTTTTTAGTTGTCTTGTTAGTCATGTTTTTATACTAATATTAGCTCTAAATTCAAGCTGCTTCCCTTAAGGAATTTTTGGCATGTCCCTCCAGGCCTGGCTTCTACGTTGTTAGCATGACACAGTTCTGTGCCTTAGATATTCAGACAAGTACTGCCAGTGATTTAACATAAGCCATGTTTATACTTTAATATGTCTAGTAGCCACATTAATAAATATAAAAAGAAACAGGTAAGATTAATCTTAATAATATATATTATTTAACCTAATACAACATAATATAAAACATTATCATTTCAATGCATAACTTAAAATTATTAATGAGATACTTTATACTTTTTTTGTACTAAATCTTTGATTTTTGTTTATATCTTACTCACTTATGATACATGTCAATTTAACCTACTTTTTAAGTGCTTAATAGTACTTAAATGGCTACTGTATCCGTCAGCACAGGCTTATAACCTGGGAAATATATGCCTAGCTATATCCTGGAGATGGGGACATGAGTCTTGTGACTTCCTAAAACTCAAGGTTGATTCCAAGGATACATTTCTCAGATAATACCATTTAGGTTTAAGTTGTTTCTCTATTGTAATGACAGATGGTGGTGAAGATATTTGGTTATTTGACCCAACTCCTCCCTTTGACCCCTCCACCCCTAAATGTGTCTCAATGTTCACACAATTTTCACTGGTGGATCTGAATCTCACTGACCTGGTTTATCTTCCTGGAATATGCAAATATGACCTCATAGATATTCAGGATAGCTGAATATATAAATATTATCCCAGACATATTCATGTCCTTCCCTGAGTCACTTTGCTCTAGGTCTTATAGTAACCATCGAAACCTGACCTTTAAGTAGCAGCTCATGCTATGTGTCTTCTCTGACCCAGATTTCCCAATAAAGTCCATTGTCATAACTCCATGTCATAACTCAGGAAGTTTCAGCCAAGAGTACCCATAATGTCTTCAAACACAAGGACTTAACGCTGGTTCACACAATGGGAAGAACAGAGATAAGGCAGGTATCAGGTATGGTTTAATCATGCTTTCAGGCACTGTCTTGAGTTGCGTTCCCAGGAGAAAGAATGTGAGATAGATGTTTGAAGCAACGTGGTTATGGAGGAAGAACTCTCAGGAGAAAGGGAGTGAGTAAATAAAGAGGCAGGGAAAGGAGCTAGGCTGAGGCATTATATCACCTGGATGGGCTTCTGCCTGGTTGCTCAGGGAGATCTCTCTGAAGCATAACTTGTACCACAAAGCTAGCTTTACTGTGAGTTAAGAAGGTAGTCTTCCATATCCCTGTGCTAGTTCGTCATTTGCTGTAGGCTATTTTAGGGCACATGACTTTTGGGAGGGGGCTCTTGGGTATCTCATCCACAGAGAGCATTCTCAGGAGAGAAGGGCCACTGTTAGCTCTTTCCAGCTAACACTCTTAGCAGTGGCATGTGTCAATGTGGAGAAGTGCAGCGATCAGGACAGGGTATCCACAGACTCCACTAGATGCATTTTTCTGTGCTTCTCTAGTTTATACTCTTCTCTGTGTATGGATTTCACCTTCAGCCTTTGTCTCATGGTTCCATAATGGCTGCCAATGACCCCGGGGGAAACCTACTTTTTAATCCCTACTCCTGGGGAGTCAGAGGATTAGAGTCCCTCTGGGTATATTCGATGAGTTAGGAAAACTCCCCGAAGCCCCCTAGAATTTTCTTCTATTGTTTATTGGTCAAAATCTCATCACAAGATCAGTCCTGAAACTTCCATTAACTAGAAAAGTGAGACCACATTGTGACCAGTCACGTTCCTGTCTGATCTGTGGTCACTACCCACCCAAGGAGAAGTGGAATAGATCAATGATGCACCAGCCTCAGTACACAACTCAATCTGAGAGAGAACCTGAGAGATCATTTTTTGTCAAAATATAAGTAGCTGTTAATGGTTTCTAGGAAAGTGGTCATTTCAGGAACTCTTTTCTCTTATGACACAAAAAGGGGAGGATTCAGCCTAAGACTATTTTCACAGAATTTAGTGTCACATGGTAGAATTGGGAACCAAAGCAACTTTATGTTTGTAACAAAGTTAGTAAAAGAAACAGATAAAGAGGAAAACTTATATAATGTAACATTATATATAATCATTGTAATAATTATATTATTATATTAATGTATATTAATATATATTATTATAATATATGATAATGTGTATTTATATATATGCAAGTCTTGAAGTCGATGAAATGAAATTGTCAATGATTACCAGATGTCTATAGTGTAAAAAACCATATAACTGTACACTTATATATTTGAGTACATTTATTCCCATTCGCTCTACAAAGAAAAACAGATTGCATCATGAATTAGATATCTTGGGTTTTGTTCCAAGACATCCTATTTATTAGCTGTGTAATCCTAGGGAACTGATTTAACTTCTCTGAATTTCGCTTTCTTTATTTCCATAATAAAAAGATCTGTATATATTTCTCCTACTCGGATAGAGGTAATGTGACAAAATAGCTAATGACCATTAGTCTTGTGAAGGATAAGCTTATATATTTTATGATCTCTTTATACAGTACTATTACAATAGGAAACTGACTTGGGGACATTCTGTTCTAGAATATTTCTGCAGCTCCAATAATGTTCCAGGTACTGAGCCTGATACTTTTAAATATAGCACACTTAACTACTAAATATAGTACCTGTGTGTGCTGGGTTTAGCTTCCATTTAGTTTCCGCCCTGTTTCCTGGAACATTTGCTGTCAGAATTCTGGGCTATCATGTTAGAAATGTGATTACTTTATAGCCACCATGATGGTGAGGTCTTTAGAAGAAATCACAGGGAGAGACTGCATCAAGAGGATGCCAGTGAACCCAGTCATTTGAGTCATCTCGGCTTTGGCACTAGACATGTAAGTAAAGGGGTCTTTAGAAAGTTCCAGGCCCATCCCTTCAAGTCAACCCCAGCCATTTGAGCCTTTCCAGCCAATGTTCCAGGCAATGCAGCACAGACAAGCCATATTGGTGTACTCTGTTTAAATTCCAGACCAGACAATTCATAGGCAAAACATCATAATCACTGATACACCATTACGTTCTCAAGTGGTATGTTAGTCAGTAATAAATAATCAGAACACTTTCTCAGTTGACTTCCACAAACCCCTGCACACTCCCATTTTTTATAGATGGAAACTAAGAGAGAACTTCAGTAACTTTTAGGCCTACCATCGATAGTGGCACAGATCTAGGACTTGAACTCAAGTGAGGCAGAACTTTTGTTCTTCTCATGAGCACTAAGCTGACCTCTGAGGGTAGGCACATGGGTGGCCAGCCTGCTGAGTCCACAAGGTGAAGGGTCAGAAGGAGAAACATGTTCTCCTGCCTCAGTGCTTGCTGGTTTCCAGGCTGTGGGCAAGATGATAGTTTGGGGAGCCAAATCCCTCACATTTGTTATTATCTGCCTCAGACATCTTAATTAAGTGCTTTGGAAGCATATACCATACAATCAAAACTCTAAGCATTTTTCTGTTCTTGGAGAAAAAAAAAAGTAAACTAAAATTCCTGTCTACTCTTCAAATTCCACCTATTGATTTCTGCTCTTGATTTGAACCTACTTTCTCTCTGAGAGTCCAAGTCTGCCAACAAGACAAGAATAAATAAAAGGGAGTTGATGCCACCTGTGTGAAAAGGGAGGGGAGACGAGAGTGCCCTGATAAGGGTCTGGGTTATTGGTTCAATAGGAGAGGGGTTAAGGGACTTTATGTTAAAAGTTGTTTAAGCTTGAAAAATTCTTCCTTGAAACTCCAGAAGAAGGTCTTTATACTCTCACAATGTACTTTGCGTTATAAGGCTCCCACAATAAAAATAAGAACAGTTACAAGAGAGAGAACAAGAAATCAAAGGGGGTGTGTGTGTGAAATCGTGCACATTTCGCCACTAATGTTTTCAATGGAATAAGAATTTACTCCCTCAATTTTATTAGCTAGAGAGACCAAGGCCTAGAGAGCCCATGTGGTGTTGCTGAGGGCAGGTGGCCGATAGAACCAGTGTCTGCAGAATTCTCCAGTCTGCACTCTTGCTCCCTAAGAGTTGCCCAGCTTTACTTTTATATTGTTCCTATTTATTTTTATTCAATGTGATTGTTATGACTGATGTTTACTTTAAATACAGTTGGGCCACTTTGGTTCTGTGGGGCCATATGATTGAGCAGCTATGACTATACATCTAAACCATTTATTGAAAGCTCCAATTAGGTGCTTTGCATACATTATTTCATTTAACCCTCACAATCCCCTGAGGTCAGTTTCCATATCTCCATATTTACATGAAGCATTGATTTTTAAAGGGGTTAAGTTTCCCTGAAAATGGTAAAGCTCTGGCTTGAATGCCCATTCAGCTTTTCCCAAAGTCTGTGTTAATTCCACTGTGTATGTAATGTTTCCTGCCATATATACATGATGACTTTGGATAGTTCTAGGATGGATGTGACGTATTGCAATATTTATGTGTTGATTTTAGAGTGCATTAGAAAAATAACATAACAGACACATAAAGCTCAAATATTCACAGATGTTTTTTTCTTGCAGTGATGTTAAGATATTTATGTACACTTAAAGTGTGTAAAGTTAAAATATTTACAGAATAACCACATAAATAATCTGAAATAGGTTAGGCAAAACTATGAAGTATGCAATGAAGTTGAATTTTGAGCAACTGCACTATACTAGGCCGTCATGATATCATTGATTGCCCATTGGCTATTGAAGGATTTCCAATAAGTCATTCAGATTCACTGCTACTTAACACAAGTGAGGAGTGGTTTTAAAGTCTCTCAGTTAGGGACATTTGGGTGACTCAATCATTAAGTGCCTTCTTTCAGGTCATGATCTCAGGGTCCTGGGATTGAGCCCTGCTTCAGGCTCCCTGCTCAGTGAGGAGCGTATTTCTGCCTCTGCTCTCCTTACTTGTGCTCACTCTCTGTCAAATAAATAAATAAACTCTTAAAAAATGAACAAAGTCTATCAATTTCATCAAGGTTAGAGTATGCTCTTACAGGAAATATATGGCTCCTTTAAAACAGAAATGTACGAAAATTAGTAGAAATGTACGTCTCCTGTATTCATAAAAACATTGTTGGTGAGAGCATGGTTCTTTCATCCATCCGTCCAATGGCATTTACAGGTACCTGAAATGTGGTAAAAATTGTATAATTAATGAACATTCCCTGTGTTATAGGAACTCAGGCCTATGGGAGTAGACAATCATATAAATATTTATTCATAACATCTTTATTTGTGGGCAAAGTGTTATGGGATCAGCTAAGGAACAAATAACTCTCTAAATGTGAGACCTCTGGGAAAATATCACAGTGCAGAGAATTCTATTATCGATGGTAAGTTGCCAGTAAATTCTGTCCAGTTGTGGGCCAGGTGAAAAACTTCTTCCCACATCTGATAAATCTTGGGAATCTAGTCTGGAATAAAGGCGGAACATAGTACATCACCAGGTGAGAGAGCTAGAGCTAGCATGATTGTCACCTGGAGCTTATCCCATTTTAATGCCACCTTTTTTCACTAGATAAAATTATTTTCAGTATATTCTGAAGTAAAAGGATTTATAATAACAATGCTTTGAAAAGAAACACAGAGTAATAGGTTAATGCTTTTTAATTACATTAGTGTATTCTTTGAACAAAGAAGAGAATGTATACCTTCATATTGTTCACTCACAATAATGAATAACAACAGAAATTTTTGAGGCTTAATTTCTGAAAATTTGTCCATGACCACCTCAAAATTAATTTTTGTCATACATGTCTGGAGAAACGAGTGCCCTTAAGAGTTTTCAGTCTATTTTATTCACTGTTGATTAGAGCACATACTTTATTAATTTTAATTTCCCAGAGATGCTTTCACATTAAGCAATATATATGCAAACAATGATGAAACACCTTAAATGTAGGGATAAATTTGGCATAGATTATAAAAATTCCATTCTATAAGAAATCTTCTAAAATAAAACTAACCATACATTTGTTTCTTTAAGATAGTATAACTGATTCTAGGGACTTTAAACAAATCCTAGTTGAAGAATTATAAACAGAAATTAAAACACCATAAAATGACAGAACTGCTCACTCAAGTTGTGTTTCTTATCTTTGCAATCACTGGGCCATCATTATTTATTTCAAAGTTGCTGTTTAAATACAGGAATATGTAGTCCAGCAGAGGCTGGACTCAGAAACTTAGTCCTAAACCAGCTCAAAAGATTTCAAACTATTACTTATTCTCAAAGTGAATTCTTCTACAGCTGGGTCTAGGTGTTCTGAGTCAGGATATCTAATGGAGGACTCTGAGTTTCATGTAGAAATAATGAAATATGCTTACTTTCTGCTTACACGTGTATTTTAAAAATTCAGTTACAACCGCAGCAATGGTTTAGAACTTCACAATGTATTTTTTTCGGAGAAGCACATCTCTATATACCTGACATTATTCAGACTTGTTAGTGCATGTACATTTGCTAGTGCTAGTGCATTAATACAAAGTAAGCTGACTTTTAGTCAATTTTAATATTGTTTTAGCATGGTCTACAGGCACTACATCTATTTTATTGACCACAGTGGGGTCCAACTCCTCCCAGGCCTACCCATGGTATGTCACTGCTTTTGAGCAAGATTTGTTAGCCGGTAGAACTCTAGCACATCTAATCAGGCCCTGGGAATTGGGTCTGGCCTTTCCCATAAGAATAACCCCATCATTAATAATAGTAACAATATGCCTCTAATCCTTGGTATGAGACTCCCAGTTTACTGGGAGATAACGGAGGCATTCCAGGTAAGGAATTCTGCCCATACATCCTGCTCTCTGAGATTTCCCCTTGCTTGTGTCTGGAATGACCCACTTCACCTTCTCAGCACAGGGGAGTTTGACCCTCTGAGTTCTGCTCAGTAGCGCACCGAGCAGTCAGCTGACATCTGGAGTCAGACGGCTGGTAACATCAGTCAAGGCCGTCAATTCTTACAACTATGTCTCCCCACCTGGAAGAGTGCAGGTGTTGGACCGATTCCAGAGACACACACGCAGGTGGCCAGGCAGGCAGCAATGTGAGTGAGGAGGGCAGGGCACCCACTGTACAAACCAGGGTACCCACATTCTGTCCAAAGGGGCTAACACCTTCATTCTTGCCAATTGAAATCACGTGCAGGTATGGTGTTGCCAGATATTTAAAATTTCTCCAAAAGATGATTTATCTTCTTTTCCATGTTAAATCATATATATTTTTTAAAGATTTTATTTATTTGAGTGACAGCGAGCTACCGAGAGAGAGAATAAGAGCGGGGGGGGGGGGAAGAAGGAGAGGGAGAAGCAAATTTTCTGCTGAACAGGAGTGGGTCCATCCCCGAACCCTAGGATCATGACCTGAGCTGAAAGCAGATGCTTAATCAATGGAGCAACCCAGGTGCCCTTAAATCACATATTTTTAAATATTAGAAATTAATCAAAAACATTTAAAACCTGAATGAGCCCAACAACACTTATCTGCATGCCAGTTTATGATCTCCAAACTTTGAGAGCTTTTGGATCCTTGGGACTCTTTCATGATCCTACCTTGTTGAAAAAGAAGAGGCTTGGCGGTCTTTCTTGGATAGGGCATCCAAAAAATGATTTCTGGTCTACTGCCAAGCTCACAGCTGGGGCTTTCATAAATCAATGACTACATTGTTGGTTTGGTCCAAATCTATTTAATCCATCCAAATCTCATCCACCAGGCTGGGAGAAAAGGGGATTACCTTTTATCAATCGTCTCCATTCTACATCATGGCTCTGAGGTCCATTGGGGAGCAGGTTGACTTTTTCTATTAAGATATAAATACAAATCAAAATGGAAATGAAGCAAACAGAAATTCCCAAACTAGACAGACAAAATGAAGGTATGAAATCTTTTCACGTTAAGAAGGCTCTTTATTTTTGTGATGATAGGTGAGGTCATACCCTTTACAAAAGGGTAAATTAAATAAGATCTATCATTACACTTTGCTTTTTTTGTACTCTTTGTGTGTGTATGTGTGCATGCATACCAACATTTCCAACTTAATTTGTTTAAACACTTCATTATTAGGGGTATTTATTTTTTCTTACAATTTACTGCACCTCATTGTCTGTTCCAGTTCTTCTTTTTCTCTTATTGCTTTGGTATTTTTCTAAAATACACAAAATATTATTTTAAATAATTCTACGAAGGACTCTTAAAGATTAACAAGAGATGAAAAGTCATTGAAATTAAGAAGGAAGAAAGGGAAGCAGGAGACCAGGAGAAAGTAAAGGCAGGGGAAATGGAGCCTGAACAGAATTATTACTCATTGTAGTTATTAATCAAAACTATTGCTCTGTATTATCATGTTGGGTCCTGGTGGGCTCACCGCTGCGACAGAAACCTGTGCTCTCATTCTTTTGTTCAATGTTTCCATTGTAACGGGAGAGGGCACTTATTCAAATATAATACCATTTCTGGAGAAATTATAAAAACATATTGAAAGTTAATGTGTGAGAATTCTCTTATCCCTAATTTTCCATGCCATAAAAGACATTTTCATTTGCATTGTTTGTTGTGAACAATTAAAGTAGAGGAGAGAGCATACTCAATTACAAATTAAACCTTTTCAGAGGAGGATTAAAATGATCTTATAAACAGGCTTTTTAGTGCGAGGACATAAGCCTCAACTTTGAATTGAAAAATCAATGCCACCTAGAAACAGAAGCAAGAGCATTTAATTAATCTACAGTTTATCCTTTCATGTTGAGATAAACAAAAGGAAACTGTAATTTTCTTAGGATCTTTCTGTTGCATTTTTAGAACAATTACATTAACCGAGAGGCTAATTATTACCACAAAGGAATGCATGTGGTAGCTTTGCAATCACAGAAACAATACTGAAATGAAAGTCTCCATGCTTGAAATTTAATCTCTCACACTGCTGTGATCTAATACCAGAGTACCTGAATTTCAACCATTTGCAAAGTACTTCTTGCATTTGTCTGTACTTGCCTGTTTTCATTTAACTCCTGGGGAAAAAAAAAAAAAAAAAAAAGCTTACATCAGTCATTTGAAACAGTTATTCTAAAATATTGCCTCATTGATGAAAGGAGCAAAGCATTCCTGGCAGGGACCAAGGAGTGATTTATATATAACACTTTCAATGAATACTTCACTTTTTACTTTGCATACATAGACACAAGCCAAGAGAAACCAGAAATGTAATTTCAGAATCTATATGAGCATTTCAGGGCTAAATGTCCAACAAGAATTTAGGAGAGAGAGAGAAAAAAAAAAATCATCATTAAAGACAACCAGAGATAATCATCCTTGTAACTTAATCTTTGCTCACATCCTGAATTATTGAAATAGGTGTCTTTTTAGGGTGCTATTGGTTATATGGGATCTGGGTAGGTTCTAGTTTTAGATCTTGCTTAAAATACAGAAACTTGGGCCCTGCCCCAAATCAATGAATCAGAATATCTAATTTACGGGTCTGGAATAAGATCTAGGAAAATGAATTTTAGACAAGCATGCCTAGGGGATTCTGATGCAGATCACATTTTGGGAAACCCTACACTACAGCTGCAACAAATTACCCATGTTTATCAGACATTTTGCTAGCAGCTAACTGCTTTTTAAAGTCACTCTAGCGAGAGAATAAATACAGAGCTACTCTGGCAAGGGCACATGGTCATTCTAGGGACCTAATGGCCTTGACCTGCTCTCCAACCTGAGAAGATTACCCAGAAAGTCTCCCCATAGGGTGTTGACAACCAGTATACCTCTTTCCTCAAAGCCCAAGTCAACAAAAGCTCTTCTATTTCCTTCCTGGGAAGAAGTACAAAGTTGTCATGAACACTCCTGTGAGAATTTCACTAATGTTTTTGGGGGTTTGCATGTAATCAAGACTAATATGCACCAGGCACCCCCCACTGCAGTCTAACCAGCTGTTCAAGGCCATCCTCCATTCTGATTGGTTATTATACAAGCCATCAACATTGTTAAATAATTTTATATCCCCAGTGTTTTTGTTTTATTGAATTCTCGGGGCAGGCAGCAATATCTGGATGCTTCACAACTGTTCCCAGCCCCATATTCTTTCCTGCTTTCTAGTATGAAGTTTAAAAAATCACTGTTGCCGTTCCCAGCTTCCCCTGCAGCCACAAATGGCCCTGTTGCAGAGTTTTGAACAAGGAGATGGAAGGGCAGTCTTCTGGAGTCCATCTAAGAAGGATTTTTCCTCAGTGATGAAAACAGAACAATATCTAAGGAGACCTTTCTTGCCATCCTGGCTGCTCTCTGGGTTTTGCCTTTGGAAACAGTCCCATGAGGTGGAAGTGGCAGGCCACCTAACCACCCACAGCAGAGCCCAAGAGATGTCAGACCCCAGCCCTCCACATGGTCATGACAGAGCTAGAAGGGGCTGCCTCCAGGCTTCTTGTTCAACGAAGATTACTGTACTTAAATTGTAGGTCTCCTTATGGATTACTCTTTTTGTTTCTTTTACCTAAGAGCATTCTCACTCATGTTGTCTACAACAAATCTCTTTCTTCTTTTCTGGGTCATTTTCTTTCACTGGAATATTTTCTCAGGTACTGTCTTCT